>CM067346.1:31617725-31762725 GCA_034190875.2 Urechis unicinctus
GCCCAACCATATAATTTTGAGCTAGCTGCGAAAAATACTTACAATAATGAAATTAAAGGAGTTTCCGGGCAGGTCTTTTTATGACTTTTGATGAAATGAGGTGTTACCTGAGTGCTGTTGATATAGAATAATATTTAAGAATAATATGTAATATTATCTGCGTGGCTCTACCATCCGATGCAAATTTATAATGTGTGGCAGTCCCTATCGTTATCACTGTCCCTTCTCACTAATACCTAAAAGAAACAGGGATTCGCTCCTACAAAAAGAAAACATCGCGATTGCACCGAGAAGCACTCGTTAAATGGAGAAGAATATTTGTTAATCATCCAACACTTTGAAGGTTCTCGCTCTCGACTAGCTTTTACTGCTGCTGGATCAAGTGTCGCCTTTCTTTATATGGTTTTTATCTGCATCATAGTTTGGTGCCGTACGATATTTAAAATAGTTGGGCTCAAAAATATCGACCCTTGCTGTCCACGCGATGGCATTTTTCCTTTTGCTATACGATTACATTTCATCATCCTTACCGCAGTGGTTATATTTGCTCACAGTTATTATTTCACGTTCTCGGCTCTGTGGTCCATGTCAGGAAGACAAACCTCGTGAAAATGCCTGGCGGAATAATAACGTTTACGGTTAGTAACTGAGTATAGGGTTTAGCAGTACGCCAACACTATGTGTAATATGGTGGCTTAAAAATTAAATATGAAGAGACATGATTGACCTGATTGAACAGCCGCCTTCTAGAGTAAATGAAAAAAGAGAGGAGTTTATGTGGATGAAAAATCAACAAGAAGATGTGGTAAGAAAATGCAAACTATTATCCTGGTATTGTTGCCATGGTCCTTGCAGGAGGTAGAGTGGGTCTATTCAACCCCCGGACTCACATGGGGTCAAACCGATTGCGGAGAAGACGAAAACTTTGTATGTAGTTAGGATTCTTTCAACTAATGCACGACATCATTTTTAATCGTTAGAATGTCGACATTAGTTATGAGCAGAAATTGGACATGGACTAATCGAATAGCTCCAATATTTTTGCTGTATATGCATGGACATAAATTGCTTAATAACTTAAGTGTTATCATTGTTTGTAAAATATAAGTGTAGATTCATATACCATGATGTAATGGAATTAATTACTTTCCGGTTTAATGTCGCGATAATATTTGCGTTCTTAACAAAAGGGTGTATTGTAAAAACAGATTTCACAGGTTATCGACCGTTATGTGTGTTTGCTATTCACATAACCTTGGCACGTGGTGAGCTGCTGTCGAGTTGTCACAACAAAGAGTACTATTTTAAGCGCCACGGACTTATTTCTTGTAAAACAGTATGTAGTTGTTTATTGCATAGTGGCCGACTATCAGATTGCCTAGCTTTATATTACATTCGTACGCAGATAAATGGTTCCAACTTGCTAACCTACATCAGATAAATAAAAAGCCATATTTTCTCCGGGCGTAAGTAAAGGTTTCTTTGAAAACGACTTATGGTGCAAGTTAGATGCTAAAAGTGAGATGCCTCTATATGTTATGCTTTGTGACATTTTGCCCCATATCTCTCAAATACACGACAGTAACCTGACTTACTGAATCAATGTGGTTGAACACGCATTCATGGTTAAGTTGAGCGTGAGAACTTATATTTGCATACGGATAAATCTCCATCAGTTAAGCCGGGATGAGAATATGTTTACTACTTACGTGTGTTTAGTGCCAAGAGAAAATCCTGTTTAGTGCACATTAAGTGCATACATCAGGACTAGGAAAGTCATGCAAAACATAGGCATCTAACACGTTGCTGCTCCCGGGATACCTCCGAATAGCAACACTTATAGGTAAATTACTGGCTTGACTGATGGGTTGGCTACACGGCATAGTATTACCTCATCGCATCCCTTCCACTTTGCTAACTTAATAACCTGTCATGATTAAAATACGGGTTATGCAGATACCATTGGCGCAGAGATTTGGTATAACACGAAGGCGTCTTCGAATGAGGCTAGTCGTTATTGACAGCATGTTGATTTTGCATAACTGACGACGACTTGCACAACATGTATGGTTTCCTATACAAACCAAACAAAGTATAGGGAGTTTGCCTTTTGGTTAAGAGAGATTGAATCCGAGTTGTTTCCAGAAACATCATCAATACGTGTTCGACTTAAGGATCTGTAAAGTAAATGGGGAAATGATCAATTGGACTACATACCCATTAAGATGCCACTAAAATGCAAGTGACTCGGTGCTGAGGAATGCTAAATAAGTGCCGTGGCTTTTTCAGGTACCCAGCGAATTGCTGTTATTTGTGAGGTACGTCCTACAAGAAAGCTTATATAGAATAGGTGAGTATTATTCGCGTTGCCACGAATTAGTATATCATTTTCGTGTATACTTGCCTCGGACAACTGAGGTAGAGACATGCGCAAATAACCAGTTTGAACGTAATATATCTCATCTTAAACGTATATACGACAGACTCATTCTAGAAATCGGTGTATGTTGAAAGACAGCAGTGCTGGTGTTTATAGTGGCCAGCAGCTTGGTCAACACCTTGTAGGGATTTTGCTACCTATGTGGATTGTTCAGGGGTCACACCAAGAGCCCGAGCAAGCTGTGTACCACCGAAATCTACGATACACTTAGGAGAGAGGAATTTGTTTGGATTGGTCTTCCATGTCAGAAGCTTCCATTCTCGGCCCCACTTAGCCCAAAGGTCACCTCCTTTAAGACGATCTAAACTCCAAAGTGGCCTGCAGCCTATGCTTAGACACGGGCATCTTCCACCTCGTAACTAAGACTTTTGGTGTCTTCTTGAGATCCCACCTTATCGTTTGTTAACCCAGCAGGCATTTTAGTAATAACTCATGGTGGACAAGTCGAACTCGACATATCTAAAGGTTCGATAATTAAGTCATCATTAATGAAGCCAGTTTCATCCCTTTCCCTCCCATCTCCCAAATCCACATCTTCGAATGTTTGATTATCAAACTCCATGTTATTATGTTAAAGATATTTTTGTAAATAAGCATTCAACATGTCGAGTATTTACGGACGAAAACTAAATCCATACCGCCGGAGCGCCTAGGGGTAAAGGGCATGTGACAATCTGTAGTTATTACAAACAATCCAAGCACTATTGACAAGAACCAACAACTGCTGGTTCGCTTCCCCAATCTAGGCGCAGAAGACGTCATTGTTCCAGGGACAGCACGGCTGGCCTTTACAATCACGCTGACCTTGACTGATGCTAACCGCAGCGTTGTGCAAAACCTGGGTCACGCCGTGGTTAAGAAAATGACAATCAAGATTTATGGCAATGAGGTCATGCCTATTGATGATAACGATGTGTACAACTGTTACCACGACTTGTGGTGGATTGCTGATGAGAGACAGGGCCTCCAGTATCAGGGCATTGACATATCAGATGACAGAAACGTAACTAAGATGAAAGTGAGGGCAGGACACAAGGATGAGACCGAGGAAGAGGACAAGGCCATAGCCGATGTGTATGGTAATAGGTTCTACGTTTCGCTTGACTTTGAACTTATTCAGAGCCACATGCTATTCTACTAGGGTGCACTTAGTGACAGACAGGAATACGAGCTCACATTCAACGACTACAACTGCGTGATTCACGCATCAGGCGACACCGCTGCCAGCTAAAACATTGATAGCATCTCCTTAGAGTTGGCCCGTATGATACGCACCCAGCACACAGGTCGACTTGCAATTCTGTATGAGCATGTGCTTCGTCACAGGAAGCTTGCATACAATAAAAGAGAAACACTGTGGAACATTAACCTGAACGTGCCGGCTCGCAGCATGAAGGGCTACCTACTGCTCTTTGAAGACCCAGCTAGTTCCTCATTCGCCAGGAAGACAGGGTCTTTCTACAACCCAAAGATTGTAAAAGTTGAGGTGACCATTGAGGGCATCCCCAACCAACTCTATGCCCAGGGCATGCGTGGCTACCAGCAGTGGGATGAGGTGAAGAAGGCCTTTGCAGCAACGAGTAAACGAGACCCCAGTGTAGCAATAGCTGCAAAAGACTTGGCATTGTCGGACGTGTCCCTAGGAGAGAACTTAACCAGTAAGTATGCTCTGTGGTTCGACAAGGACAAGTGATGACGATCAGCTGCACGGTAGTGGCAGGGCCGTGGAGAATGCGTCTGAGGGTGTCACCATTCAGATCACAAAACAAGCAGAGGCGGCCGGTGCATTGGATGTTTTAAGCTCCATTAACCGCAGATTTAACAACAGTTAAGCACTGTCAATTTAGAAAAACAAGCACCGAATGAACACCATTACAGGTGGAACCGAAAATGGTGACCGGTGGAGAGGAAGACACCACTTGCGTGCTATAGTATGTGCTTAACTCCGCTATAACATGTGCTTAGCTCTGCTTTAACAGGTGCTTACTAAGTGCTGTCAAGTGGACAAATAAATTTAGTAAGTAAACATGGAAGAAACGAACACGAATCAAAGGGGAAGAGATAAAGTCAGTGACCAGTGAGCAACCTACAAAAAACGATAAAAGGGCTGCGGCAGGATGAAAGGATGCTGCAGCTAGAAAAGCCAATCAAAATAAACTTCTGAGAGAGCTCCGCGAGGCGAAGGCCGCGTTTACAGACGGCTAGAGACGAAGCTGTCGAGCCAACATCAACAAGCAAGCCTCCAGAAAGGTGGGATTGGCCAACATTGGCTTCGCCTTTGGTTGTCGGCGGCGTTGGGGTGTTTCGACTAGCATTGTATTGGTACAGACGCAAACTAGTAGCCTAACACCCTAAACAGGATGTACAATGGATACGTTTTATATGGAATAAGATGACAACACCAATTACTGATGGAAATGCTCGTCAACGCGCTGTACCATGGTGCAGTTGTTCCCAGTATATCAATAGGTTATGCCAAGCTTGCTAAGATGGCTCTGGGTCGGGGGGGGGGGGGGGGGTTGGGGGCGCCACGTCTTGATTTCACCCCACAAGACCTGGCCGTGTTTGTTGCCGATGTATCACTAGCTATGGCCACAAAGGATATGCTAATCAAACAAGGGATTATACCAGTTGATATACTGCTGTAATGGCTACAATTGCGCTACTTGTTGGAGGCGCTCTTGTTAACGCCCTTGCATTCACTGGGAGCAACTTTGTATTCTCTAAATTACGAAGCAGACAAGTAGACGCGGAACGTAAACGCCATGATAAGGCAATCGAGCTGCTTCAATCTGCTTAGGCAGCTTGGGCAAAGAAGCAAACTGAGCGTTTAGACTTCATCAATGAGCAACTGCGCCGCCAGAGACATGCTGAGGATACTTTTCGGGATGTAAACGAGGCTATGCATGCAAAAGATCTACTATAGTCCTAAGGGCTACTCGAAAGGCAATACAGTTATCAAGAAGCTTGCAATAGAAGCAAGGGTTTCTGAGGAAGTTTCCAGGGTGTGGCTAACAAAACAAGCTATATGGCAAATCTACCTGTCTGTGCCATAACCCATTCTTATTGTTTATTCCTCGTGACGTTGTGAAGGGCCGCACTAACATGTATACCCTGACGGTGGTGGATGTGGCCTCGCGCTACAAAGCAGCTGAGCCATTGACTACAAAAGAGGCTATAGAGGTTGCAGGTTCACTCGAGAGGATATACAAGCGAGGACTGCTACACTGGCCTAAACTACTTCAGGTCGACCCCGGACAGGAGTTTATGGGAGCAGTGAATCAGCTGCTAGCAAAACATGGAGTCTCGGTCAAGCGTGGCCGTGTGAATATCCATCGAGATCAGGCTATAGTGGAACGCTTTAACTGAACACTTGCTGAACAACTCTTTGGACACTAGTATGCCGTAGAGTTAAGGGATACTGGAAAACGATCAACTGAGTGGGTTTTTGGACTGCAGGCTGTAGTCTCTGCGATAAATAAAAAGGTGACCCGCTTGATTGGAAAAAAACCTAAAGATGCTATTAAGGCAAAACGAGTTGCACAAAAGCCCTCTGCAATCGTACCGAATCGCCCGCAGGGGGTCAAAGAGCAAAAGCTTCCCTCTGGTGTTGGCGTTCGCTACCTCTACCAGCCTGGTGAGACAGAGCAAGACCAGTGCCGGCGGGCCACTGACCCTGTGTGGTCACTCAATGTTTACCGGATCGGGCGCTCTGTCACTAAATCTAGTGAACCTGTACTATACTATTTGTTAGATGGACCACCCCGTGGCTTTGTAAAGGAGGAGCTGCTTGTGGTGCAGTCCGATACCAAGTTGCCACCAGACCAATAGATATATATATATATATATACATAACAATGGTACTATTTGAAAATAAGTGTAACAGGCTCTGTACGCAAGAGCATTGTGGATTACACAGATATGCGATAAAACATGGTGTCGTTAATCGTCTTTGTACGGGTTGTCAGAAGGCTATACAAAATAATGATTGTGTATGGATTGTGGGTTCGATAAAGTCTACCACAGGCGTCTATCTCACAAGAAAAAAATTGCTTCTCAACAGACTGCAGCCGGGGACACTGACTCGTCAGCTGGCCCTACTGAACGGGGAATCCCCACTGTATAAAAAATAGAAATCAGGTCGCTGTATAGTGGTTGTCTTTATGCATCAAAATATTTCCATTTACACTAATGGATATTTATAGTAAACATGACTCACAATACACAAGTATGTAAAGCCCAAAACGATTATTTTACAATTCATGGTTTTAAACTGCCTTACCCACGCTTTAAGGTTACACTCCAAGCAATTGAAAAGCGTAATGAATTTGACCATACATACAAGGAGATATTTGGCACGCACCCCTGTCCCCACCCCCGCGCCGCACAGACCAGTCCCTGCCCCGTGCACACCAATCCCCGCAACCCAGTCCCCAGTCCCCACAGCGCGTCTTGCCTTCAAGAAGACTAAGTGGGCTGTTAAGAAACTATTTGCGTGGATGGGTGATGAACGTTCCTGAGTCTTACTCCATTGGCTCGGACCTCTATATGTTCTTTAAAGGCATGCGTCAGAAGATGCATAAAGATTTGACTGCTGAGCTGGAAGAGCTAGGTGGAATAAAGTGTCAGTTGGCCTTGAACGTAGCACTCTCCAAGCACGCCGATGATGGCAGCACTGAGTATATTGAGGCTGTATTGGGTGATAAGCAGCAGATAGTTCTCTACTCAGAAGATATTAACGATGTGCTGGACCAGTGTAATGCTTATAATCAAGAGCAGTTGGAGAAGTGGACCAATAGAGGTTCCGGCTGGGAATTTGAGACAGTCACAACTCCTTGATATTGCCAACTACCAGCCATTGAAAGGTGGCACCTACCAGAAACCGCTGAGAAAGCTGGTGGTAAGAAGAAGGCAATCATAAACGTAAAAAACACAAACGACCCATTCTGCCTTCTATATTCCCTTGAAGCGGCTCTGCACCCAGTTGCCAAGGACCATCGAAACATAACATTCAGTGGCTTTTGGGTTTGCTGGAAGGTAAAGGCGTAGAATATCCAACACCCGTACCGCATATTGAGAAGGTGGAAAAGCATGCTAACCTAGCCGTGAACGTCTTTGGCTGGGATGGGAAGACCATCATCGTTCACCCCATCAGTAAGCACTCTGGTACATGCATAAACCTCATGTTGGTTGAGGAGGACAGCAGGTTTCATTACACGCAGCTTCATATATCTGAACCGCTTGCTCTATGATCAGAGTAAGCATAAAGAGCGCAAATTCTTCTGTGAGCGATGCTTGCACTGCTATACAGCCGAGAGACTGATCGCTGAACACAAACCCGAGTGCATGGGAATAGGGCAAACTGCTGTGGGGGTAGACATGCCAGAGGGAGGGAAGAATATCCTATCCTCCCAGAACTGGCATAAGTAGCTGGCTGCTCCTTATGTCATCTATGCCGATTTTGAGGCACTGACTGTTAAACTTCCTGGCCCTGGGATTGATGCTTTGAAGAGCAACACGCAGATAACACAGGAGTATGAGCCATGTGGTTACGGCTATGTGGTTGTCCGATGTGATTGACAGACAGAACCCCCTGTGGTTTATATAGGGGCAAACACTGTGGAGAAATTCCTGCTCGCCCTACAACAGGAAGAGCTGAAGATCAAACCAAACCCTGTCCCCATGCGCATGATGCGAGAGGACAAAAGAGTGCACAACGCGGCTACCCTTTGCCATGTGTGCAACAAAGAACTGGGCATGTCCGTGACCATTGTCATGTAACAGGTAAGTACAGGAAGGGGGGGGGGGGCAGCCCTGCAACTTGAAGCTGCTGTTGAACCCTAAAACAACGCCCGTACTTGTGGTGTTCCATAACCTGCGGGGCTATGATTCCAACCTCCTATACAGGCCACGAGCAAAGTGGAGGGGAACATCAACTGTATCTCCAACAACATGGAAAAGTATATTTCCCTGTCGCTTGGACAGTTGAACTTCATTGATAGTGCACAGTTCCTCCTGGCCTCGTTCGATAAGCTGGTGTCTGCTATCAACCCAGATGCCTTTGCAGTCACGGCCAAGAATGAGCCTGCCCAGACGAAACGCCGACTGCTGCTGCACAAGGGAGTGTATGCCTATGAGTTCATGGGCGGCTGGAATAAGTTTGATTCCCCTCTGCCGCCGATCCAGGATTTCTACAGCAAGCTTTCCGAACAAGGAATATCTGCTGCAGACTATGCCCATGCACAGACGGTCTGGAGCGTGTTCGGGTGTAAGAACATGGGTGACTACTATAACCTGTACCTGCGATTAGATGTGTTGCTCTTAGCTGATGTGTTTGAGGTGTGCCGCAAAACATGTCTCAAACTGTACGGGTTGGACCCGGCCCACTACTACCAGCCCCGGTTTGTCGTGGGATGCTTTGCTTAAGAGTACAGGCGTGGAATTCGAGCTTCTCACCGATTATGACAAGCACCTCTTTATTGAGAAGGGGCTGCGTGGTGGGATAATCATGGTATCACGCCGCCACGCTAAAGCAACCAACCCATACGTGGAAGGCTTTGAGCAGCATAAGCCGGCGACATATATCCAGTACCTCGACGCCAACAATTTGTATGGGTGGGCTTTGAGCCAAGCACTACCCACTTCGGGTAGTGAGTGGGTCGAACGGCCTGAGAACCTACAGATCCAGGACCACCCCTACAATGCCGAGACTGGATACATGCTTGAGGTTGACTTGGAGTATCCTGCTGCGCTTCATGAGGAACACAACGATTACCCCTTGGCGCCGGAGCAGTTTCTTGTACATTAAGAATGGTTGTCAGACTACCAGAAGGATCTCTTAGGTGCTTTGGGGAGCACCGGATATAGAGTTGAGAAGTTTGTGCCCAATCTGCGAAACAAGGAGAAGTATGTGGTGCACTACAGGAACCTGTTTCTGTCTTTGGGAACTTACTGAGATTCATTGTGCACTTGTCTCTGACCAAAGTCCCTGGATGGAGCCTTACATTCGTATGAATACAGATCTGCATAAGGCCGCCACCAGCGACTTTGAAAAGGATCTCTGTAAACTTATGAACAACTCCGTTTTTGGTAAAACGATGGAGAATATCCGGAGGCGAGCCGACGTTAAGATAGTGCGCTCATCGGAAAAAGAAAAAAAATACGTAGGCTTGTGGCCAGCCACGCCTATGTTGACAAACAGTGTTTGACGATGATCCGGCTGCCCTGCAAATGCACAAGACCCGTTTAGTTTAAACCGTCCGGTGTTTGTGGGCATTTGCATTCCAGATATTTCAAAGCACTTGATGTATGACTTCTATTATGATACACTGAAGTCGAAATATGGCAGCAACCTTAAACTGTTATACACCGACACGGACTCGCTGCTTCTAGAGATCCGTACATCCGACGTGTATGCTAACATGAAGGATGATAGCCAGCTCTTTGATACTAGCAATTAAAATCATTCCCATGCACTATATAGTAATGTAAAAAAAAGAAGTTGCTAGGGAAAATGAAGGATGAGTGCGCTGATGTGGCTAATAAAAAGTAAGTTGGCCTACGCCCAAAGATTTACTCAATGTTGATGTCGAGCCGGGATGAGATTAAAAGGAAAAAGGGCGTGAAGAAGGTGGTGGTCAAGTATCTACGGTACGCTCAGTATGTGGAGTCACTGTTAACCCAAAAGCAATTCAGGCATGGGATGAACATGCGGCGCAGTGATTGCCACAAAATATACGGGCTACGCGTCAACAAAGTCTCCCTCTCCCCCTTTGACTAAAAGCGGTGGATAGCTTAGAACAGTGTAGACACCCTGACCTATGGTCACAACAAACTAGCCCCTCGGCCCCGTTTGGGGGTCGGGTCCGAGGCGCCCTAGGGTGAGAAAAAATCTTGTATAAGCTGCCAAAGGGTCAGTAATTGATGATACTATATATACTACTATATATACTAGAGATATATATATATAGAGATATATATATATATATATAGAGAGATAGATATATATAGAGATATATATATAGATATATATATATATATATATATAGATATATATATCTCTAGGATATATATATCTATATATATAGAGATATCGATATATATATATTTTATATGTTTCTTTATATATATATTTCTATATATAAAGAAATATATACACATATAAATATATTTTAAATAAGTATCATAAACATATATATATCTCCCTATTTTAAATATGTATCATAAAGTTGGTGTTATTCCGCAATTCCTTGATTTGCTGGCGTGTTTTAAGTTCGCTTCATTAGGCACTACATATATATATATATATATATATATATATATATATATATATATATATATATATATATATATATATATATATATATATATATATATATATATATATATATATATATATATATATATATATATATATATATATAAAATAAAAAAATGAATCTTTTATTTCCTGCAATGATTCATTTCGGTTATAAACCGTCCTAACACGTGCTATGTACCATTGTTACGGGTTTGTGTCAAATGGCAAAATGAACCATGGGGCTTCGACCGAGAGTTCCAATCGTTCTCGCCGAGTGCCATTGTGGTATCACCTTGTTGAATAATTCGTGTGCGCTGTGATAAGCGACTTTGAACAATGACTGTAATGCGCTACTTAACCACGCGCATAATGCAATAGAAACAGGTGAATGTTGTTTCAATCCTCTCAAATAATTACTAAAAAAGCTGAATCCATATTGTTTAATTCATGTTCGATACGACTTACAGTATCCTCTATCAAAGTACATACCCTCATGACGAAAAGTACAGCCTGTTATTATGGCTCCACTTTACCCTAAGCACAAACCCTGACCCACAAATATGAATCCAATATAACCAAATTCTAATCCTACCATTGGCGAGTGTCGCTGGAGACTGGGTTGGTATTCAGACTTGCCATACTACAATATGCCTTAAACCTACGAATCATCTACATAATATTGGCACTCTCACTGATGTAACGGAAAGTAGGTCGGTATATCTCTTCTGTCAGACAAAAGCTCTTAGGTTTAGCAATATATTGGTAGCACAATGATCTCTTTGGTTGCTCTAAACACACCTTTATACTCTCAACTGGTTTAATAGCCTGTGATTTACTAGTGATTCAACCAGCTGGTAACTCAGCTTGGGCTTCATGTAGTGCCAGCTGTGGGGATTATGGCGAGCGCCTCTTGCTGTATTTTATTGACACCGCTGTCTAATCTGGTATTCCGATAGAGCACTATTTTTGCAATTAGTATTAGCAGTGCTGAAACCTTGGCGAATAAAATTTTCTATGACGCTGTTTACACAGCCCCTCTGTTCACATGCTTCAAACAGACAGCTAATGAGGTCCAGGTAAGGCTACGGGGTGCTTGATGAGAATATTGGATGGGCTTTTGGAAGGGGTTGCATATGTGAAGCTTTCATCCGTGTCCATGTAATAACCGGACGACGTCCCTCAAGAATCAAAAAGCAGCAGGTTATTCTATTCTCTATTTCGGTGTCTGTGTGTGCTTTCATTGCCGTTGACGTCATAGCGTGTGTCGTGGCTTATCGACTCGCGTTTAGTTATCTACTCGGTCAGTTCAATATAATACAATAAAACTGTCATCAGCTATAGTGGTGGGCGCAAAGCTTGTTGTTGCAGTTGTCAGCATAACGAATGATGCTCTTGCGATGAAACGTATCAACATCGGTTCACGTAATAAAAAACATATTGGACACTTAATTCACTGGAATGTATGTCGTCCACTAGGTGAACCAGTGGATTTTATAGCGTAGCCACTATTAGTATAATGCTGCATTATTAGTCACCACTCACGCACTCACCGACCTTGTTATCCAAAGGCTCAATGAAATGGCGGTAGTGAATAAGATACCATACGACAAATATTAGCTATACTAAATACTCGGCATGTGATTTCTATGACCCATGATCAAACACAAATATATTGATGTTAATTGGATATATCATTTATGATTACAGACAACTGTAGCTGTCTCTATTTAATTTTGATTGATCAGGACCTAGACGACAAACTGGGCCAGTAGCATGATGTGGGAAGTGGCTGTTAGACTTGTCACCTGAAACATAACCATACGCACGATAAACTATTGCTCTACATCCACACTTATCGTTCATCATTTATTCAACATGACTAATGACATAAACACAGAATATGTGCAATTATACCTTTGGGACGAAAATTCACAAATGCTGCCTCTGAGTTTGTTTGATTTTGCGTTACTCGACAAAAGAAATACACCACAAACATTATATACTACTAAACTAAACCTCACACTAAATTTAAGGTCTTTCTTTTTTTGTCTACATTGTGCGTATCACTACATGAGCCTTCAATAGCTGCACGAGATACCAAAGTATATTCCGATTTAACTTAACCCGCCACACAATCTTCGCGAGTGTGGCATTTAAATGCGTACTGGGCCAGTAGCATGATGTAGGAAGTGGCTGTTAGACTTGTCACCTGAAACATAACCAACGCACAAACTATTGATCCAATATTATATAGGCGAATTGCGTTAATCGTCAACAGAACCCCGAATAAACTGATATTGTACGTTCATAATGAGAATGCATATATTGTCGATATTCTCAACTCAGAAAGCATATGAGTGTATATGTAGTGATCACAAAACTTGCCAATTTATATGCCCTCACTACTTTAATGCTGATATAGCTGAATTGGATGCGATGTTAACGTATCCATGTAGTCCATCGGCCGTGTTAATAAATGATATCAAGTTCAAGCAAGCTCATCACCCGTTAGGGACGAGTGGAGGTTCATTGGGTGCCACAATGATGGATTACCCATCCAAGTATACGTTTGGTCTCTTTCTTTTTGCTTACCGCTCAAGAGCCTCGGTTTGCATTCATTAAAATAAACCAATTATGTAAAGGTAGTTAGCATGTATTGGATGCTCTGGCCAACCACGTAAGATGTGACGCGTTACATCTTGTTCAGTCGGAATCTGTTCTATATAATATGACTCACAGATTGACTTTGCAGCATGTGACAAGTATTAAACTACATGTCGGCCAAGTGGGCAAGACCGGTATGAAATAACGCCACAATGCAAATAGCTTCCCATCACATAGACAGCCTTACATCCAAATTTGTCATTGAATTTCATATGAATGCGTTTCCTACCTGCTAATGGACCTGTTCTTGTGACAATCGCCCCTTAAAAGGTAAAAGTTAGCAAAAGCTGCATATCTTCTGGATTGCGAATACGTTATTATTCCCGCAGTTTATTTCTGTCGTTTCGTTTTTTATCATTGTTGAAAGATGTCCCCAATGATGATAGGCTGTTGGTGATTTAGTGTTCCTGATGGCGACAGCAGACTAAACAGGGTCAATGCCGCTAAGTAAAGACAGACACTTGGTGGCTGACCTCAAACGCTCTGGCAAAACTGTTCACCAAGATTATAATCCATAGATTGACAGTTACAAATCCCTAGTAGTACACAGGTCCGTTATGATGGAATCGAACAATACAATACAATAAAGATATCGCTGTTTTGCCTAATATTGAAGACATGAACTTGAGAAAACAGTTTGACGAAGTGGTTGTCCAGGTTGATGTTGGTCTGGCCACCAAATAACTTGTATCGCGTGGGTTGGTTATGATGATGCAGAACAAAGGATTGCGACGGCGAAGACGTCTGTGATTAATAATTGTGAACTGACATGCCATGTGTAACATTCAACACAATTACTGGATTAGGAGACCAATGTTATTTTTAAGGAAAGAGCGTATTCATTATGCAAGTTCTAATGACTAGTATTGCATATTTCAATGTAGAATTATAAGCCCAAAACTGTTATGTATTACCTGTTCCTATTCTGGTATAAAGGACAGTATTTATATGGGAGTAACAAGGACTATTTTCTGTACTACCTTGTATGAGAGAGGTAGGAGTTTTCAAATGCTACATCGCAAACCATAGAGCACGTATAGACTAAAGTATGTAGGTTATGTTGATAGTCTTGCTAACCCCCAATGCAATGCCGTAAAAGGGTTAATCGTTGTCCTTGACTATCTTCACAGAGCCCCATTTATCCATGGCAACAACAGCCTTGCCTTGACAGCCAATGCGATAATATCAGTCCTTTACCACTGATGCGTAATAAGGAAAGTGATTGGATTCAAGTTAAGGAAAATTGATTTCATGAAGGAAATTGGTTTAATAAGGATAGACACGATGTCTTCCATATCTTATCCGTGTTTAATTAACTTCCTCTGTAATATAATTCACAATATTTTTACTGAGCATCGTTTGTAATATAATTTGCAGTGTTCTGGCTAAAATATAATCCACTGGTTATTAACGATCAAATTGGATTGAGCAAGCCGTCGATGGTCATGTAAATATCTCACAGTGGGTGCGATATGTAACCCTTCAGGGTCAGTCCTTGAAAGATGTATCGATTTGTCGTTGATGCAATAGTGATGTAAGTGGTCTTCTTCTAGAAACGATTTCCTTTCTCTATTATGTATTAGTGGGGTAGTTACAATGGTACGGTGGCTGCAATATGACTTTGCATCTGATAGTAGAAAACCGGTCAACAGATCGTTCATGGTTCAGTTCAAATAACTACCATTAATATAGACAACACCCCGAGCACGAGTAGCGAAAATCATCCCTTCGGTAGCAACAACACAATTCATTGGTATACCACGTAAACGACCTTTTTGTTGTTATTTGTATGCAGAAAAACATCAGCCTTAATATTCATGTGGTAAATTAATTTGCGACTCTATTCGTTATCATCATATGACTTTACCTAGGTAAGCCTACCAGGACCTTTAATCAAATGCAACAAAGACGGTCAGCTACTAGGCCAGCTCTTTGATTTCTATTGTTGTGAAACAATTATTGACTAACATATAGATTTGAATGAATGGACATGTGGGACGCTGAAGCGGTTGGAACAACTACAATGCTTACTTGGCAGTTTATCATCCTTACATTCACTGTACATTCATTACGGGGAGAAGGTTGCGTGATTCAAGGGATGCTATTTATAACCAAGTTGAGTTGGTAGTACGCCAATGTGCCCAACGATCCAAACTGAACCAAAATGAATAGCAAAAAGTGTTCAACAGATATGTCGAAGAGAGTATGTGTATCCTAAACTGTGTAATATTAACGCATCATTAAACATTAAACCCTTGATTCCTAAACTGTGAGTGAGATGAAACGTTGGTATGATTGGATATTGCTTTCCATAAATGTTCGGTGCCCAAATAGTATTGTCTCTTCTATAACTAACAAGAAAACTTCGAGACATGTTTTATTCTGCCATTGGAGGAGAAGTGGGATGGGTTTCTTTATGTGTAGGGGTTCATGGGTATTTGTCAATCATGATTTATCTCTAAAACCCGCGGCTGTTTAAGTGAAATCGCCTTCAATCTATATTTAACGATGCAAGCATTAGAAGTACAATAAGCGTAACTTACTCGAGATTTTAAAGTTGTAAGTTAGCTGTAATTAAAAATTTAAGCAATTGGCAACACCTTAGTACAATCCAGAACCTTCGTCTGATAAATAACTCACATCCCGTTCATGGTGCAATGATCAAACACTAATTCGAAGCATCCAGCGCGTTGGTTTGATGAATATCCAACACTCTGTGCTGATTCAACTTCATATCACTTGATTGTGTGTACTTAACTTGTTCCCTGGCGGCTGTCCGGTATTGAAGTACGTGTAGTAATCTTCTTCAACACAAATGTGCTATATCCGAAATACAGATAAAAATTATGGTGACTGAAAATAATGCGGTGAGGGCTCGGAGAGATGATGTCTACGTAGATTGGTTCAAAATAGGAATTTCATTTATTGGTTACGCGTCTGCTAATTGCACTGACCATCCACCGAGAAGAAAATCAAAACTCAGCTTAAAGTGTGAGTCTATATCTTATGACCGTGGCATGATACAATTTGTCATATCATAAAGAAGGAAATTGGTTCAACACAATATTAAATTTGCTTGATTATGAATAATTGTTGACTGTTGATTTATGATCATACGGCCATGGCCATCTATACGATATTAAAAGTCACGATTTGATAACGTTGACATGTTGGACATTTGCCCCTATTTTTAAACTACAATCCCAACAATGCTTCTTTGTTTAAATGCGCAAGAATGACAAGCCAGAGACAGTTGTCAGGCATAATTGTTACCATGTATTCTCTGACTTCGAAAACTACTGGTCGTAGTCTATTTTATGAACACCGATACAAATCTACAGCCCACACTGAGCTTTTCTTTAATTTTGGATGGTCCGTTGCTGAATTTCATCGACAGGGGTGAAATATTTGATGCATGGTCTCATATCTTTACTGATTAGACAATGGTTCCATTCAACTACAACATTCGTGATTATTCTGCTACGAAATTTCTGTTCATCTGCGTGGGTATATTAACAATTGCAAGTGTAGTGGTTAGTAGTAGATGGTTAAGTTACATAATAATTTACTGCAAATGTGTAAAGACTAAGATAATGTTTAGAGACCTAATCTAGTAAATGTCATTTACAGCAACTCATTTGTAGGTCAATAACGTTAAAGCACTTATATTCAGACCATGTACTTTTTGCAATAAATATAAATATGATACCGAGTGTATTCCTAAATTTGTAAAAATGACTATGCTGATAATTAAAAAAGTCGGCCTAAAGTGACTATCTCTTCAGAATTATTCCCCTATGTTTTAGTTTTTGGTCTTGTTATAAAATAATCCACGGCTCGTCTGTTTTCAACTTATATTTTGCCTGAAAAACGTGTCTGTCAAATTCGACATTCATCAAACAACAAGGTATACATAATGAAAAGTTAGAAACAGCAACCTTAGTTAGTTTCACAATCAATTGACTACGTAAAAATGAGCACATGTGAATATTACCTCTGAAAATGACATATATCAATATGCAATCCACATGCAACGAATATTATAATTTCAAGTCATTACATCGCTCGACATTCATTTGCTGGTTAATCATACAAAGACCCTTAATGTTAGCGATAATACTGCGTGCCATTTCGAAGATAGAATTCATGAGAAAACAAGGATTTGTACTCTGACACTCATCCTGAATTCGGGCAATAGAGACATATCATTGACGAGTCACGAGATATTTTAATGGGAATGTAGTTTTGCCCTTGTGTGTGAATCTACGTAATGGCTTGTTTCATATTTATGTGGTACGATTGCCTGTTACTCGCGGCATATTGGTTGTGAGCTACACTGACTATACCTCGCCGCATAGTGCTAATTGTTTCGATTGATACTGTAATGCAATATTGTTGATATATTTATGGCGATAAGAACAGTGAAGCATGAAAAGCAGTTAGGGCATATAGCAAAAACGGCTAATTAACAGTGCTGGATTGTAGTCGCTATGGCTACGACAGTATTGGGATATTGATTCTCTGTGATATTGTTTTAGGTCATCAACACGTTACGCACGGTTGATATTCGTCTGTTTTGATCATCAAGTCCAGATCAAACTCTACTAGCATGGCGAATACTCGGCCGATGTTTTTTTTAAAGATATGAAAATCACCGCACTGGCTGATATCAATAACGTTGCTAATATCAGTGCAATTGTATTTGTATGTTACCATCTTCAGAGCGGATGACGCGTGCCATTAGCTAATTAAACTGAAGTGCGACATTCGAATTTCATCGAGTGCGTTTCAATATGGATTATCAATTATATCATAATCTGGTCGGCATTAATGAACGGTCCTGAGAACGCCAGCACCTCACACACGTAAAGCAATGCTTCCTTCGTAGATGCAATTACGTTTGCTGGATAAATAATAGGTAATCACCAAAAAGGCAACTCTGCCACTCTTTTGCATGCGCTTGTGCCAATGACTTTTGTAGGGGATGATCATAGCAACATGCTTACTTAGAGAGAGGTTGACACAAATTTCTTGTTCTATTCGTCGTGAATGACAGGTGCTTCGTTTGTGTAAATGGTGCCATATGAGTCAACGAAATATTCTCTGGTGTTTGACAATATATATTTCGTATATGTTTACGCCACTTTGAAGGCATATATGATACGAGTATATAAACAAAAGTCATTCCTCAGATACGTTGGTGGCATAATACTGAATAACGTCCAAAGCTTCGTTCTTTTTAATTATAGGCTGAGACTTGTGTTCTGCTGCCAATCAAATTTATTTCCAAATTTGGTAGAAAACCTGATGAAAACAACACTTGCATACCTGGCATGAACTGGAATATGCATGCAGGGCCATAGTCCGCATAGCTCGTCGTCGTGTGTGAGTAATGTTTGTTATCAATGCGCAACGCATGATGTAATGTTGCTGTTTAGTCAGCAACTTCATAAGTGTTATGGCAGTCATCTGCACCAACTGTTTGTTACAACTTTATCAGCCTCTTCGTAGTGAGCAAGATATCAATCCACGAATATTTGCTTTGCAAAATTCACAACAAGCGATTTGTATGACACATTATCAAATACAGATGCTTTGCTGTTAATTGTATTTATTAGAGCCAACATGATGTTAGATGAGTCAGGTGCGAGATGCATAAGAGACTGCTGGTCTTGCCGGGAGTGAATCCTTCTACCGTATATGGCCATGAATAACATTGCTATCTTGCAATGCTTCCTGTATCTTTGCTCTCAGTAGATGTCAGAATGACTGATAGTTGAATTGTGATTGATGCTTTCCTTTTTGCATCAGACATTCAACAATCAACGATGCTTGCGGAGCGTACACAGTTTGTATGTGCTCCTTACTGGCATAGCTTATTCCGAATTGAATCAAATAATATATGACATAATTATCACGGATAGATGTCTAATGTGCTAGCTTAGCTAATAATGCTCAGGGACACAATTTGATCCAAAGTAATGATGACTTCCATTTCAAATCAGTGTCTGCCACGCAATAGCTAATCAACATCAACATCAATCTTATTTCATATCTCGAGTTCAATTTATAGGCGTCTTGGACTTGAGCATGAAAGGCATTAACGTGCCACTCGTAATCAATCATCTGAACGCTATTGTATCAATTGTATATAGATATACGTGATATGTATATGCGTGCCTCTACCATACGATGCAAATTCATTATGTGGTTGATCTGTGCTACAGTGGTGTGGCAGTCCCTATCGTTATCGCTGTCCCTTCCCACTAATACATAACATGTCGACATTCGTTATGCGCAGAAATTGGACGTGGACTAATCGAAAACCTTCATTATTTCGCTCTATATGCACTGACATGAGTTGCTTTGTGTGCAACGTCGCTGAATAACTTAAGTATTATCATTGTTTGTAAAATATAAGTGTATATTTATATACCATGATATAATGGAATTAATTACTCTCCGGCTTAACGTCGCGATATCATTCGCGTTCGTGACAAAAGGGTATATCGTTAAAAAATAGTTCACAGCTTATCGATAGTTACGTGTGTTTGTTATTCACATAATATTGGCTCGTGGTGAGTTGTTGTTGAGTAGCCACAACGAAGAGCACTATTAGAGGTGCCACGGATTTTTTTTTCAACAACATTATGTAGACTTTTATTGCATAGTGGCAGACTATGAGATTGCCTAGCTTCATATTACATTCGATACATTCGTACGCAGATGAAATGAGATGCCTCTATATGTTATGTATTTGAGGCATGTTGCTTCAAGATCTCTCAAAAACACAACAACAACCTGACTTACTGAATCAATGTGGTTGAACCCGCTTTCATGGTCAAGTAGAACGTTAGAACGTATACTTGAATACTGATCAATATCCATCAGGTAAGACGGGATGAGCATATGTTTACTGCTTACAGGTGTTTAGTGCCGAGAGAAAATCCAGTTTAGTGCACATTAAGTGCGTACATCAGGACTAGGACTAAGTCATGCAAAACATAGGCATCTATCACGTGTTTGGTAGCAGCCGTTAATGGGATAACACCAAATGCTACGTAATCAGTAAAGATATGATGATACGTTTTTATCAAATATATCACCACTTGTCTGATTCATGTTATAGGTATTGCGGGGTTAAGTACATCGAAAGAATCTATTTACACGTACATGTTCACTAAACTACTCTGGATGAACAGCCAGGCACGGCTGATATGCCTGCGGTGCTGAAAGCAAAGCCTGTTTTTTTCACATAGAATTCATATATCAGGACTTGGTAAGTAAACCAAAACATCAACCGAAATAAGATTGAATCCTGGCAACCTCTGAAGTGCAACACTTGTAAAATTGCCTGATGGACTACAGCAACCGCAAGTGCTCTCCTTACAAACTTCCCTACCTACGATAGGTTGGTTTTGAATCCCATTAAGAGGAAATGCCTGATGTGTGCTTAATAGATAATTGCTCTTGTCACTACCTACGAAACATAAAAACCACTGGTGAGAAACCGACTCTCGACTTTTCCGATGCTTATACATTGAACAAATGAAAAACCCTAACCTGAACCACATTATATGTATAAATATTCACTTGTTCAGGCATGTAGGCTAGTCAGCTACTGCAGCGAAACTGTACACACAACTCTCACAGCAATCTTTTTCTGATACATCTTGAATGGTATAAAGAGACAATTAATATCCTTTCAGGGCATTGTGGGATGAATATGCCAGGGAGCTGTTGTTGATGACTTGGCGTGGTGATATCATTTAGCAATCGGGAGTCCGAAATGGGACATTATCTATCAATATACGCTGATGTTGTGATTAACATGAAATAAACAATATAATGCTGCAGTAAGCGGGATAGCGTTTGGTAGCCCACTCAAAGCTTGAATGTGCATATCTATCACGCAACAACTAGAGTCAAAACGCTGCATGCGTGCTCGTAAATCAAACTCATGACAAAACATCTCACCTGTTAGCAGCCGTGCTTTGTAATGTTTACGATGTGTTACTATTTCTTTACACATAGATTCGATACGGATAGAAGGCATATAGTGGAACTTGAACAAGGTCAATCTGATTATATTGCACGTCGATAGTGATTGTTGTAGACCGTGAATGACATCAAAGAGGTTGCATCAATTACGTCCTTGCCGAGATTATCCGAATAGCAAGCACATCAAGCTACAACTCTGCAAACCGTTAAAAGCATATGGTATCATATATATCGCAAATTGTGATGGAAATCACCGGGGCCGTTTGCCGTTATATCGCTGATGTTATCGCATGGTAAAAGATAAATCGGTCGTATAGTTGAATTATTCAACATAATAGATGCATGTAACATAAAAATGCACCAAATCCACATTATAATTATTGCATGGCAGATGCCGGCTCCTATTCAGCTCATGACAGGTGGCCTCTTTTGTTGAGATGAAGATTACGAAGACGGTGTTGAATATGATGACGTCGACAATGATTATGCTAATAAATCTGATGGTCAATATGTTAATATAACCGAAACAAATAGAACATCGCATTCTTTATATATAAGCATATACTTCCTAGAGTATTTATTATTTGTCGCAAACGACATGATTAATTTAATATGTCATATAAACAGACCGACAAACACGAAAATAGGAAGCAGGTCGCAAACAATCATGTCCACACTTATATATATATATATATATATATATATATATATATATATATATATATTATAGATATATATATATATATATATATATATATATCTATATATATATATATATATATATATATATCTATCTATATATCTATATATATTTAAACGTTTTATTTATATAGAGGGAGCATATATATATCTATACGTATATGTATATATATATATAAATACAGATATATATGTGTATCTATATACCTATATATAATATATATATATATGTAGATGTTATATATTATCCCTCTATATATATATCTCTATACATAGATAAGACATATATATATATATATATATAATTACATATAT
This sequence comes from Urechis unicinctus, assembly GCA_034190875.2. Lineage (NCBI taxonomy): Eukaryota > Metazoa > Annelida > Polychaeta > Xenopneusta > Urechidae > Urechis > Urechis unicinctus. The sequence continues at coordinate 31,640,144 of CM067346.1, forward strand.
TGAGATATATATACGTATATCTATATATATATAAGACATATATATATATCTAGATATATATATATATAGATATATATATATACTGTATATATATATATCTATATATCTATATATATATATATATATATATACCATATATATATACCTATATATATATATATATATATATATATATATTATATATATATACATATATATATATATATATATATATATATATATATATATCTATATATATATATATATATATATATATATATCTATATATATATATATATATATGTATATATATATATCTATTACATATATATATATATATATATATATATATATTTATATATATATATATACGATATAGTTTTATAAACTTTGTGTTAGTCCACAGTCCCATGGTTTGCTGGCATGTTTAAAGTTCGCTTGATTAGGCACTACATTCCCCATTTTCTCATGCTTTTATATTTATAGCAGTGTAGTTATATTCAGGAAATTGTTATGTGTCCCCGACGCATTTTGGAACTTTGTTAGTCCATTCCATGGTTTGCTGGCATGTTTAAAGTTCGCTTGATTAGATACATTCCCCATAATGCTTTTATAATTATAGAGTGTATCTATTCAGGAAATTGATGAGTACGATTATGATGAAAATGATACCAGTTGCATTGCTGACACGTATGTTAATTGATATTCACACCCGGGACACAAGTTAGCTGCAAAGCTATTGGCTACAGTGTGTTGGTCGTCGTTGCAATAAGTGTTATGTCATGCTTGTTCATTACTGTGCGGTCAATTTCCTTTGTGCTTCTTTCACAATACAATCAAGTTGCAATGTTAATGATGACAAGTATTTAATGGCAAGTAATAAGCGGAATTAAAAGAACATGGGTAATTGATTGTGCCTGGTTGACGCACTATTGCTTGAAGAATAATAAAAAAACGAATCTTTTATTTCCTGCAATGATTCATTTCGGTTATAAACTGTCCTAACTTGCACGTGCTATTTACCATTGTTACGGGTTTGTGCCAAATGGCAAAATGAACCATGGGGCTTTGTCCGAGAGCTCCAATCATTCTCGCCAAATGCCATTGCGGTATCATCTTGTTGAATAATTTGTGTGCGCTGTGATAAGCGACTTTGAACAATGACTCTAATGCGCTACTTAACCACGCGCATAATGCAATAGAAACATTTGAATGTTGTTTCAATCCTCTCAAATAATTACTGAAAAAGCTGAATCCACATTGTTAATTCATGTTCGATACGACTTTCATGTCGAAAGATGAACCCTATTACTATGGCTCCACTTTACACAAACACAATCCCTGACCCACAAATATGAATCCAATATAACCAAATTCCAATCCTACCATTTGCGGGTGTGTATGCAGCGTGGGTTGATGTTCAAAATGGCCATACTACAATGTGCCTTAAATCTACGAATCATCAACATAATATTGACACTATCACTGATGTAACGGAAAGTAGGTCGGTATATCTCATCTGTCAACCAAACGTCCTTGGTCTTAGCAATATAGTGGTAGCACAATGATCCTGTTGGTAGCTATGCACACAGCTTTATATTCTCGACTGATTTATTAGCATTATTTCTACCGTTCCTGTTTCACTAGTGATTCAACTAGCTGGTAACTGTGTGGAATATGGCGAGCGCTTCCTGGTATATTTGAATGACACCCCTATAGTGGTTTCTGTTTGTATTAGCAGTGCTGAAACCTTGGCGAGTACAATTGTCTTTGTCTCTTCTCACATGACTCAAACAGACAGCTAATTAGCGATCCAGGTACGGCCACGGGGTGGTAGATGGGAATATTGGATGGGCTTTTGGGAGGGGTTGCATTTGTATAGGTTTCATCCTTCTCCATGTAATAACTGGACACCGTCCTTCAAGGATCACGAGGCAGTAGGTTATTCTATTTTCTATTGCAGTGTCTGTATGTGTGTTCCCGCTTTCACAGCCGTTGACGTTATGCTCTTGTGATGAAACTTAACACCATCGGTTCATGTCATAAAAACATATTAGAGACTCACTGTAATTCACTGACACGCATGCCGTCCTTTATGTGAACCAGTGGAGTATATAGCCACAATTAGTTAAATGCAGTATTATTGGTCACTAATACATAACAACATAAAAGGTTATCAAAAACTGCTTGCAATGAAAGCTTAAAAATACCTATAGCTTGTCTATGAATACGCAACGTAATATATCTTCTTCGGACATCAAAGCATAGCTATACCTTGGTTATATATATTAAGTGGCACAAGTGATTCATTTACAATGGCCTAACCGAATTTGGGCGTTCGATATATCAAAGTGATAGGTTCATGATGTTTATCAGTTGGTCTACACAAAAGAAAAACACCAACGAAACAATGACAAAAGCGATATCATGAAACAACTTAAGTCACTCAGAATCCATAAATGCAGTTGCGTGAAAACCTGACACCTATTGCTCATCATTCATCCAACATATCTCTTATGACATAAACGAAGTGTTCTCACTTGACCCGCCAAACAATCTTCGCGGGTGTGGCACTCACAAAGCATCCTTGGTCAGTTGCATGATGTGGGAAGTGGCTCTTTAGTGATTTATTCGACAGGCCATCAATAACACCGATATCTTTATGGCTCGTTTCAACCTCTTGCATCGTGGCTATTCAGTGGATGTCAGCATGATTGATAGCTCGAGTGCAGCTGGTGCTTAACATTCGCACACATCTATAAATTGCACTCGACACTGATGCTTCAGGAATTATGTAACTTCAAACATTGGATGAGATAAAACGACAATGATATATGTCTCAGTCATCCGTCGACATCACGAGACCTATGTGTATTTACAGATATGTCATTATGTGATTCGGATAAGGCAGGCCTATAGCTTAGAAGCGAACAATTGTCAAAATGTGACTGCATTCATATAACCCTTCCTCACACAGACCACTTCCTCAGTAAATTGCACATAATGCAATATCGTTTCACAAAAAAGCTGTTCTACTATTCGATTACATGTCCTAATTAACCATTGTCCACGGTGATACGTTTAGTAGTTGCATTTAACAATAGCAATGATGGTCAGAAAAATTCCGTCGCCTGAAACATAACTCATGCACAAACTAATTATTCAATAACATACAGGCAGATTGCGTTGCGCACGAACTGAACCCGAAAAAAACTTGTCAGTTGATAGTGAGGATGCTTATATTGTCGATATTCTCAACTCCGGAAGCGAGGATATGTAATTATGACAAAACTTACCAATTCATATGCCCTCACTACTTTATCACTACTTTAGTTTAATTGGACGCGATGTAAACTGAACTCTATATAGTCTATCGGCCATGTCTATAAATGATATCGAGCTTAAGTAAGCTCATCACCCGTTAGGGACGAGTGGCTGTTCATTGGGTGCCACAATGATGGATTACCCATCCAAGTATACGTTTGGTCCTTTCTTTTGGCTTACCGCTCAAGGATCTCGGTTTTCAGTCATTCAAATTTACCAATTATGTGAAGTTAGCTATAATGTTCTGGATGCTCTGGCCAACAACGTAACCTGTGACGCGGTAGATCTTTGGGTTTGGTTCAGTCGGAATCGGTTCTATATAATATGACTCACATATTGGCTTTGGATATGCGATAGCTATTAAACTAGTGGGATTGAATACTGGAATACGGTAAAGATATCGCTGTTTTTTCTAATATTGAGGACATGTACTTGAGATAACAGTTTGACAAAGTGGTTGTCCAGGTTGATGTTGCTCTGGCGAATAATAATTTGTTTCGAGTGGGTTGGTTATGAAAGTACAGTACAAATGATAACGACAGCAAAGACGTCTGTTTTAAATAATTGTGAACTGACATGCTATATGTAACATTCAACAATATTACAGGAAAGGTTTGGAAATTTCATTGAACATGTTAAATGATGAATAACATTTCACAGCATTAAATTTGCACACTCGCTAAGGTGTATCAGAAGATCACTGTATTGCATGCATAGTAGGTGTAGTTGTGACTGTGAAGTACATACGTCACCGTGGAGTACTTACGTTTGTTTGTTCCATTGAACAGGAAGTCGAGATCCATTTTAAAGACCGTGTCCGGTTTTGAGTTTGATTTGGGGTGGCAGATGTAAGAAAACTAGCGTAAAGCAAAAGCGGTAAAGCTAGCTGGAGTTTTAATTTCAGTACGAATGAAAATGAAAACTTGCCCTTCTTTTAAAGGAGAACAGTTGCACGGGTATAATTGCCTCTAGGAAGCCAAGTTAGGCTTACCTTACCGTTGACACGATTTTACAATGGTAATCCTGCTCTGTACGAGAGAAACCGTAGGTTCATATATTTGGTATATTTGCTTAGCTTATGAGCGAGTGATGCAAGACTACCATCTTGGGTATTATGACTAAAAGCCGCTGAAGCAATTAGCGATATGTTTGGCGCCTTCATGGGAGGCAGTGGTATACGCGAGTCCACCTATTTCAGCGCCAACGTCATTGCAACTCAGAATAGCCAGTTAATGATTAGTAGGGGCGCCGTAAACAATTAGCCTCCCTACGGACTATAGAGTTGTTAACTCTCAGACGACTAAGTGGTGAATCATGGTTTCGTGCTCCTCAGAGAAGATCCACAGATTGGGTGAAGTGTAGTCGTTTTTGTCCGATCAACTGTACTTTTATACAGCACATGTCCTTAGGGCCTGGTACCTACAAATAGTGACTTTGAACAGGTTGTCAGAATGATAAACTGTCGAGGAGTATCAATGTTGTGCATTGACATCACACTAAATGCTTCAACGTCCTAAGTTGATGTTTAGCCAGCTGCAAGAAAACATGTGTCTTTTAACAAAGAAACATAGCAGAGGTATACATCTGGACAGTTGTTCGTCAATGACTGACTGGTGTATGCCGGCTATATTATCTGTACATCGCAAACCATAAAGTGTGTATAAAATGAAGCATGTAGGTTATGTTGGTAGTCTTTCTAACCCCCGATGTAATGCCGTAAAAGGGTTAATCGTTGTCCTTGACGACCTTCACTGAGCCCCATTTATCTATGGCAACAACGGCCTTGCCTTGACAACCAATGCAATAATATCACAGTCCTTTCCCACTGACGCGTAATAAGGAAAGTGATTCGATTCAAGTAAAGAAAATTGATTTCATGAAAGAAGTTGGTTAAATTGGGATAGAAATGTTATCTTTCATATCTTGTCCGTGTTTAATTAACGTCCTCTGTAATATAATTCACAATCGTTTGACTGAGCATCGTTTGTAATATAATTTGCAGTGTTCTGTTTATTAAGGATCAAAAAGGATTGAACAGGCCGTCGATGGTCATGTAAATATCCCGCCGTGGGTGCAATATGTAACCCTTCAGAGTCAGTTCTTGAGAGCTGTTTCGATTTTTCCTTAATGCAGTAGTGATGTATGTAATCTTCTTCTAGAAACAGATTGAACATGGTTCGGTTCAAATAACTTGCTTAGTTTTGCGTCAATTTCATAAGCAGACAGCACAATTGCCACGTACCATTAACTTAGACAACACCCCGAGCACGATTAGCGAGAAATCATCCCTTCGGTAGCAACAACGCAATTCATTAGTAAGGGCCGCCGGTTATTTGTATGCAGAAAAACATCAGTCTTAATATTCATGTGGTAAATTAATTTGCGACTCTATTCGTTATCATCATATGACTTTACCTAGATAAGCCTGCCAGGACTTGGAATCAAATGCAACAAAGACGGTCAGCCACTAGACACAGCTCTTTGATTTCTATTGTTGTGAAACACTTATCGACTAACATAACGATCTTAATGAATGGAAACGTGTGACGCTGAAGCGGTAGGTCTGATGGCAGGGAACAACTACAATGCTTACTTGGCAGTTAATCATCCTGACATCCACTGTACAGCCACTACGGGGAGAAGGTTGCGTGATTCAATGGGATGCTATTTATAACCAGGTTGAGTTGGTAGTACGCCAATGTGTCTAGCGATCCAAACTGAACCAAAATGAATCACCAAAAGTGTTCAACAGATACGTCGTAGCGATTATGTGTATCCGAATCTGTGTAATATTAAGGCATCACTAAGCATTAACCCTGGATTCCTAAACTGTGAGTGAGATAAGACGCTGATATGATTGGATATTGCTTGCCTTAAATGTTGGATACCCAAATGTCTCTTCTTTAACTAACAAGAAAACTTCGAGACGTGTTACGTACCGCCATTGGAGGAGAAGTGGGATGGGTTACTTTTTGTTTAGGGGTTCACGGGGACTATTTGTCAATAATGATTTATCTCTAAAACACGTTTGCTGTTTAGGTTATTGCGAGCTACTAAATTCTCATATTCTCAAATCGACTTCAATCTGTATTTACCAATGCAAGCATTATAACTACAATAAGCTTAACTTACTCGCGATCTAAAAGTTGTAAGTTAGCTGTTATTACGAATTCGAGCAATTGGCAATTCCTTAGTACGATCCAGTGCCTTCGTCTGATAAAAAAAACCCAACATCCCATTCATGGTGCAATGATCAAACACACATGCGAAGCATCCAGCGCGTTGGTTTGATGATTCAAGTGGGAGCTACTGTTTGAGAGCAAACATAATGTCTACACGCCTTATACACGACATCACTACAGATACAACATATTGACCACACGCAAATACAGTTGTTATTTACCGCAGCACGTAGAAACAACACATTGCAGCATGTAGCTTAAAATACTGCATTGATACACAATATGTCACTAGGGTTAGCATAATACATATGCGTTGTTCATTAATCACCGTCACTTCTCCTTCACTACCAAATTTACGATATGTCTCACATTGTATATCAGCTGTTAAGTTACACAAATAAGTACGATTTGCAAAGGACTAAGATAATGTATGCATATTCCAGTAAATGCCAGGTATGCAGTTTATGCTTTCACGAAGTTTTCATCAGAGTGGCTACCAAATTAGGATGTAAAAACTCTATAAGTCGAGATGATATATTATGCAGAATAATGCCCCACAACTTGTAATGAACAAAAATGATTTAACAACAGTCTGGATATTAATCGTCGGTTTCTCAGCAGTGCTTTTTATGTTCCATCGGTAATAACAAAATAACTGTGTGTTTCCTCAGAAAACAAACCGAAGCAAATAGGTTTTTATGTAACAGCAGGTATTCCGTTTTAAAGAGTCACAAAATCAAATCACAGATAGGCCATCGTAATACCTAGCTGGTAGATTTTGGGGTAGATCATGGAATTCATCCAACAACGGGGTATACATAATGAAATGTTAAAACCAGCAAATGTTGTTAGTTTCACAATCAATCGACTGTGTAAAAGCTAGTAATGGGTATGTAGTCCACTGCCTTTTTCTCCTTATCTAACGACACGACCTCCAATAAACATAGCATGATTTGTATTAATTATGTTATAATATCAAAACAATTGATCATGTCCTCATCTTTTACAGTTGAATGAGTGCAAGTCTTGCACGTGTTGATGGTGTAAGTGAAAATGAACGCCCCCTTGACACTCATTCGTTTTACTTCCAAATAAAAAACACCCTGCGCGAATGCAGCGCATGAGAGTCATCATCGATTATGCAAAATAAACAATGTCGACTTACTTCATCAGCAGGCACTTTCTCGTTACAGCAAATTCCTACCTGCGAAAGTTATCTGAATGATACGCATGTTAAGCTGCATCTCTAGAAACCATCTAAGTTTTTCATGACAAGGGGAGATTATGTATATTGCAAATTGTAATGATGTTAATCGTGCGATATTGTCAACAGTGAATATAGCACAGCTGTTATGATGTCTTTTCAAGGTGGGCATCATTAGCTGACACGATACTGTGGCACGATTTGGAATGTAGTCAGAGTTTGGCATCGAATGCTATCAATCCCTAATAAACCTATAGATGTCGAAAGATTCGATTGATTTTCTAACCACTTAGCCCGCATTCAACTACTTGATATAAACTCCTTTCATGTTTGATGTGTGTTGTATGTTGTGTCGATGTGTGTTGTATGTTGTGAAAAATGTACCATTTCTTTACACATAGGTAAATCCCATTTTAGCCACTAACTAACACCATCGTTGCAACTCTGCGGCATCGCACCACGTGCCAAGATTATGTGAAGAACAAACACACGTAAAGGTCGATAAGCTGTGAAATCGGTGTCTGTTTGATCTTACAGTATATCCATTTTTTTACGCACGCGTATATGATCGCCAAGTTCAGCCCAACAGAGAGCCAGTCTAGTGTATAATTGTATATGAAGCTATACTAAGATTTTACTCTAAATGCACAGACATCGTGAATACTCCAAGTGTAGGTTCGATTTCCACATTGTTTCGATATTGTTATGTTTACACAACAGTCGATTATTATATAGGTGTGCAGCTATTCGGTTAGGTTCTGCGATTGTTCATATGTGTATTAACCCTAGCGCAGCCCTCATCATTAAGTATTCGCTAGCACATAATGCTAATGCTTACCCATTACCGCTTCCTCGCTATCTAAATACGACTAATCCCAAGTAATTTTGAAGCATAACAGGAGATTAACTACTGATCACTTGGTGTAATTGTAAATATCGTAACTCTCGTATCATTCTATGATGTTTTGCAAGGCTCCAATGTATGAGGCTTTATAACGGCACATGGTGGTAATGCTATGCTCTGTTTGCATCAATCAATAACAACTCTCCTATTAAGGCGGCGAGATGTGATGTTACCATGGAAACAGTGAGGTGGGTGGTGACACTTCTAAGTTTTATACAAGCATCACAGTCATTCATATCCGTTACCCTTACAATATCACCGATTGCTGAAACTGAAGCAGCCATGTAAAGAGGTAGCTTGTAGACGATCCGAGGGATGTATGCATACGTTTGATTGAAACAGGATATGAAGTGAATATTCTGACAAATGACGACTGTTTCGTGATGGTCATGATTTCCGTCAATGTCATGGTGCATTGCGCATGTCTCTAGTGTTATTGCAAACACGGATCAGGAATAAAGGTCCATAAGGCGATGAAAAATTGTGCAAACAGTGCTCCTTTGTTCGCTGATTTTGCCCTTGGTGTTGAATCACGTAATGGCTTGTTTCATATATATGTGCCTCTTACTGCCTTAACCTCGCCGCATGGTCCTTATTGTTTCGAATGCTACCGTAATGCAATTGTGTTAATAAATTTATGGCGATAAGAACACTGAAGCATGAAAAGCAGTTAGCGAAAATAACAAAACATGACTAATTTACAGTGCTGGCTATCAGTCACTATGGCTGAGACAGTATAGAAGTATTGATTATCTGTGATATTCTTTGAGGTAATCAACGCTTTACGCGTGGTAGATATTCGTGTGTTTTGATCATCCAGTCAGGATCACACTCTACATGCATGGCGAATACACGGCCGATGTTTTTTAAAGATATAAAAATCATGGTAGATTGCATTGGCTGCAATCAATAACGTTGCCAATATCAATACAATTTAATTTGTATGTTATCATCTGCCGTAATGGAAGACGCGTGTCATAAGCAAATTAAACGGAAGTGCGACATGCAGATTTCATCTAGTGCGTTTCAATGTAGATTATCAATTATATCATTATATGGTCGGTATTGATGATTGGTCCTGACAACGCCAGCAGCTGTTGCTGAGTAGAATCATAGATAGACACACAAGCTTCAATATCGCATGAATCAACACTGCAGTAATGCACATAACGCTCTTAGGTAGGATCTATTGCAGCTGAAAGTTAGGATCTAATCAGAAATCTTCAAACATTGTAATATTGCATTGTGATTGATGCTTTATTTCTTGCAACAGATATTCTACTGTCCACAATCTTCAAATATCCAGCATGTCAGCGTGTAATTTCAACATTGCTGCTCTAGCATACCTTTTCAAAATAACCAATCAATATCTGCACATCACGCAAAATGAGCATCACAAGTTAAATTATATCGTCTGACACTTTGCCTAAATCAAAATGTATGTACGACAAGTTAATCATAATACCAACCTATTAATCATGATATAATTTTGTCAGTGATAATTTCTTCGGATAATGGAAATACTGCAAGTGTTGTTCAAGGAAGCGGAGACTTGGAACACAGGATAGTAAACCTCGGAGTCATCTGTTTGCACATTAGTCATCTGTTTGCACATAAGTGTATTTATATTATTATGTGAAGGCTTTGAGCCCACTATTACATAATAGAAACAAGGATTCGCCCATAGAAAAAGAAAACACTCAACAATTTGTGTTAATCATCCAACACTTTGAAGGTTCTCGCTCTCGACTAGCTCTTACTACTGCTGGATCAAGTATCGCCTTTCTATTGAGGGTTTTTGTCTGCATCACGGTTTGATGGCAAACGATGTTTAAAAGATTTTGGTTTCACAATATAGAACCTCGCTGTCCACGCGATGGCATTGTTCTCGGCACTGTGGTCCATGTCAGGGAGAAAAACCTCGTGAAATTTGGAATAACACCGTTTTCAATTATTAAGTGAGTATAGGGTTTCACGGCACGCAAACACAAATGTGGTATATGGTTTCAACCATACACTTACAGGTAAGTTACTGGTTTTGTTGATAGGATACACCGAATAGTATTACTTCACCGCATCCCATCGACTATGGTTACTTAATAACCTGTCATGTTTAACTTAGGTAGGTTAAAGACATGCAGATTATAATGATGGTTATTCAGATACCATTGGCACGTAGAGATTCGATATAACACTTCTTTGTACCATATTCACGGTATCCTTTCCTAACCAAACTAAGTTTACCTTTTAGTTAATAGAGAGTGAATGAGAGGGCAGTTTAGGCGTATGTTTTCCGAAACATCATCAATACGCGTTAAACTGATGTATTTGTGAAGTAAATGAGGAAATTATCAATTGGACTACCTTTCCATTAAGATGCCACTGTAATGCACTTGACTTATCAAGGACGGGGGGCTTGGGCATGCATAATAAGTGCTGCAGTATTTATTCTTTTATCTATGGTGGTAGAAACTTGTAGCCTTGATAGCATAAGAATTATATGCCAGGTTTTTGATTTACGAATTGACATGCAATATTACCACTTCAATTCAGGGTGTTCAGGTAATTAATTTGCAAATAAATCTTGCTGGTCTCCTGCGATCATCTTACTACCACCATAAAATAATCGCATGTTCATAACAATACAATTTGCTTATGCTTACTTTTATCCATTGAATCACCTGAATTGAATATTTTAAAGGTGGAAAATTAACTGAAGGGCGATGTTGGCTCGCCATCAGTGATTGATGATAGTCTAGGTTCCCATTCCCATGATCCCCCACACCCCGACTGGCACAACTCTCTCTGGCTTAAGGCTGAGCGATGGAGAGAAGCGAACCCCTAGAGTCGAGGCATGAAGACTAGGTGGATGATTTAAAGTTATACCTACCACGTGTACACCTCTAACAAATAGTGTTCTTCACATTCTACTCGCTTTGATTTATAACCTTATAATGTTCAACGCATTTCGGTGTGAAAACAAACCATAGGGTATGGCATCAGTTGGCGATATTTTTCGGTTTAACTTTGTTTATTTGTTTGATGATTTCCATGATCCATCTCCCAATATACCAGCGTTGTAATATGACCAAATATACGCTTGTGCTAAACATTTTCATTTGCTCTCGAATATAATAGTTCGATGAATGCCATTTGGTAGTCGGAGCATCAATTTGTTCACAGAATATGCAATATAACAATGATAAAAAGGGAACGACTTCGCGTAGGGTACTATTGAACTATTGTTACTCATTGAAGATGAAAAGAGGTGGCTTTTTCAGATAACCCAGATTAGTAGGCATTAGCACATACCCTGTAGATTAATCACTTGATTGATCGGCATTCGACCATTGTGTATTTTGTGGGAATCATTTGTAGAAATATATGATACATGGCCATAGTTAAGGTCTAAACCAACCTGTTGGTGAAAGTTATCTGGTCAGTTGCCCTGCATCAGTAATCAATGCTCGCGCACCATCTGATGATGCAATGATGCGACTTTAACGCCAGCAGTAAGTGTTATACAGATATACACCAAGCTACCAGGGATGAGCAGCAAGGCACGGCTCATATGGGTACGGTGCCGAAAGCAAGGCCCGTTGTTTTCACATATTATTCAAAAATCAGGACTTGTTAAGTAAAACAAAACATCAGACTAAATGTGATTGCTTCCAACTTTTGAATTGCAACACTTGTAAAATTGTCGGATGGGATACTTAGACTTGCAGCAACCGCAAGTACTATCCTCAAAAACTTCCCAACCTACGATAGGTTGATTTTGAATCCCATCAAAGGGAAATGCCTGATGGGTGCATAATCGATAATTGCTCTTGTCACTACCTACGAAACATAAAAAGAATTGGTGAAAAACCGACTCTCGACTATTCCGATTCTGTATACATTGAACAAAGTAGCGAGGTAGCTGGCTCAAATTATATCACAAATCTCTTACTTTAACTACAATATTGAGATAAATGTAACGGAACTGTCCACATAATTCGCTCTGATAGCAATGTTTTTCTGGTGCATCTTGAATCGTATATCGAGACACAATTAACTAAACCTCAAGTGGGTAGACTGCACGAGGACAGACATGTGACGCATCAAGGGCCATCAGTGAGGATGCAGACCGACTTTGTGTCAGCAACGGATTATACAGCGGGACCCCAATGACGTCAAAGAGGAGTGATACACAACAATCGACGGGGTAAGTACGATGGGCTGAGCTTTGGCCTTTAAGCTCGAATGCTGCTCATGTGTGGTCTGTTTAATCGGAAGATCTGTCAAATCAATATATGCCCGCATTAATCAATGGTGGAACCATTTAGTGATAGATACTCCAGAAAAGTCATTGTGGCACCCGCTAAATATCTACTTCTCCTGTGAGAAACTGTGTTGATGAATTCGGCAGATGCCCTGATGGTGGAGTGTTTATCAGGGGTGGATAGCATCGGTTGTCACGCACCCACTGCATCAGCAATCGTTCAATAGTATTCTTATTGTTGCCATGACGCTGCCGTGCTGAAGGAATTTACGAGTTGAATCTGATAAGACAATAGGGTACATTTGGTTTGTGAACATTATAGCCGTGCTATGCTCTCTGCTACCAGTACTATTTTTGACGAATTAATTGAGTTACCTTCTGGGTTGCTGCTTAATAGAGATATTTATCATTTGCCATGAAAAACTTGGGTGGTCTAAAAAGTTGCAGCTCAATACGATTGTTACTCTGCTGACTGCTGAATTTGACACTTGGCGATTTAATACAACAGGAAAGCATTTACAGGCTAGACTAGTCGGTATTTACTGCATGGTTATTTAGCATAACAAACGATTTAATGTCGAGCCGCGTTATTGCATGTTTTCCCAAACACCATTAGTGAGTGTACGCAAATAAATCTCTAAACGATGAGGAATCGATTCATTGTTACGCTATAATAGGACATATTTATGCAAATTATTCTTATCAGATCCGGTTTTGTGTCATTCATTACGGAGATAATTGTCAAGGAAACTCGCGTGATGCGGCAGGGACGGGGTGTAGAGACATGCCCCTGTTCCGCGAGTTCACCATTAGTGCCACAGAACATATCCTGTTATCTTTGATGAGAGAAAACAAAGTTAAATGTTTACATTGATAGCATGGGGGCCTATGCCATGGGACGTTTTTGTCGTGATTTTGATTTACAAACTCGAATGCAATATAATCATTATCATTTAGAATATATGTGTATAGAAACAGGCACAGATGAGCACTTAGAACGTATACAAACAGTATCAAGCACGAATCTGGCAGACCCATTCACCATTCTAGGAGAAGGTGATTATTGTATTACAGTCGTGTTGGTGTTAATCACTTTGAAGGAGTCAGACAAACAGAAAACTCACTTAACAGGTACAGAATAGGAGTAATGTTATGTAAAACTGTTAGATTGTTAAGTTACTTTAATAGACAAGTGACCAATCCAATCTGTTTTTGAAAAGTAGATATTGATGCTGTGTATTACATAGTTTGGCTTAGAGGGTGTTAGGACATTGGTAGATTTGTTAATTGTCCATTTAGGTTCAAATTTCACAGTATATTAGCTTGTAAATGTCCTTTTCTTGTATTTGGTGTTTTATCAATCTTGTTTTAATACAATCAATGAATATACTATTTTGCAGCAATATGATGCCGATTTAAAAACCGACTTACAAGCTGAATAATTGACTTGATCAAGCTTAAAGCGACCAAATTGCCAGGAGGATGTATTAATGAGCCGTATACTACATTCCCGATCTTGTTTACAAGCATTCGGTGCTTACAAATTTATTAACAGCCTCCCTGCACCCAGAAAAAAAAATTTCAGCACGCTTAGCGTAATGTGCACTTCCTGTCTTAGACAGTTTGCTTTAACGCTACATTACCTCTTTTTCCTCTTCGTTTATTGTTTATTCGTTTATTGTTTATGTAAATTGAATTAATATGCTTCATTATGACTCTATGTGAATAAAAATCACAACTGACATCAATCAATTTTTGTAAAAAAACTTTGTGGTTAAGTTATGACAAGGCTCTGACATGTTACAAAGCACTGTCTTGTCAAAGTGCTGATCGTCTGTACAATAACCACGAAGATTTTTTTGATGCAATCACAGGGCTCGGTAGTACTCTGTACATAAGGAATGGCGCGTTGGGGCGATTGGGGGTGGCTAGGTTTTAAGGAAATATATGATATATTCAGTGGTCCGCGTAACCAATTCCTGCATTACTGATTGTGCTTTTATTGCATTGAGGGGTGAACATAATAACGAACGATGCGCACCTCAATAGAATGGCTTAAAATACCAAGCGATATGCTATGAACTGACATGGTGCACTGTCATCAACCTTCAGAGGGTTGTGGGATGAATATGCCATGGCGCTGTTGTGGATTACTAGGCGTGGTGATATCATTTAGCAATTGGGAGACCGAAAATGGGACATTTTCTATCAATCGAAACAAACAACATATGCGTTATGATTAACAAGTAACATACAATAAAGTACATATGAACTGTCATGTGGTTGACTTTTTAAAGCTAGATATTGTTTCGTAATATACATTGATGCTGCAGTAAACGGGATTAGCGTTTGGTAGCCCACTCAAAGGGCAAATGTGCTTATCTATCACGCAATAGCTACAGTCAAAACGCCGCATGCGTGCTCATGAATCAAACTCATGACAAAACATCTCACCTGTAAGCAGTGTTTTCGATGTGTAACTATTTCTTAACATGTAGTTTCGTTTCGGACAGATGGCATATAGTTGAACTTGAACAAGCTCAATCTGATCATATTGCACGTCGATAGTGATTGTTGTAGACCGTGAATGACATCAAATATCGTTCGTGCCGAGGTTATCCGATTAACAAGCACATCAAGCTACAACTCATCAAACGTTGAAGTTGTTTAAAGCATATGGCATCATATATATCGCAAATTGTGATCAAAATCAACGAAGTCTGTTAGCTGGTTTGATCGCATGGTAAAAAGATAAATCCTTCGTATAGTAGAATTATTCAACATATTAGATGCATGTACCATATAAATGTATCACATCCACGTTGTAATTGTTGCCTGGCAGATGCCGGCTTAAATTCAGATCATGGCAGACGGCCTCTATTGCTGCTCGTTTTTGCACATAAAGGGATCTAGGCGTGAATATGAGAAGCTTTTCAAAAAGGAAATCATTTAATGATATTTGTGAAGAAACATTGGGTGCATTGATATCTATAAAAAGTGTAGAAATGTACTTTTGATATTGCTAATGAAGTCGATGCTTATGCTGACAGCTTATGTGGATCATGGCAGTAATATAGCTGTAAATATGACTTAAACAAATAGAACATTGCATTCCTTATATATGAGCATATTTATATATATATAAGTATTTGTTATTTGTCGCCAACGACATAGTAAGTTTAATATGACATATAAAACACACAGACAAACGCGAAAATAGGAAGCACGTCTGCACACAATCATGCTCACGTGATATATATATATATATATATATATATATATAGATATATAGAGATAGAGAGAGAGAGAGAGAGAGATATATAGAGAGGATAGAGAGGAGATAGAGAGGGAGATGAAGAGAGAGAGATAGAGAGAGATAGAGACAGAAAAGAGAGAGAGAGAGAGAGAGATATTCAGAGAGATAGAGAGAGAGAGATAGAGAGAGGGGGAGACGGAGAGAGAGAGAGAAGAGAGGGAGATAGCGAGAGAGAGAGAGAGAGAGAGAGAGAGAGGCAGAGAGAGAGAGAGAGAGGCAGAGAGAGAGAGAGATATAGAGAGAAAGAGAGAGAGAGAGAAAGAGAGAGAGAGAGAGAGGGAGACGGAGAGAGAGAGAGAGAGAGAGAGAGAGAGAGAGAGGGAGAGAGCGAGAGAGAGAGAAATATAGAGGCAGAGATAGAGGGGAGAGGCATATAGATAGAAAGAGAGAAATAGAGAAGAGAGAGAGAGAGAGATATAATAGAGATAGGATATAGATAGAGAGAGAGAGAGGAGAGAGAGAGAGAGACTATATAGAGAGATATATAGATATATATATATAGATATATATCTCCTAGATATATATCTCTAGATATCTATATAGATATATATCTCTATCTATATATCTTCTATATATCTATATATAGATATCTATAGTATCTATATCTCTATCTATCTCTCTCTCTCTATCTCTATATATATCTATATATATATATATCTATATATATCTCTCTATATATCTATATCTCTATATATACATACAAATTATAAACTTTATTTGCTGGCGTGTTTAAAGTTCGCTGGATTAGGCATTACATTGTCAATCAGAGAAGCATTTATCATGCCTTTATGGTCATTATAGCAGTGTAGTTTTATTCATAACAATGTCCGGTACAACAGTGGAGCATTTTACCTATTGCATTGCCGAGCACGTATTCTAATTAATGGTCGATAATTTAGAGGATTTACCTGCTGATGATGAGTCCGACTATGATGAAAATGACAGTTATTTAACACAACCGTGTCACAAGTGAACTGTAAAGCTAATGGGTTCAGCGTGTTGATCGTCGTTGCTTATGTTCCTTGTATTATGTCATGCTTGTTCATTGCTGTGCGGTTCTATTTCTTTTGTGCTTCTTCCACAATACAATCAAGTTGCAATATTTATGATGACAAGTATTGAATAACAAGTAATAAGCGGAAATAAAGGAACATGTGTAAATGATTGTGGCGGTTTGAAGGCACTATTACTTGGAGAATAATTATTAACCTGCACGTGCTATGTACCATTGTTACCAGTTTTTGTGGAACGGCTAAATGAACCATGGGGCTTTTTCGGAGAGTTCCAATCATTCACGCCAAATGCCATTGCAGTGTCATTGTGTTGAATAATTTGTGTGCCTTGTGAAAAGCGAATTTGAACAATGACTGTAATGCGCTACTTAACCACGCGCACAATGCAAAGGAAACAGTTGAATGTGGTTTGAAACCTCTCAAATTAGTACTGAAAAAGTTGAATGCACATTGTGTAATTCTTGTTTCGATACGACTTACAATATCCTCCATCAACGTGCATACTCTCATGTCGAAACGTGTAGCCCATTATGGCTCCACTATACACAAACACAAACTCTGACTCACAAATATGAATCCAATAATACCAAGTTCCAATCCTACCATTTACGGGGGAGCATGGAGTATTGACACTATCACTGATGTAACGGAAAGTAGGTCGGTATATCTCTTCTGTCAGTCAAACTCCCTAAGTCTTACCAATATACTGGTAGCACAGTGATCCCGTTGGTAGCTTTATACACAGCTTTATACATATAACTGATTAATTAGCGTTATTTTTACAGTTCCTATTTCACTAGTGATTAAACGAGCTGGTAGCTCAGCTGGTAGCTCCAACTGTGGGGATTAAGGCGAGCGCCTCCTGGTGTATTTTTTGACACCCCTATAAAATCTGTAGTCGCGATAGAGCAGTTTTTGCAATTAGTATTAGCAGTGCTGAAACCTTGGCGAGCAAAATTGTCTTTGACGCTGTTTACACAGCCCCTCTATTCACATGCCTCAAACAGACAGCTAATTAGCGATCAAGGTAGGGCCAGGGGATGCGTGATGAGAATATTGGATGGGATTTTGGAAAGGGTTTCATTTGTAGAGCTTTCTTCCTTCTCCATGTAATAACCGGACGACGTCCCTCAAGGACAACAAAGCAGCAGGTTATTTATATTTTCTATTGCAGTGTCTGTGTCCGTGTTCGCGTTTTCATAGCCGTTGACGTCATGGCGTGTGTCGTGTCATACAGGCAAGTTGACTGGAGTATTTACTCGCGTTTGGTTATCTCCTCGGTGCGTTCACAAAACCTATAATACAATAAACCTGTCATCAGTCATAGTGGTAGGTGCAAAGCATGTTGCTGCAGTTGTCGGCATAACGAATGATGCTCTTGTGATGAAACTTATCACCATCGGTTCACGTCATAGAAACATATTTGACACTCACTGTAATTCACTGACACGCATGTCGTTCATTATGTGAACCAGTGGATTATATAGATAAGCCACCATTAGTATAATGCTGCATTATCAATCACCACTTCCGCAGTCACCGACCTTGTTATCAAAAGGCTCAATAAAATGGCGGTAGTGAATAAGATACCATACGACTAATATTAGCTGTACTTAATACTCGAAAAAATGATGTCTATGGCACATAATCAAACACAAATATCTTGATGTTAAATGGATGTATCATTTATGATTACAGACAACTTGACGCATGTAGTTGTCTCGATTTCGTTTTGAATGATCAGGACCCAGACGACAAAAGATACATTACAACATAATATGTTATTAAAATCTGCTCTCGATGAAAGTTTAAAAATATCTATATCTTGTCTTTGAATACAGACCGTAATATATGTTCTTCGGACTTCAAAACATAGCTATACCTTAGTTATAAATATATTAAGCGGCACAATGGATTTAGTTATATTGGCCTTACTGAATTTGGGCGTTCGATATATCAAAGTGATAGGTTCATGATGTATATCAGTTGGTCTACACAACAGGAAAATACTAACAACATTATGACAGAAGCAATATCATGAAACAACTTAAGTCACTCAGAATCCATAAATGCAATGGTGCGAAAACCTGGTACCTATCGACCATGATTTATCCAACATAACTCTTATGACATAAACGAAGCGTTCTCACTTAACCCGCCAAACAATTTTAGCTGGTGTGGCGCTCACAAAGCGACCTTGGTCATTTGCATGATGTGGGAAGTGGCTGTTTAGTGATTTATTCGACAGGCCATCAATAACACCGATATCTTTATGGCTCGTTTCAACCTCCGGCATTTTTGCTAATCTGTGGATGTCACCATGACTGATAGCTCGAGCGTAGTTGTAGCTTGACTTTCCGTACACATCTAAAAACCGTACTAGACACTGATGCTTCTAGAATTGTGTAACTTCAAACATTGGTTGCGTTGAAATGACAATAATATATGTCTCAGTCATCCGTCGATGTTATGAGACCTATGTGTATTTACAGATATGTCATTATGTGATTCGGGTAAAGCAGGCCTAGAGCTTAGGCGTGAACAATTGTCTTAATGTGACTGCATTCATATAACCCTTCCTCACACAGACCAGTTCCTCATAGATTGCACATAATACAATATCGTTTCACAATAAAGCTGCTTGCTATTTGGTTACAAATAGGGTGTTTCCGACAATTAGTAGTTTGCAATTTTGTCATGCCCTAAGTAACCATTGCCAACGGTGATACGTTTAGTAGTTTGCAATTTTGTCACGCCATAATTACCCATTGTCGTACAGGCATTTAACAATAGCAATGATGCTCAGAAGATTTCGCCCCTTAAAGAGGGCAAAGTTAGCTGCATATCTTCTGTTTAAAGGTGTCCCCAATGATAAACTGTTGGTGATTTAGAACTCCTGATAGCGACAGCAGACCAAACAAGGTAAATGCCGCAAAGTACAGACAGACAGATTGTGCTTGAAGTCAAACGCTCTGGCCAAAACTGCTCATCAAGATTAGTGTCCATGGGCCGACAGTTACAAATCCCCAGTAACAAATGGATCCAAAATGATCGGATCCAATAACAGATTATTGTAAAGATATCGCTTTTTTGCCTAATATTGAGGATATGAACTTACGATAACAGTTTGACGAAGTGGTTGTCCACGTTGATGTTGCTCTGGCGACAAAATAATTAATGTCGAGTGAGTTGGTTATGATGATGCAGAACAAAGGATTGCGACGGCGAAGACGTCTGTTATAAATAATTGTGAACTGACATGCTATGTGTTACATTCAACATAATTACTGGAGTAGGAGACTGATGTTACTTTTAAGGAAAGAGCGTCTTTATTATGCAAGTTCCAATGACTAGTATTGCATATTTCAATGTAGAATTATAAGCCCAAAACTGTTATGTATTACCTGTTCCTATTCTGGCATCACGGACAGTATTTATGTGGGAGTAACAAGGACTATTTCTCTGTACTATCTTGTATGATAGAGGTAGAAGTTTTCGTATGCTACAGCAGGTGATGCTATCAGCTGAAACAACGATTAACGCCCAGTGTGGTATATCAATCAAACCAATGCTCTACTTTCTATACAAAAGTGATTGATCATTAGCCTTAAGCTAGATAATCATTGCACAAAGGCGCTTCATTTTTTGGATGAGTCGCCGCCTGCTTGACCGTATATAGGATCAATGTTAAAACGCAAGGAAGTGAGATGTGGTTATTAAGTTTATCTCTATCGTAATATCCGGAATGTATGAGAATTTAGAGCCAACATAAATCAACAAGTAATTAAAACGTTTTCTATATGTATTATAATTTGTAAAAAAAGTTTCTTTGACCACTTATATGTGGAGAAACTCGCCATTTTGCCGAATGTACTTCAAATGCTGGCAAAAGGGAAGTGTGTCCAGCTATTTTGAGATCTGTCAGAAACGCAATAACAACATGTGATATTTTAAGATCATTAGTGTATCCAAAGTCATATCGCAGTTTAACACTTTCCTATATCTTGAAAGGTTTGGAAATATCAGTGAACATGTTAAATGACAAATAAAATGTCACAGCATTTAATGTGCACACTCGCTTCGATCACTGTATTACATGCATACTAGGTGTAGTTGTCACTATGGAGTACATACGTCACCGTGGGGTACATACGTCTATTCGTTCCGTTGAACAGCAAATTGAGATCCAATCTAAGGACCATCTCCGGTTTTGAGTTTGATTTGGGGTGCTATATATGTCAAAAGGTAACGCAGAAATCTCGTGTAGAGCAAAAGCGGAAAAGCTAGCTGAAGCTAGTCATGGCATCTCAGAATAGCCCGTTAATGTTTATAGTACGGGCGCCGTAAACAATTAGCCACGCTACGGACCGTAGAGTCGTTGAGTCTCAGACGACTTAGTGGTGAATCAGGGTTTCGTGCCCCTCAGAGAAGATCCACAGTGTGATTGGGTGAAGTCTGGCCTTTTTTGTCCAATCATTTGTACTTCATTATACAGCACATGCCCTCAGGACATCACACTAATCCCGTCATTGTCCCAAGACGATGTTTAGCCTGCTGCAAAAACAGGTATCATTTAACAATGTAAACATTGCAGAGGTATACATTTGGACAGCTATTCGACCTTGACTGGTGTATGTCGGCGATATTATCTGTACATCGCAAACCATAGAGCACGTATAGACTAAAGTATGTAGGTTATGTTGATAGTCTTGCTAACCTCCAATGCAATGCGTAAAAGGGTTAATCGTTGTCCTTGACTACCTTCACAGAGCCCCATTTATCTATGGCAACAACGGCCTTGCCTTGACATCCAATGCGATAATATCACAGTTCTTTCCCACTGATGCGTAATAAGGAAAGTGATTGGATTCAAGTAAAGGAAAATTGATTTCATGAAGGAAGTTGGTTTAATAGACATAATGTCTTTCATATCTTGTCCATGTTTTATTAACTTCCTTGGTAATATTATTCACAATCTTTTGACTGAGCATTGTTTGTGATATGATTATGTTCAAATAGGATTGACAAACCGTCGATGGTCATGTAAATATCTCACAGTGGGTGCGATATGTAACCCTTCAGAGTCAGTCCTTGAAAGTTGTATCGATTTGTCGTTGATGCGATAGTGATGTAAGTGGTCTTCTTCTAGAAACGATTTCCTTTCTCTATGATGAATTAGTGGGGTAGTAACAATGGCACGGTGGCTGCAATATGACTTTGCGTCAGATAGTAGAAAACCGGTCAACAGATCGTTCATGATTCAGTTCAAATAACTACCATCTACAAAACACCTCGAGCACGAGTCGCGAAAAATCATCCCTTTGTTAGCAACATCGCAATTCATTAGTACGGGCCACCCGTAACCGATCTTTTTTTGTTATTTGCATGCAGAAAATCATTTTAATATTCACGTTGTAAATTAGTTGGCGACTCTATTCGTTATTATCATATGACTTTACCTAGGTAAGCCTGCCAGGACCTTTAATCAAATGCAACAAAGATGGCCAGCTACTAGACACAGCTCCTTTATTTTTCTATTGTTGTGTTGGTCTGATGACAAGGAACAACTACAATGCTTGCTTGACAGTTTATCATCCTTACATCCACTGTACATCCACTACGGGGAGAAGGTTGTGAGATTCCAGGGTATGCTACTTATAATTAAGTTGAGTTGATAGTACGGCAATTTGCCCAGCGATCCAAACTGAACCAAATTGAATCGCAAAAAGTGTTCAACAAATACATCGAAGAGAGTATGTGTATCCTAAGCTGTGTAATATTAAGGCATCATTAAACATTAACCCTTGATTCCTTAACTGTGAGTGAGATAGGACGCCTATGTGATTGGATATTGCTTGTCTTAAATGTTCGGTGCCCAAATATTACTGTCTTTTCTATAACTAACAGGAAAACTTGCTGCATACCGCCATTGGAGGAGAAATAGGATGGGTTTCTCTATGTGTAGGGGTTCAAGGGGATTGTTTTATCTCTAAAACCCGGTGCTGTTTAGGTTAATGCGAGCTCCTGAAATCTCATACTTTTCTCAAATCGCCTTCAATCTATATTTAACGACTCAAGTATTAGAACTACAATAAGCTTAACTTACTCTTTAAGTTGTAAGTAAGCTGCTATGAAGAATTCAAGCAATTGGCAACTCCTTAGTACAATCCAGCGCCTTCGTCTGATGAGTAACCCACATACCGTTCATGGTTCAATGATCAAACACACATGCGAAGCATCCAGCGCGTAGGTTTGATGAATATCAAACACTCTGTGCTGATTCATATCACTTGATTTGTGTGTACTTAACTTTTCCCCTGGCGGCTGTCCGGTATTAAATAGCATGTAGTAATCTTCCACAACACAAATATGCTACATCCGAAACACACAAAAAGGATGGTGGCTGAAATAATGTGATGAGGGCTCGGGGAGATAGTATCTACGTAGGTTCAAAATTGGAATTTCATTTATTGGTTACGTGTCTACTAATTGCACTGACCATCCACCCAGATGAAATCCAAACTCAGCTTAAAGGGAGAGTCTATATCTTATCACCAGGCATGATACAAATTGTCTTATCATAAAGAAAAAAATTGGTTAAATACAATATTGAATTTGCTTGATTATGAATAATTGTTGACTGTTTATTTATGATCCTACGGCCATCTATACGGTATTATAAGTCACGATTTGACAACGTTGACATGTTGACGTTTGTCCCTATTGTTATGCTGCAACCCCAACAATGCTTCTTTGTTGAAATGCGCAAGAATGACATGCCAGAGACCGTTGTCAGGCAAAATTATTACCATGTATTCTCTGACTTCGAAAACGACTGGTCGTAGTCTATTTTATGAACATCTATACAAATCTACAGCCGTCAACTTTTGATGGTCCGTTGCTGAATTTCATTGACAGCTTATTTGATGCTTGGACTTCCGGAATAGGCAAATTCCATTCAACTACAACACTCGTGATTATTCTGTTACGAAATGTATGTTGCTGTGTCATCTGAAAGATGGTTAAGTCACACAAACAAGTACCATGTGTAAAGAATAAGATCATGTTTGCTTATTCTAGTAAATGTCAGGTGTACAGGTGATGCTTTAACGAAGTTTTCATCTGAGTGGCTACCAAATTTAGCCGTTAAAATGACTGGCACCAATTCAAAAAGTCGAGAGAATGTAATATGCAGAATTATTCCCCACAACTTGTAATTAACGAAAATGCGATGCTTTTTATGTTCCGTCGGTAATGACAAAATAACTGTGTGTTTCCTCAGACAACAGATAAAAGCAAATAAGTTATTAGGTAACATATGGTATTCCGCTTTAAAGAGACACAAAATCAAATCGTAGATAGGCCATTACATGAGGTAAGTAGTAGCTACTGCTCTATCCCAAGTATTCCATCATGCAATTTTATAAACAACCTATAGGTGGTTGCCAGGAAGCAAACATGTTTTGCTAATAGTTTGTGTGATTAGCCCCAGTCCTGTTATATGCATTCTATATGAACTATACAGGACTTTCTGTCTGGTTGTTCCTTCAAGGTAGATGAACGGGTATATGTGCGAGAATATATTGTTTCGATCGACTTAACCCAGGAAACGTGTTCAACAATATCAGTAAAATAGGCTAGACAGGGGTGAAATATTTCAGAACATATCTTTACTGATTACTTAACATATGGTGCCAACCATTAATGGCTGTAACTAAACACCATACATTGTCCCCGTTTCCATGGAAGAGGAATGGTATTTCTGTTTATCTGCATGTGTATGTAAACAATGTTGCATCAAGCAAGATAAGCTGGTTAGTAGTACCATAAGCAAACAAAAGAGCATAATAATTTACTGCAAATGTTTCTGGGGATCCAAAAATAGTGTTCAGAATAGAGACAAACCTAATCTTGTCCAATGCACATTTGCAGCAACTCATTTTTAGGTCAATAACGTTAAAGCACTTATATTGTTACCATGTACTTTTTGCAATAAATATAAATATGATACCGAGTGTATTCCCAATTTTTACCGTTTGGACTATGCTGATAATGTATGGGCCTATGTGTGACTATCTCTTACTGCTTTGATGTGTGGCTATGTTTTAGTTTTAGTCTGGTAATATAATGAACTGTGGCTCTTCTTTATTATACATATATTTTGCCTGAAAAACGTGTCTCACAAATTCGTTATGTACTTCGGTTATCTGTTAAACAGACTTCATTAGGCAAACAAAGTACCCATTTACTCGTACTCCTTTTACCGTTGTAACGTACCCGTTTGCGTTGAAACTCCTGCTTAGCACAAAACGAAGCATTGCATACATGAGCGAATGATATCGGTCATAATACGTAGCTGGCACATTGTGGGGTAGATTTTGGAATTCATCAAACAAAGGAGTATACATAATGAAAAGCTAAAACCAGCACACTTGGCTAGTTTCACGATCAATTGACTGCGTAAAAGTGAATATTACCACTGAAAATGACATACATCAATATGCAATCAACATGCAACGAATATTATGATTTGAATACGTTAAATTGCTCTACATTCATTTGCTGGTTAATCATGAAAACACCCTTAATGCTAGCGATAATACTGCGTGCCATTTCGTAAATCGAATTCTTGAGAAAACACGGATTTGTACTGTGACACACATCCTGAATTCGGGGGCAATAGAGAAATGTCCTAGACGAGTCACTTGACATTTAATGGGTATGTAGTCCACTGCCTTTTTCTCCTTGTCTAGCGACACGAACTTCGATATGCTTACAATGACTTGTATTAATTATGTTATAATGTCAAAACATGTCCTCATCTTTTACAGTCGAATGAGTGCAAGTCCTGCACGTGTTAATGGTGTAAGTGAAAATAAATGCAGCCGCATTTTACTTCCAAAGAAAAAAAACCCCTGTCGGAATGGGGTGCAAGAAAGTTGTGCAATTAAACATTGTCGACATGCCTCATCCGTAGGCTTTTTCTCGTTATAGCAAATTCCTACCTGCGAAAGTTACCTGAATAACACACATGTTAAACTGCATCTCTGTAGACTAAGTTTTTCATGACAAGTGGAGATTATGTATATTGCAAATTGTAATGATTTTAATTAATCGTGGGATATTGTCAACAGTGAATATTGCTCAGCAGTGATGATGTCTTATCAAGGTATGCAACATTAGATGACCCGATTAAACTTCCAGCATCACCGGAGCCAATTCAGAAGCGTGGTGACACCAACATTGTAGCACGATTGTGAATAAACTCAGTGTTTGGAATCGAATGCTATCAATCCCTAATAAATATTTAGATGTCGAAAGATTTGTTTGATTTTACAACAACTTAGCCGCATTCAAGACTAATACTATCAAGGAACATAAAAGCGACTATTCGACTGACGAACGTACCTGAAGTGAGTTACTGTTTCTCTGAATGTGATGGCACAGGTTAACCATGCTCCATATAAGTTGAGCAACCTAGCAAGCTACTTTTGAATAGAAAACAGAGAAGATGTATATATATGGATTACTAAACATCTGTTTCGTGCTGATTGATTGATTTAGGCGAATTCATGAGAAGATTGATTTTGATCGAACCAAAAATGTGTTTTTCAGCTATATTGATTCAATATGTCAGGCTGTGAAAAATGTACCATTGCTTTACATGTAGGTAAAACCCATTTTAGATGCGTACTAACACAATCTTTGCAACTCTGCAGCATCGCACCACGTGCCAAAATTATGTGAAGAACAAACACAGGTAAAGGTCGATAAGGTGTGAAATCGGTGTCTGCTTGGCGTTACAGTTTACCCATTTGTTACGCATGCGAGTATGATCGCCAAGTTCAGCCCAACAGAGAGTCATTCTAGTGTATAATTATATATGAAACTACACTATATATATCGGTGTGCAGCTATGATCGGTATGGTTCTGCGATTGTTCAAATGCGTATGAACCCTAGCGCAGCCCTCATCATGAAGTATTGCTTACGCCTACCCATTAACGCATCCTCGTTATCGAGTACGACTAATCCCAACATGCTGCACGTAATTGTGAAGCATGACAGGAGATTAACTACTCATCACTTGGTGTGGTTGTAAATAAAGTAACTCTCGTATCACTACACTGCCTTTACCTCGCCGCATGGTGCTAATTGTTCCGACTGATACCATAATGCAATCATGTTTTTATATTTATGGCGAAAGGAACACTGAAGCATGATAAGCAGTTAGCGTAAATAGCAAAACATGATTCTCTGTGATATTCTTTTAGGTCATTAACACATAACGCATGGTTGATATTCGTGTGTTTTGATCATCAAGTCCAGATCGATCTCTACTAGCATGGCGAGTATATGGCCGATGTTTTTTTAGAGATATAAAAATCATTGCGTTGGCCGTAATCAATAACGTTGCCATTATCAATTCAATTTTATTGTTGCCATCTCCAATAACGTGTTATTAATTAATTAAACGGAAGGGCTAAATGCGGATTTCATCTAGTGCGATTCAATGTGAATTATCACTTATATTATAATATGGTCGGTATTGATAATTGGTCCTGAGAACACGAGCAGCTGTTGCTGAGTAGAATCATAGATAGAGACACAAAAATGTATATATATATATATATATATATATATATATATATATAGAGATATAGATATATATATATATAGATATATATAGATATATATATATATATATATATATATATATATATATATATATAAATATATATATATATATATATATATATATATATATATATATATATCTATAAATATATATATATATATATATATATATATATATATATATATATATATATTTATATAGATATGTATTTATATATATGACGGTTAATGATAATATTCGCTGGTCGTTGGGTTGGATTTGTAAATGTAGAACATGGCATTATTTCGCATTCAGGTGGGCTCTCATGCATGATAACCCGAATGACTCCTAATAGCATCTTCAACAGCATTTCCTTGCTACAGTAGTCATTGAATTTTAAAAAAACCCAGATACGCTGCCGCGTCTATATGCTTTTTTCGATCTGCAGGGGGGGTGAAGAGTTTCTACATAAATACCCTGTCATTAGACAGACATGGACATTTGTCAGCCTAGAATATTCCCAGCTCCAACTCATACACCTAAAGCAATGCTACGTACGTGTGTGTACAACAGTATTGTAATACAAGATGCAATTACGTTTGCAGGATAAATAATAGGTATTCACCATAAAGGCAACTCCGCCACTCTATTTGATGCGCTGGTGCCATTGACTGTTGTAGGGGGTGATCATGCTAACTTAGAGAGAAGTTGAACTGATACAAATTTCTTGTTATATTCGTCGTGAATGACAGGTGCTTCGTTTGTGAATATGGTGCCATATGTGTCAGCGAAATATTCTCTGGTGTTTAACAATATTTATTTCGAATATGTTTGCGCAAGAGTGCCAATCTGAAGGCATATATGATAAGAGTATAGAAACAAAAGCCGTAAAACAGATACGCTGGTGGCATAATACGGAATATCGTCCATAGCTTCGTTCGTTTTATTTATGGGCTTGGACTTGCTGTCAGGTGGCAGTAAGATTTATTTCCAGATTTGGAACTGGCATTAACTGGAATATGCATGCAGGGCCATAGTCCACATAACTCGTCGTCATGTGTGAGTATCGTTTGTTATCAATGTGCAATGCATAATGTAATGTTGCTGTTAAGTCACCAACTTCATGAGTATTATGGCAGTCATTTGCACCGAGTGTTACCGCCTTGTCAGCCTCTTCATTATCAACTTTAGTAACAGTTAAACGCGGGATCAAAATGGCGGTGGTCAAGATATCATACCACAAATATTTGCTTTGCAAAATTCACAACAAGCGATTTGTATGACACTTGATCAAATAAAGATTGTTTTGCTGTTAATTGGATTTATTCGAGCCAACATGATGCTAGCTGAGCATAAGAGACTGCTGGTCTTGCCGGGAGTGAATCCTAAAACCGTATGTAGCCATGAATAACATTGTTTGGGTGCTTGCCTTCGCCTCCTGTATCTTAGCTTTCAGTAGATGTCAGAATGACTGATAGTTGAATTATGATTGATTCTTTCCTTCTTGCATCCGACATTTTACTGTCAACAATCTTCATATCTACAGCATGACAACATGTAATGTCAAAATTCTAGCGTTCTAGCATCCCTTTGCAAAATAACCAATCAATATCTGCACATGACCCTAAATGAGCATAACAAGTTTTCGAATCATTATTTGCTGGTTAAGCTATTTTGTGTGACACTCTTCCCTAATCAAAATATATGGGCGGCTAGTTGATCATAAAACCAACCAACTATTCGCGATATAATTTTGCGCCCGTATCTTATCGGTGTCAGTGATGAATTCTTCGGATAATGGATATACTGCAAGTTGTTCAAGGAAGCGGTGACTTGGAACCCAGGATAGTTAACATCGGAGTCATCTGTTTGCACATTAGCCATGTGTATTTATATCGCTATGAAAAGGCTTTGAGCCCAAAAGCCATCCTTTGTCAAACTCTGCCAAATTAACTATACCGAAGAATACGTTTAAGGATAGATATTGTTATTAGAATATAAATCACTTATTTGGGGTCAATAGATCCCCGAATGTCACCAAACATCATCCATCATGAGCGATAGTCAACTTTATGTATCATTAGGCCAAAAGGCTGCAGGGTCATTGTTGTTGACCGTTCGCAATTTTCTGTATTCATATGAACGCATTCACAGCTTGTACATTATGTCACCACAATTAGCGAATGACCAATATTGACCTCTGCATTTGAAGTGACTAGTGTTTTCATAGTCTGTCAACATATATGCATGACGCTGTTTGTGGAAACAACGCTTACAAGCTACGCATAGGTCACATTGGTGAATACTAGGGTTAAAAATGATTATGATAACGATGATAGCGTCAATAATGAATTTGATTATTACCATGAAGAGTATAATGATGGTAGAGATGAGATGTTTTTGTTGTTGTTGAATATGTTAGAATGATTATGGTGAAAATCTGATGATGACCAAAAGGGCTACAGTTGGACTTTGAATGTGATTCATTATCGTAAATGTGATACGCAGCTACCAGAAGCCAACGTAGCATCATTATAAGCAGATTTGACGGCAAATGATTGCAACAATCAACGATGCTTTCGGAGCGTACACAGTTTGTATGGGCTCCTTAATTTCTTAGCTTTTTCCTAATTGAATCAAATAATATATGACATAATTATCACTGATAGATATATAATGTGCTAGCTTAGCTAATAAATCTCAGGGACACAATTTGATCCAAAGTAATGATGACTTTGCGGACCTACTTCCATTTCAAATCAGTGTCTGACACGCGATAGCTAATCAACATCGACATCAATCTTATCTCATATCGCGAGCTCAATTTATAGGCGTCTTGGACTTGAGCATGAGAGGCAATAACGTGCCACTCGTAATCAATCATCTGAATGCTATTGTATGAATTGTATATACATATACGATATATATATATATATATATATGCGTGCCTCTACCATACGATGCAAATTGTGGTTGATCGCCGTGCTACAGCGGTGTCGCAGTCCCTATAGTTATCGCTGTCCCTTCTCACTAATACATAACATGGCGACCTTCGTTATAAGCAGAAATTGGACGTGAACTAATCGAATAGCTCCAATATTTCGCTCTATATGCATAGAAATGAGTTGCTTTGTGTGCAACGTCGCCGAATAACTTTAGTATTATCATTGTTTGTAAAATATAAGTGTACATTTATATACCATGATATAATGGAATTAATTACTCTCCGGCTTAATGTCGCGATATCATTCGCGTTCGTGACAAAAGGGTATATTGTAAAAAAATATTTCACAGCTTATCGACAGTTACGTGTGTTTGTTATTCACATAACCTTGGCTCGTGGTGAGTTGGTGTTGAGTTGCCACAACGAAGAGCACTATTTGAGGTGCCACGGATTTATTTTTTTAACAACATTATGTAGACTTTTATTGCATAGTGGCAGACTAGCTTAGCTTCATATTACATTCGATACATTTGTACGCAGATGAATGGTTCAAACTCGCCAACTTACATTATTTTCTTCGGGCATAAGTAAACCTTTCTTTGAAATGAGATGCCTCTATATGTTATCTATTTGGGTATGTTGCTCCAGATCTCTCAATTACACAACAACAACCTGACTTACTGAATCAATGTGGTTGAACCCGCTTTCATGGTCAAGTACAACATTAGAACGTATACTTGCATAGGGATAAATATCCATCAGTTAAGCCGGGATGAGCATATGTTTACTGCTAACAGGTGTTTAGTGCCGAGAGAAAATCCTGTTTAGTGCACATCAGGACTAGGAAAAGTCATGCAAAACATAGACATCTAACACGTTGCTGCCTCTTAATAGCTTACAGGTAAGTTACTGGCTTGGTTGATGGGCTATACGGAATAGTATTACCTCACCGCATCCCTTTCACTATGCTCACTTAATAACCTGTCACGATTAAAATACTGGTTATTCAGATACCATTGGAGCAGAGATGTGGTATAACACGAAGGCTTCTTCGAACGAGGCTAGTCGTTATTGACAGCCTGTTGATTTTGCATAACAGATGACGACTTCCTTGCACCACATGTATGGTTGCCAATCCAAACTTAACAAAGTATAGGGCGGTGGCCATTTGAGAGAGTGAATGCAAGAGCAGTTAAGACGTTTTTTTTGCCTCAGAAACATCATCAATACGTGTTCGACTGAGGAATGCCTAATAACTGCGGCAGTATTTATTCTTTTATCTATGGTGGTAGAATATAAAATGGTAGCCTTGATAGAGTGAGAATCATAGGCCAGGTTTTTGAATCACGAACTGACTTGTAGTATTACCCCTTAAATTCCGGGTGTTTGGTATATCAATTTGCAAGTAAAGCTTCCTGGTATCCAACGATCATCATACAACTGTCATAAAAATAGTTGCATGTTCATTACAAATCAATATATGACATATTCTACAAACAAATTCTTATACGCTCACTTTTATCCATTGAAACAATTGAATCGCTTGTATTACAGTTGGGAAATTTACTGAAGGGCGATGTTGGCTCGCCATACTCATATAAATCTAACGATTTAACGAATGCCACTGGGTAGTCGGAATGTCAATCTGTTAATAGAATATGCAATATTTCAACGATAAAGAGTACGACTTCAAAAAGATGAGAAGAGGTACGTCCTACAAGAAAGCTTATGTAGAATAGGTGAGTACTATTCGCGTTGCCACGAGTTATTGTATAATTTTCATATGTACTTGCTTCGGACAACTGAGGCCGAAACACGCGCAAATAACCACTTTGAGAGTAATATATCTGGTCTTACACGAATATACGACAGACCCATTCTAGGAATCGGTGTATGTTGAAAGACAGCAGTGCTTGTGTTTATGGTGGCCAGCATCACTTCACTTGGGGCCAATCATCTGAAAGCACGCCCAATGTGTATTTCGCCTTCAAAGAGACGATAGTGTAAAACTCCATGCCTATTGAATAATTATGTTCCAATGATTAACAGGAGATTATGACTGTGTGATATATGATTTAGTGACGGTAGGGGTAGATTGGTAGGTATTGCCACATACGCTGTAGATAAATCACTTGTCTATTGATCGGTATTTTGTGGGAATCATTTACAGAAATATATGATACATGACCATAGTTGAGGTCGAAACCAGCCTGATAGTGTACATTATTTGGTCTGTTGCCTTAAATCAGTAATTAATGCTCGTGCACCATCTGATGATAATAGCATATAGTTGAACTTGAACAAGGTCAATCTGATTATATTGCACGTCGATTGTGATTGTTGTAGACCATGAATGACATCAAAGAGGTTGCACCAATTACCGTTCGTGCCGAGGTTATACGAAAAGCAAGCACATCAAGCTACAACTCAGCAGACCGTGAAGTTGTTAAAAGCATATGGGATCATATATATCGCAAATTGTGATGGAAATCACCGGGGGCCGTTTACCATTTTATCGCTGGTGTTTTCGCATGGTAAAAGATAAATCGGTCCTGTAACATAAAAATATACCAACTCCACATTGTAATTGTTGCCTGACATATACCGGCTCCCATTCAGCTCATGACAGGTGGCCTCTTTTGTTGAGATGAAGATAATGAAGACGTCGACAATGATTATGCTAATAAATCTGATGATCAGTATTTTCGTATGACTGAAACAAATAGAACATCGCATTCTTTACATATACGCCTATACTTCCTAGAGTGTTTGTTATTTGTCGCAAACGGCATAAATAATCTAATATGTCATATAAAACACGTGATATATATATATATATATATATATATATATATATATATATATATATATATATATATATATATATATATGTATATATAAATATATATATATATATATACATATGTATATTTATACGTTTATTTATATATATATATATATGCACACAAACAAAAATATATATATACATTAATGTATATGTACATATATATATATATAATAAATATATATATACCTATATATATATACATATATATATATATATACATATGTATATTTATATGTTTATTTATATATATATATAGATATAGACACAAATAAATATAAACATATATGTATATATATATATATGCATATATATTGATACATATATATTTATGCATACATATATATATACATATATATATACATATGTATATTTATATGTTTATATATATGTATATATATATATATATAGATATATACACAATTAAATATATACATATATGTATATGTATATATATTGATATATATATATATATATTTCATATATAAATGTAAATATATATATATATATATATACTTATGTATGTATATATACTTATATATATATATAGATATATATATATATTTATATATATATTATATGATAAATATATACATATATATATGCATATATATATATATATATATATATATATATATATATATATATATATATATATATATATATATATATATATATATATATATGCTGAGCACGTATTCTAATTGATAGTCGATAATTTAGAAGATTTTTCTGCTGATGATGAGTACGATTATGATTAAAATGACAGTTATTTGACTGTAATGCGCTACTTAACCACGCGCATAATGCAAAGGAAACAGTTGAATGGTCTTTCAATCCTCTCAAATAATTACTGAAAAAGCTGAATCCACATTGTTAATTCATGTACGATACGATTTTCATGTCGAAAGATGAACCCTATTACTATGGCTCCAATTTACACAAACACAATCACTGACCCACAAATATGAATCCAATATAACGAAGTTACAATCCTACCATTTACGGGTGTTGATGGAGTGTGGGTTGGTATTCAAAGTGGCCATACTACAATGTGCCTTAAATCTACGCATCATCTACATAATATTGACACTATCACTGATGTAACGGAAAGTAGGTCGGTATATCTCTTCTGTCAACCAAACGTCCTCGGTCTTAGCAATATAGTAGTAGCACAATGATCCTGTTGGTAGCTATGCACACAGCTTTATAATCTCGACGGATTTATTAGCAGTATTTCTACCGTTCCTATTTCACTTGTGATTCAACTAGCTGGTAACTGTTGGGATTATAGCGAGCGCCACTTGGTGTATTTTAATGACACCCCTATAGTGTTTTCTGTTTATTAGCAGTGCTGAAACCTTGGCAAGTACAATTGTCTTTGTCTCTTTTCAAATACCTCAAACAGACAGCTAATTAGCGATCGATCCAGGTACGGTGACGAGGTGGTAGATGAGAGTATTGAATAGGCTTTTGTGAGGGGTTGCATTCGTATAGGTTTCATCCTTCTCCATGTAATAACCGGAAGCCGTCCTTCAAGGATCACGAGGCAACAGGTTATTCTATTTTCTATTGCAATGTCTGTATGCGTGTTCCCGCTTTCACAGCCGTCGACGTCATGCTCCTTCGGTTCATGTCATAAAACATATTAGAGACTCACTGTAATTCACTGACACGCATGCCGTCCAATATGTGAACAAGTGGATTAAATAGCCCCATTTAGATAAATGCAGCATAATTGGTCACTACTCACTCAGTCATCGACCTTGGTATCAAAATCCTCAGAAAAATGGGGGTAGTGAATAAGATTCCATACGGTAAATATTAGCTATACTAAAAGCTCGGCAAATGATTTCTATGTCACAATTACATAACAACATAAAATTTTATCAAAAACTGCATGAAATTAAAGCTTAATAATATCTATATCTTGTCTATGATTACACACCGTAATATATCTTCTTCGGACTCCAAAGCATAGCTATACCTTGGTAATATATATTACGCGGCACAATTGATTCAATTACAATGGCCTAACCGAATTTGGGCGTTCGATATATCAAGTGATAGGTTCATGATGTATATTAGTTGGTCTACACAACAGGAAAATACCAACGAAACAATGACAAAAGCGATATCATGAAGCAACTTAAGTCACTCAGAATCTATAAATTCAGTTGCGCGAAAACCTGACACCTATCGCTCATCATTTATCCAACATAACTCTTATGACATAAACGAAGCGTTCTCACTTGACCAGCCAAACAATCTTCGTGGGTATGTCACTCACAAAGCCTCCTTGGTCAGTTGCATGATGTGGCTGTTTAGTGATTTATTCGACAGGCCATCAATAACACCAATATCTTAATGGCTCGTTTCAACCTCCTGTATCGTGGCTATTCAGTGGATGTCAGCATGACTGATAGCTCGAGCGCAGCTGGTGCTTAACTTCCGCACACATCTATAAATTGCACTCGACACTGATGCTTCAAGAATGATGTAACTTAAAATATTGGTTGGGTTAAAACGACAATGATATATGTCTCAGTCATCCGTCGATGTCACGAGACCTATGTGTATTTACAGATATGTCATTATGTGATTCGGATAAGGCCGGCCTAGAGCTTGGAAGCGAACAATTGTCAAAATGTGACTGCATATATATAACCCTTCCTCACACAGACCAGTTCCTCATAAATTGCACAAAATACTATATCGTTTCACAATAAAGCCGCTGTACTATTCGATTACAAATAGGGGATTCCGACCATTAGTTTAAGCAATTCTGTCATGATCTAATTAACTATTTTCCACGGTGATACGTGTAGTAGTTAGCAAATATGTCACGCCATAATTACCAATTGTCCTAGGCGATAATACTGCATGCCATTTAGTAAATCATGTTCTATATAAGGTGAGAAACATGGTTAGCTACTGCATAAACCGTAGAGAAAAAATATATATGGATCACTCATTAATCCATAAGTATATACACATTCGTTGTTGGCAACGGTTTGTGATTGATCGAATATGTTTAACCAACAGTGAATCTTTCGGATTTACATCACCACTTGATATGAACTATAGTTATCCCTCTATTGCCTTTAATGTTAGATGTGCTGAGACCAATCTCTTGTGTTTTTCTCTAGAAAGCTAACGGAAGTAAATAGTTATTTGTCGAAGGCATTTCAAATAAATCATATCAATGTTAAACATGCTAATTCTTAAGGGAAGTGATAAAACATCCACCTTAATTCATAGACAGGTCATTAAGTACGAGCGGCTACTGTATGGGTATACAATGCCGTGTTACCAACCAGGCTAGTCTGTAAATAATCAGTAAGTGCTGCTATGCATGGGTTACCGAGGGTTGGGTTCTTATGTTTTGCATGACTCCTAGTCCTGATATAAACACATAATGTGCAGATGCTTTGATGAACATTTATTCGAATGCATGTGGAAATAGATTTCTTTCATCCAAGAATGCGTGTTCAGCAATATTCAATATGGCAGGCACTGATAATGTCCGAAATTTAGAGAAATTCGTACCATTGCTTTACAGTTGGGGGAATCCCATTTTAAACGCTAACTAACACCATAAATGGCTTTACAAAAAAGTTTGAATTTTGTCATTTCTCTTTACTGATGTATGTTTGAACAGTTCATCTGCGTACGTATGCATCCAATGTAACATAAGCCAAGGTTATTTGGTAGTCGGCCAAAAAGCAATAATTGCTATTTCCTTAGCTTTTGATCTGAAGCACTGCCACTATCTGACTGCTGCATGAATCATAATGTGATGACATTAGAAAACTTCATGCAATTATGCACAGAAACCACAGGTAGGAGCTTCCAGAAAACACTTTTTCTAACAGTGTTTTGTTCTCTCACACATTAACCAGCATCAGAGAGAGTGTCTTTGGCGTTAGGGTCTGACTGATTCTATCTGGGCCCAGAAGCAAGAAATGATATCGCCGCATGTTAGCAGCGAGCGAATGTATTAAAGATTGGGGATAATTGCAGGTCAGTTAGTTGATCACTCCTCTTTAAGATATTAACCTTATATATGGGTTCCGGCCGTGGCTGGTTAACTCGGTCGTTTTATTAAAGGCTTGATGATGTTTTACGGCGACCGTACGTCGGCGTACGGTGACTTGACGTTTGCCGTGGGGCTGCTGCAGGGTCTTGGGGATTACAATTGACTTTTGCAGACCCCCAAAACAATGCGGCGGCCGCAGGAATTCAAAATGCACCCTACGGCAATCCGTAAAGCCGCACGGAAGCCGTACGGGCAACGCAAGGCCAACACACGGCACCCGTACGCTCGCCGCACGCCATCCGTACGGCTCCCGTGAAAGTCTGCGCCATGCTAGGAGCAGGTATATATACAAGGTTTTTTTATGTATGTTATTATCATTCATATCTGTCATATAGATTGTAGAAAAGTTATATACAGATGGCGCTGGTTGTTCCCCACATTTCCCCTTCTCCTTTGCGGCTCTGTTCTTGGGAGGCATGGTGAAATATTTGGCAAACTTTGTAATGAAATGTCTGTTGTGAAATTTCTTGTAAAATGTCCTGATGTTTCTTGTTGTTGTTATTGGTGGTTGATGGAACTCTTCAATCTATTCAGATTATCTGCGTCACATGTATGTGGCTAACCCCTCCTTAAATACTCCAGGTGTGTAGCGGTAGCGTCAATGTGGCCGCGAGGTCGCCATACGGTCAAAAACCTACGGCCGCCGCCGAGACGACGACGTGTGTCATCACTTCAAAGGCCATACGGCAACCGTAGGTTTTCTATCTCCATGAATTCAAAATACGCCATGCGGCAACCGTAGCATTTGTGACTGCTGCAGTATGTGACCGTAGCAATGCTGCGACGGCCGTATAACTGTTATTGGCCGTAGAAATTTTAGACCGTACGGCCGCAGTGGCAAACGTTACTGAGGCATTATACTGTTGTCTTGCCACACTCACCCATCCGTTGATCGGTGAATAAATCTGCCGGATTGATGTTTTAGACCGTATTTATTACGTTGCATCTACTAAACTGCGCATGTATTTGTGTATAAATTCACAGAATGGTATTGATAATACCGCAGGCTAGTTTGTAAATC
Organism: Urechis unicinctus; assembly: GCA_034190875.2. Taxonomy (NCBI): domain Eukaryota; kingdom Metazoa; phylum Annelida; class Polychaeta; order Xenopneusta; family Urechidae; genus Urechis; species Urechis unicinctus. Next base: position 31,678,856 of record CM067346.1, read on the forward strand.
AAATCATGACAAAAACATATCCCATAGATGCCATGCTATTATTGCTATCATTTTCTTTTCTCAGAGTATTGATAACAGGCACCTGTGGCACTTATTGTGAACTCGCGGAACAGGTGAGTGTTTCTATGCCCTGTCCTCGCCTAATCACGCGAGTTTCCATGACAACATAATGGGTAGGTAATCATGGCCCTGTTCTCTTTGATGAACGACATCTAACAACCATGATTTGCATAAATAGGCCTAATCATAATCGATTATGAGTGCTGATGATTTTCATGAAAACGCACTTGACAAATGATAAGTGGTGCAAAAAAGCGACAAGCTCTTATGCAAAATAAACATGTTGTCAATGTCGACTGACCTAAAACAATTTCTTGTTACATACATCCCAGCGTATAAAATTTATCAAACATATAAGCGTCTTGGCAAGAATACGATGAAACGATTTCTGACGCAGTGGGGGCATGACAGCTGATGCTATTAACCCCTGATAAACATTTCTCCATCTGCGCATCTGTTGTATTGACAAAGACTTAACGGTTTAGTGGGTGCCAGATTGACTATCCAGTTGGCGATGCCTTTGGCCTTCCGATGAGTCACTGAAATATTTCAATATCGATTAATGCAGGTAATAATTTATTTGAGAGACATCTCCATCAAGCATCCTTCATTTGTACAGCATTCGAGAGTGGACGATCATGCTCGGCAAAAATTACTTACCTTAGGCTGTTATTTCGTACTTCATTATTTTGACGTCATCCGACTCCCGCTGTAGAATGCGATATCTAGACAAAGTCCGCCTGAATCCTCCCTGATGGTCATGATGCGTCACATGTTTTTTCTTATGTAGTCCATCCTCATGAAGGTTAATTCCTTATGTCTCTTTTACGATTCAAGATACATACAAAACATTGCTATCGTAGACGAGTATGTGTACAGTTCCACTCCAGTTGCTGACCAGTGCGCTTGCCTGAAGCAAGTGATTATTTCCCTCAATATAATAGTTCACTTAAGTCGTGTTAGATGTTCGCCTAGCTAGCTGGCTACTTTGAATTATTACGGAATCAAATATAAATTGTTCCCCACGACTTGTTATTTGTCGAAAATGCTGGCACAAAAGATTGTATATTTATAGTCGGTTTCTCACTAGCGCTTTTTATGTAAACAATTTTCTTAACTAAGTATGAAACGACCAATTGCAGATTCGTGGTTGCATGAATAACTTCTTTTATGGAAATTGTGCGTAAGTGAATGCATGGACGTGCAAAGAAAGGAAAGGGAGAGAACAACATCACTATAATTATCGATTTGTTTCCGTGAGCGTAAACTAAGTCAGCTTTGTGCATTGCAGATCTAGTATCACTGCAAAGCTCAATGCCTCACGTCTAATCTGGAACATGAACATTTGCAAAGGAAATTATGGGATCGGGGTTACTCACGGTTGCAATGACGTATTATTATAATGTAATCCACAAGACCAAAACAGATGGGTGGTCATCGTGTTATAGTTAGTAGCAGCACCATAATCGCATAATATTTACGGATTTGCGTAAGTATTTGAGTAGATATTGGGTATTATATTTAATCTTTTACAGGCTCCTACAATTAAATAACAATATAATTGTGCAGTTGATTATTTGGCTGCATTTACATGAACATGCCTATTACATTCTTCTTGTCTGTTTAGTTGTTCTATTGGTCCCACAGGAAATACGGTGAGACCTTGACAGTCATCTTAATGTCCCAGAGTACTCATTGGTTACTCATGTGTTATTTAAGCGATTGATATGCAGGCTTCTTATTTCCGTAGATTAGCAGTGTCTGTAATCATAGCGTTTGTTTATGTCATAGTGTTTGGCGGTCTCAACCATTCGTAGACTCCAACCATTCGTGGACAAATTGCTATAATACATTTTTGCTATCACAAATTAAGGAATAAAAAGTGACAAAAGATTTTTATTCGCATAAAACTATTTCATTGTATCAATTAAAATATGGTGAATAAATAATTGATAATTAATGAAAGCAAAATTGTATTATAAAAATTTGTCTACGAATGGTTGGAGTCTACGAACGTTTGTAATCGTCACTATATATATATATATATATATATATATATATATATATATATATATATATATATATATATATATATATATATATATATATATATATATATATATTATATATATATATATATATATATATATATATAGAGTGACGATTACAAACATTCGTTAAATATATATATATTTATATAGATATATGTATATATATATATATATATATATATATATATACATATATATATATATATATATATATATAGATATATATATAGATATATATATATATATATATATATATATATATCTATATATATATCTCTATATATATCTATATATATATATATATATATATATATATATATATATATATATATATATAACATGGTATGATCGTGCATTCAGATGGGCTCACTCGCATGCTATCCGAATGACTCCTGTTAGCATCTTCAAAAGCATTTTCTTACCGCAGCAGTCATTGCATTTAAAAAAAAATACGCTGCAGCGTCTATATGCTTTTTTGATCTGCAAGAGGAGTGAAGAGTTTTTTAAATAAATACCCTGTCAACAGACAGGCACGGACATTTATCAGCCTTGAATATTCCTAGCTCCCACTTTCACACCTAAAGTAATGCTTAGAGAGAGGTTGAACTGATGCTAATTTCTTGTTCTATTCGTCGTGAATGACAGGTGCTTCGTTTGTGCAAATGGTGCCCACGAAATATTCTCTGGTGTTTGACAATATTAATTTCGTATATAATAGCGTAAGAGTGCCACTCTGAAGGCATATATGATAAGAGTATGAGAAACAAAAGCCATTACTCAATTACGCTGGTGGCATAAAACGGAAAATCGTTCATAGCTTCGTTCGTTTTAATTACGTTGTCATGTGGCCGTAAGATTTATTTCCAGTTTTGGAAGAAACCCTGATGAAAACATCACCTGCATAACTGACATTAACTGGAATATGCATGCACGGCCACAGTCCGTATAGCTCGTCGTCATTTGTGGGTATTGTTTGTTATAAATGTGCAATGCATGATATAATGTTGCTGTTTAGTCATCAGCTTTATGAGTGTTATGGCAGTCATCTGCACCAACTGCTCGTTACCGCTTTGTCAGCCTCTTCGTTAACAACTGTAGTAGCAGTTAAACGCAGGATCAAAATGGCGGTGGTCAAGATATCATACCACAAATATTTGCTTTGCAAAATTCACAACAAGAGATTTGTATGACTCATGATCAAATATAGATGAACTGATCGGATTTACCGTTAATTATTCGAGCCATTATGATGCTAGCTGAGTAAGTTGCAAGATGCATTAGAGACTGCTGGTCTTGCCTTCCACCGTATACGGCCATGAATAACATTGCTATCTTTTGTGCTTGTTTTTGCCTCTTGTATCTAAGCTCTCAGAAGATGTCAGATTTGTGATTGATGCTTTCCTTTCTTGCATCAGACATTCTACTGTCAACAATCTTCAAATCTACAGCATGGCATCATGTTATTTCAACATTGTCGTTCTAGCATCCCTTTGCAAAATAACCAATCAATATCTGCACCTGACGCAAAATGAGCATCACATTATTTGATGGTTAGATTATATCCTGTGACAATTTTCTTTAATCCAAATATATGGGCGGCAAGTTAATCATAATACCAACCTAATAATCATGATAACATTTTGCGCCCGTATCTTATCGATGTCAGTGATGAATTCTTCGGATAAAGGAGATATGCAAGAGTTGTTCAAGGTAGCGGAGACTTGGAACACAGGATAGTAAACCTCGAAGTCATCTGTTTGTTTTTATATTGCTATGCAAAGGCTTTGAGCCCAAAAGCCATCCTTTGTCAAACTCTGCCAATTTAACTATACCGAAGAATACGTTTAAGGATAGATATTGTCATAAGAATCTGAATCACTTATTTTGGGTCAATAGATCCCCGAATGTCATCAAACATCATCCATCATGAGGGACAGTCAACTTTATATATCATTAGGGCCAACAGGCCGCAGGGTCATTGTTGTTGACTTTTTGCGAATTCTGTATTTATATGAACGAATTCACAGCTTGTTTTAAATCAAATTAAAGCACATTATGTCACCACAATTAGCGAATGACCAATATTGACTTTCTGCATTTGAAGTGACTAGTTTTTTCATAGTCTGATAACAAATATGCTCGACGCCGTTTTTGGATACAACGCTTACACGCTACACATTGCTCATATTGGTGAATACCATGGAGACAAATGTTTAGCAAATGATTATTATAACGATGATATCGTTAATAATGAAATTAATTATTACCATGAAGAGTATAATAATGGTAGAGATGATATTGTTGTTGTTGTTGAATATGTAAGAATGATTATGGTGAAAATCATGATGATGACGAAAATGATGCTGATAACAATGGCATTGTAACGTAACCGACAATAACGTACTAATGATGGCATTCGTAATCAACAAACGGAGGCACGAGTCTCCTTAAGATATGAATGAATAAACTATAGAAATCTATACAGTCATAAATAAGGGTTACAATAAGTCTTTGAATGTGATACATTATCTTAAATGTGATAAGCAGCTACCAGCAGCTAATGTAGCTTCATTATAGGCAGCTTCCAAGACAAATGATTGCAACAACATGTACGATGTACATAGTTTGTATGCGCTCCTTAATTTCATATCTTATTCCGAATTGAATCAAATAATATATGATATAATTATCACTGTTAGATATACAATGTGCTAGCTTATCTAATAAGGCTCTGAGACAAATTTGTTCCAAAGTAATGGTGCCTTTGCAGACCTACTTCCATTTCAAAATTAATGTCTGCCACGCGATAGCTAATCAACATCGACATCAATCTTATCTCATATCGCTAGCGTCATTTATAGGCGTCTTGCACTTCAGTATACAGGTAAAGGCATTAACGACCTACTCGTATTCAATCATATGAACGCTAATGTATATCGTATATATATATATATATATATATATATATATATATATATATATATATATATATATATATATATATATATATATATATATATATATATATATATATATATATATATATATATATATATATATATATATATATATATATATATATATATTGAAGGTTCTCGCTCTCGACTAGCTCTTACCGCTGCTGGATCAAGTGTTGCCTTTCTATATATGGTTTTTATCTGCATCACAGTTTGATAGCGTACGATATTTAAAAGATTGGGCTCCAAAATATCGATCCTTGCTGTCCACGCGATGACATTGTTCCCTTTGCTATATAATTACATTTCATGACCCATACAGGTGTGGTTTGATTTGCTCACAGGTATTATTACTCTGTCTCGGCTCTGTGGTCCATGTCAGGAAGACAAACCTCGTGAAAATGCCTGGCGGAATAATACCGTTCACAGTTAGTGAGTATATGGTTCGACAGCGCGCCAACGCTAATGTGTTATATGGTGTCTAAAACATTTTTATATGAAGAGACAAGATTGACCTGATCAAGCAGCCGCCTTCTAGGATAGATGGAAAAAAGAGGGGAATTTACGTGGATGAAAAATCAACAAGAAGATGTGGTAAGAATATGCGAATTATCCTGGCATCGTTGCGATGGTCCTTGCAGGAGGATACAGTGGGCCTATTCAACCCCGGACTCACAGGGGGGAAACAGATTTCAGAGATGTCGAAAACATTGCACGACTGATTTTGTAATCGTTAGAATGTCGGCATGCGTTATGAGCAGAAATTGGATATGGACTAATCGAATAGCTCCAATATTTTCGCTGTATATGTATGGACATGAATCACTAAATAACTAAGTAAGATTATTATTTTGTAATATATGATTTAGTGGGTCGACATTGGTAGGCATAGGCACATACGCTGTAGGTTAATAACTTGTCTATTGATCGGCATCATGTATTTTGTGGGAATCATTTCTCGAAATCTATGATACATGGCCATAGTTAAGATCCAATATTTTCTCTGTATATGCATAGACATAAATCGCTAAATAACTCTAACGTTATCACTGTTTGTAAAATAAAAGTGTAGATTCATATACCATGATGTAATGGAATTAATTACTCTTCGGCTTAATGTCGCGATCATATTTGCGTTCGTAACAAAAGGGTATATTTTACAAATATATTTCACAGTTTATCGGCCGTTACGTGGGTCTGTTCTTCACATAACCTTGGCACGTGGTGAGCTGCTGTCGAGTTGCCACAATAACGAGCACTATTTGAGGCGCCACGGATTTATTTGTTGCAAAACATTGTGTAGACTTTTATTGCATATTGGCTGACTATCAGGTTGCCTAGCTTCATATTACATTCGATACATTCATTCGCAGATGAATGGTTCCAACTTGCTAACCTACATCAGATCAAAGAACAGCCATTTTTTCTCCGGGCATAAGTAAAACTTTCTTTGAAAACGACTTAATATGTAAGTTTGCAGCTACAAATTGGATGCCTCTATATGTTATGTATGGGAACATTTTGCTCCATATCTCTCAACTGCACAACAACAACAACAACCTGACTAACTGAATCAATGTGGTTGAACACGCATTCATGGTAAAGTAGAGCCTTAGAACTTATACTTGCATACGGATAAATCTCCATCAGTTGAGCTGGGATGAGCATATGTTTACTGCTAACAGGTATTTAGTGCCAAGAGAAAATCCTGTTTAGTGCACATTAAGTGCATACATCAAGACTAGGAAAAGTCATGCAAAACATAGGCATCTAACACGTTGCTGCCGTGGATATCACTGAAAAGCTACACTTACAGATAATGTGGCTTGACCTGATGTTGATTTTGCATAAAAGATGGCGACTTCTTTGCACCACATTCACGCTGTCCTTTCCAAACCAAACAAAGTATAGGGCGTTTGCCTTTCGGTTAATAGAGAGTGAATGAGAGGGCAGTTTAGGTGTGTGTTTTCAAAAACATCATCAATACGTGTTCAGCTGATGTATTTGTAAAGTAAAAGAGGAAAAGATCAATTGAACTACCTACCCATTAGGATGCCACTGTAATGCACGTGACTCAAGGACGGGGTGCTGAGGCTTGCATATCAAGAGCTGCAGTATTTATTCTTTTATCCATGGTAGTAGAATAGAAATGGTAGCCTTGGTAGCATGAGAATCATAGGCCAGGTTGGGGTGGAGGGGGTGGGGGGGGGTAGATTGCTAGGCATTGGCACATACGCTGTAGATTAATCACTTGATTGATCGGCATTCGACCATCGTGTTTTTTGTGGAATCATTTGCAGAAATATATGATACATGGCCATAGTTAAGGTTGAAACCAGCCTGTTGGTGAAAGTTATATGGTCAGTTGCCCTACACCAGTAATCAATGCTCGCGCACCATCTGATGATGCGGCTATAAAGTCAGCAGTGAATGTTGTACAGATATACATTTGGCAACCCTTGACCATCAAACAGTCGGTAAGTTGCCATCCGTATTTGCAACAACATATTAACTATATAAGTGTTTTGACTTAACTGATCGCTACATGCGAGTGTTATCCGCAACACTATAGTTTCTGTAAACGTGTCTCTATTTGTAATGCCATATATCTATTTGCAATTAAAAATTATGCTGATTGCTTTGGATATGGCACAAAACTACCAACTTGTCTTGCCGTATATGACATGCATACACACACGGATGAACCAGAATTGCAAGCTTCTTCCCGGAAAACATAGACTTATTTTGTTTGGTAGCAGTCGTTAATGGGATAACACCATATGTTGAATTAACAGTAAAGATAAGATAATACCGTTTCTCATCAGATATATTACCACTATCTGATCCATGCTATTGGGATTACGGGGTTAAGTAAAGCGGAAAAATCTATTCACACACCCATACACGTACATGTTCACCAGGGATGAGCAACCAGGCACGGCTGATATGTGTACGGTGCTGAAAGCAAGGTCCGTTGTTTTCACATAGAATTCATATATCAGGACTTGGTGAGTAAAACAAATCATCCGTCATAATGTGATAGCTCCCTGGCAGCCTTTTAAGTGCAACACTTGTAAAATTGTCGGATGGGATACTTAGACTTGCAGCAACCGCAAGTACTATCCTCAAAAACTTTCAAACCTACGATAGGTTGATTTTGAATCCCTTCAAAGGGAAATGCCTGATGGGTGCTTAATAGATAATTGCTCTTGTCACTATCTACGAAACATAAAAGGAATTTGTGAAAAACCGACTCGCGACTATTCCGATTCTGTATACATTGAACAAAGTAGCGAGGTAGCTGGCTCAAATTATATCACAAATCTCTTACTTAAACTACAATATTGAGATAAATAATAACCCGCAAGTACGCTAGTCAGCTACTGCAACGGAACTGTCCACATATTGCGCTCTGATAGCAATGTTTTTCTGATGCATCTTGAATCTTATAAAGAGACACAATTAATTAAACCTCAAGTGAGTAGAATACACGAGGACAGACATGTGACGCATCAAGGGCCATCAGTGAGGATGCAGACCGACTTAGTCTCAGCAACGGATTATACAGCGGGACCCCAGTGACGTCAAAGAGGAGAGATACGCAACAATCGACGGGGTAAGTACGATGGGCTGAGCTTTGGCCGTTAAGTCTCGAATGCTGCTCATGTGTGTTCTGTTTAATCGGAAGATCTGTCAAATCAATATATGCCCGCATTAATCAATTTTAGAACCATTTAGTGATACTTCGGAAAAGTCATTGTGGCACCCGCTAAATATCTACTTCTCCTGTGAGAAACTGTGATGATGAACTAGGCAGATGCCCTGATGGTGGAGTGTTTATCAGGGGTGGATAGCATTGGTTGTCATGCACCCATTGCATCAACAATTGTTCAATAGTATTCTTATTGTTGCCATGACGCTGCCGTGCTGAAGGAATGTACGAGTTGAATCTGGTACGACAATAGGGTACAGTTGGTTTGTGAACATTATAGCCTCTCTGCTACCAGCACTATTTTTGCATTTTGGGTTGCTGCTTAATAGAGATATTGATCATTTGCCATGAAAAACTTTTCAGGCTAGACTAGTCGGTATTTACTGCATGGTTATTTTGCATAACAAACGATTTAATGTCGAGCCGCGTTATTGCATATTTTCCCAAGCACAAGTAGCGAGTGTACGCCGCAAATAAAACTCTAAAAGATGAGGAATCGATTCATTGTTACGCTATAATAGGACTAATTTATGCAAATTATTCTTATCAGATCCGGTTTTGTGTCATTCATTACGGAGATAATTGTCAAGGAAACTCGCGCGATGCGGCAAGGACGGGGTGTAGAGACATGTCGCTGTTCACCATTAGTGCCACAGAACATATCCTGGTATCTTTGATGAGAGAAAAGAAAATTAAATGTTAACATTAATAGCATGGCGGCCTATACCATGGGACGTTTTTGTCGTGATTTTAATTTACACACTTGAATGCAATATAATCATTATCATTTACTATGTATGTGCATAGAAACAGGCACAGATGAGCACTTAGAACGTATACAAACAGTATCAAGCACGAATCTGGCAGACCCATTCACCCTTCTACGACAAGGTGATTATTGTATTACAGTCGTGTTGGTGTTTATCACTTTGAAGGAGTCAGACAAACAGAAAACTCATTTAACAGGTAAAGAATAGGAGTAATGTTATGTAAAACTGTTAGATTGGAAAGTTACTTTAATAGACAAGTGACCAATCCAATCTGTTTTTGAAAAGTAGATATTGATGTTGTGTATTACATAGTTTGGCTTAGAGGTTGTTAGGACATTGGTAGATTTGTTAATTGTCCATTTAGGTTCAAATTTCACAGTATATTAGCTTGTAAATGTTCTTTTTTTGTATTTGGTGTTTTATCAATCTTGTTTTAATGCAATTAATGAATATACTATTTTTGCAGCAATATGATGCCGATTTAAAAACCGACTTTTAAGCTGAATAATTGACTTGATCAAGCTTAAAGCGACCAAATTGCCAGGAGGATGTATTAATGAGCCGTATACTACATTCCCGATCTTGTATACAAACATTCGGTGCTTACAAATTTATTAACAGCCTCCCTGCACCCAGAAACAAAAATATCAGCACGCTGAGCGTAATGTGCACTTCCTGTCTTAGACAATTTGCCCTAACGCTACATTACCTCTTTTTCCTCTTCGTTTATTGTTTATTCGTTTATTGTTTATGTAAATTGAATTAATATACCTCATTATGACTCTATGTGAATAAAAATCACAACTGACATCAATCAATTTTTGTCAAAAACTTTGTGGTTAAGTTATGACAAGGCTCTGACATGTTACAAAGCACTGTCTTGTCAAAGTGCTGATTGTCTGTACAATAACCACGAAGATTTTTTGGATGCAATCACAGGGCTCGGTAGTACTCTGTACATAAGGAATGGCGCGTTGGGGTGGTTGGGAGTGGCTAGGTTTTAAGGAAATATATGATATATTCAGTGGTCCGCGTAACCAATTTCTGCATTACTGATTGTGCTTTTATTGCATTGAGGGGTGAACATAATGACAAACGATGCGCACCTCAATAGAATGGCTTAAAATACCAAGCGATATGCTATGAACTGACATGGTGCACTGTCATCAACCTTCAGAGGGTTGTGGGATGAATATGCCATGGCGCTGTTGTGGATGACTAGGCGTGGTGATATCATTTAGCAATTGGGAGACCGGAAATGGGACATTTTCTATCAATCGAAACAAACAACATACGCGTTATGATTAACAAGTAATATACTATAAAGTACATATGAACTGTCATGTGGTTGACTTTTTAAAGCTAGATATTGTTTCATAATATACATTGATCCTGCAGTAAACGGGATTAGCGTTTGGTAGGTAGCCCTCTCAAAGCCTGAATTTGCATATCTATCACGCAATAACTACAGACAAAACGCCGCATGCGTGCTCGTGAAACTCATGACAAAATATCTCACCTGTAAGCAGTGTTTTCGATGTGTAACTATTTCTTCACATGTAGTTTCGATTCGGACTGATGGCATTTAGTTGAACTTGAACAAGCTCAATCTGATCATTTTGCACGTCGATAGTGATTGTTGTAGACCGTGAATGACATCAAAGAGGTTGCACCAATTACCGTTCGTGCCGAGGTTATCCGAATAGCAAGCACATCAAGCTACAACTCATCAAACGTTGAAGTTGTTTAAAGCATATGGCATCATATATATCGCAAATTGTGATCAAAATCACCGAAGGCTGTTAGCAGTGATATCGCTTAGCTTATCGCATGGTAAAAAGATAAATCCTTCGTACAATAGAATTATTCAACATAATAGATGCATGTTACATATAAATGTATCAAATACACATTGTAATTGTTGCCTGGCACATGCCGGCTTAAATTCAGCTCATGACAGACGGCCTCTATTGCTGCTCGTTTTTGCACATAAAGGGATCTAGGCGTGAATATGAGAAGCTTTTCAAAAAGCAAATCATTTGATGATAATTGTGAAGAAACATTCGGCGCATTAATGTGTATAAAAAGTGTAGGAATGTACTTCTGATATTGCTAATGAAGTCGATGCTTATGCTGACAGCTTATGTGGATCATGGCAGTAATAGAGCTGTCTATGATGAAGATGAGATAAAGATTATGAAGACCGTGTTGAATATGATGACGTCGACAATGATTATGCCTATAAATCGGATGATGAATATGTAAATATGACTTAAACAAATAGAACATTGCATTCCTTATATATATATATTTATATTTAAATAAAAATTTGTTATATGTCGCAAACGGCATAGATAATTTAATATGACATAGAACACACAGACAAACGCGAAAATAGGAAGCACGTCTGCACACAATCATGCCCACGTGATAAACATATATATAAATATATGAATATATATATATACATACATATATATATATATTTATATATAAATATATATATATAGATATATATATATATATATATATATATATATATATATATATATATATATATATATATATATATATATATATATATATATATACATAAAATTTATAAACTTGATTTGCTTGGGTGTTTAAAGTTCGCTTGATTAGGCATTACATTGCCACTCAGAGAAGCTTTTATCATGCCATTATGGTCATTATAGTAGTGTAGTTTTATTCATAAAAATGTCCGGTACAACAGTGGAACATTTTACCTATTGCATTGCACAGCACTTATTCTAATTGATGGTTGATAATTTAGAGGATTTACCTGCTGATGATGAGTCCGATTATGATGAAAATGACGTTATCGTTGCGATAAGTATTATGTCATGCTTGTTCATTGCTCTGCGGTTCTATTTCTCTTGTGCTTCTTCCACAATACAATCAAGTTGCAATATTTATGATGACAAGTATTGAATGACAAGTAATAAGTGGAAATAAAGGTACATGTGTAAATGATTTTGGCGGTTTGAAGGCACTATTGCTTGGAGAATAATAATTAACCTGCACGTGCTATGTACCATTGTTACCAGTTTTTGTGGAATGGCTGAATTAACCATGGGGCTTTGTCGGAGAGTTCCAATCATTCACGCCAAATGCCATTGCAGTGTCATTGTGTGCCTTGTGAAACGCGACTTTGAACAATGACTGTAATGCGCTACTTAACCACGCACACAATGCAAGGGAAACAGTTGAATGTGGTTTGAAACCTCTCAAATTAGTACTGAAAAAAGTTGAATGCACATTGTTTAATTCTTGTTTCTATACGACTTACAATATCCTCCATCAACGTGCATACTATCATGTCGAAACGTGTAGCCCATTATGGCTCCACTATACACCAACACAATTTCTGACTCACAGATATTAATCCAATAATACCAAATTCCAATCCTACCATTTACGGGGGAGCATGGAGTGTGGGTTGGTATTCAAAGTGGTCATACTACAATGTGCCTTAAATCTACGAATCATCTACATAATATTGACACTATCACTGATGTAACGGAAAGTAGGTCGGTATATCTCTTCTGTCAGTCAAACGCCCTAAGTCTTACCAATATACTGGTAGCACAGTGATCCCGTTGGTAGCTTTATACACAGCTTTATACATATAACTGATTAATTAGCGTTATTTTTACAGTTCCTATTTCACTAGTGATTAAACGAGCTGGTAGCTCAGCTGGTAGCTCCAACTGTGGGGATTAAGGCGAGCGCCTCCTGGTGTATTTTTTGACACCCCTATAAAATCTGTAGTCGCGATAGAGCAGTTTTTGCAATAAGTATTAGCAGTGCTGAAACCTTGGCGAGTAAAATTGTCTTTGACGCTGTGTACACAGCCCCTCTATTCACATGCCTCAAACAGACAGCTAATTAGCGATCAAGATACGGCCACTGGGTGCGTGATGAGAGTACTGGTTGGGCTTTTGGAAGGGGTTGCATTTGTAGAGCTTTCTTCCTTCTCCATGTAATAACCGGACGACGTCCCTCAAGGATAACAAAGCAGCAGGTTATTATATTTTCTATTGTAGTGTCTGTGTGCGTGTTCGCGATTTAATAGCCGTTGACGTTCTGGCGTGTGTCGTGTCATACAGGCAAGTTGACTGGAGTATTTACTCGCGTTTAGTTATCTCCTCGGTGCGTTCACAAAACCTATGATACAATAAACCTGTCATCAGTCATAGTGGTAGGTGCAAAGCATGTTGCTGCAGTTGTCGGCATAACGAATGATGCTCTTGTGATGAAACTTATCACCATCGGTTCACGTCATAGAAACATATTTGACACTCACTGTGATTCACTGACACGCATGTCGTTCATTATGTGAACCAGTGGATTATATAGATCAGCCACCATTAGTATAATGCTGCATTATCAATCACCACTTCCACAGTCACCGACCTTGTTATCAAAAGGCTCAATAAAATGGCGGTAGTGAATAAGATACCATACGACTAATATTAGCTGTACTTAATACTCGAAAAAAATGATGTCTATGGCACATAATCAAACAAATATCTTGATGTTAAATGGATGTATCATTTATGATTACAGACAACTTGATGCATGTAGTTGTCTCGATTTCGTTTTAAATGATCAGGACCCAGATGACAAAAGATACATTACAACATAATATGTTATTAAAATCTGCTCTCGATGAAAGTTAAAAATATCTATATCTTGTCTTTGAATACCCACCGTAATATATCTTCTTCGGACTTCAAAACATAGCTATACGTTGGTTATAAATATATTAAGCGGCACAATGGATTTAGTTACATTGGCCTTACCGAATATGGGCGTTAGATATATCCAAGTGATAGGTTCATGATGTACATCAATTGGTCTACACAACAGAAAAATACTAACAACATTATGACAGAAGCAATATCATGAAACAACTTAAGTCACTCAGAATCCATAAATGCAATGGTGCGAAAACCTGGTACCTATCGACCATGATTTATCCAACATAACTCTTATGACATAAACGAAGCGTTCTCACTTAACCAGCCAAACAATTTTAGCTGGTGTGGCACTCACAAAGCGACCTTGGTCATTTGCATGATGTGGGAAGTGGCTGTTTAGTGATTTATTCGACAGGCCATAAATAACACCGATGTCTTTATGGCTCGTTTCAACCTCCGGCATTTTTGCTAATCTGTGGATGTCACCGTGACTGATAGCTCGAGCGTATTTGTAGCTTAACTTTCCGTACACATCTAAAAACCGTACTAGACACTGATGCTTCTAGAATTGTGTAACTTCAAACATTGGTTGCGTTGAAATGACAATAATATATGTCTCAGTCATCCGTCGATGTTATGAGACCTATGTGTATTTACAGATATGTCATTATGTGACTCGGGTAAAGCAGGCCTAGAGCTTAGGCGTGAACAATTGTCTTAATGTGACTGCATTCATATAACCCTTCCTCACACAGACCAGTTCCTCATAGATTGCACATAATACAATATCGTTTCACAATAAAGCTGCTTGCTATTTGGTTACAAATAGGGTGTTTCCGACAATTAGTAGTTTGCAATTTTGTCATGCCCTAATTAACCATTGTCCACGGTGATACGTTTAGTAGTTTGCAATTTTGTCACGCCATAATTACCCATTGTCGTACAGGCATTTAACAATAGCAATGATGCTCAGAAGATTTCGCCCCTTAAAGAGGGCAAAGTTAGCTGCATATCTTCTGTTTAAAGGTGTCCCCAATGATAAACTGTTGGTGATTTAGAACTCCTGATAGCGACAGCAGACCAAACAAGGTAAATGCCGCAAAGTACAGACAGACAGATTGTGCTTGAAGTCAAACGCTCTGACCAAAACTGCTCATCAAGATTAGTGTCCATGGGCCGACAGTTACAAATCCCCAGTAACAAATGGGTCCAAAATGATCGGATCCAATAATAGATTATTGTAAAGATATCGCTATTTTGCCTAATATTGAGGATATGAACTTACGATAACAGTTTGACGAAGTGGTTGTCCAGGTTGATGTTGCTCTGGCGACAAAATAATTTGTGTCGAGTGGGTTGGTTATGATGATGCAGAACAAAGGATTGCGACGGCGAAGACGTCTGTTATAAATAATTGTGAACTGACATGCTATGTGTTACATTTAACATAATTACTGGAGTAGGAGACTGATGTTACTTTTAAGGAAAGAGCGTCTTCATTATGCAAGTTCTAATGACTAGTATTGCATATTTCAATGTAGAATTATAAGCCCAAAACTGGTATGTATTACCTGTTCCTATTCTGGCATCACGGACAGTATTTATGTTGGAGTAACAAGGACTATTTTTCTGTACTATCTTGTATGAGAGAGGTAGAAGTTTTCAATTGCTACAGCAGGTGATGCTATCCGTTGAAACAACGATTAACGCCCAGTGTTGTATATCAATCAAACCAATGCTCTACTTTCTATACAAAAGTGATTGATCATTGGACCTTAAGCTAGATAATCATTGCACAAAGGCGCTTCATTTTTTGGATGAGTCGCCGCCTGCTTGACCGTATTTAGGATCAATGTTAAAGCGCAAGGAAGTGAGATGTGGTTATTAAGTTTATCTCTTTCGTAATATCCGGAATGTATGAGAATTTAGAGCCAACATAAATCAACAAGTAATTAAAACGTTTTCTATATGCATTATAATTTGTAAAAAAAGTTTTTTTGACCACTTATGTGTGGAGAAACTCACCATTTTGCCGAATGCACTTTTGAATGAGATCTGTCAGAAACGCAATAACAACATGTGATATTTTAACATCATTTGTGTATCCAAAGTCATATCGCAGTTTATCACTTTCCTATATCTGGAAAGGTTTGGAAATATCAGTGAACATGTTAAATGACAAATAAAATGTCACAGCATTTAATGTGCAAACTCGCTTCGATCACTGTATTACATGCATACTAGGTGTAGTTGTCACTATGGAGTACATACGTCACCGTGGGGTACACACGTCTATTCGTTCCGTTGAACAGCAAATCGAGATCCAATCTGAGGACCATCTCCGGTTTTGAGTTTGATTTGGGGTGGTACATATGTCAAAAGGTAACGCAGAAATCTCGTGTAGAGCAAAAGCGGAAAAGCTAGCTGGAGCTAGTCATGACATCTCAGAATAGCCCGTTAATGTTTATAGTACGGGCGCCGTAAACAATTAGCCACCCTACGGACTGTAGAGTCGCTAAGTCTCAGACGACTTAGTGGTGAATCAGGGCCCCTCAGAAAAGATCCACAGTGTGATTGGGTGAAGTCTAGCCTTTTTTGTCCAATCATTTGTACTTCATTATACAGCACATGCCATCGGGACATCACACTAATCCCGTCATCGTCCCAAGACGATGTTAAGCCTGCTGCAAAACAGGTATCATTTAACAATGTAAACATAGCAGAGGTATACATCTGGACAGCTATTCGACCTTTAATGGTGTATGTCGGCTATATTATCTGTACATCGCAAACCATAAAGCACGTATAGACTGAAGTATGTAGGTTATGTCGATAGTCTTTCTAACCCCCAATGCAATGCCGTAAAAGGGTTAATCGTTGTCCTTGACTACCTACTGAGTCCCATTTATCTATGGCAACAACGGCCTTGCCTTGACAGCCAATGCGATAATATCAGTCCTTTCCCACTGATGCGTAATAAGGAAAGTGATTGGATTCAAGTAAAGGAAAATTGATTTCATGAAGAAAGTTGCTTTAAAAAGGATAGACATAATGTCTTTCATATCTTGTCCGTGTTTAATTAACTTCCTTCGTAATATTATTCACAATCTTTTCACTGAGCATTGTTTGTAATATGATTTGAAGTGTTCTGGCAAAAATATAACCCACTGTTTATTAACGATCAAATAGGATTGACAAACCGTCGATGGTCATGTAAATATCTCACAGTGGGTGCGATATGTAACCCTTCAGGGTCAGTCCTTGAAAGTTGTATCGATTTTCCCTTGATGCAATAGTGATGTAAGTGGTCTTCTTCTAGAAAAGATTTCCTTTCTCTATGATGAATTAGTGGGGTAGTTACAATGGTACGGTGGCTGCAATATGACTTTGCGTCAGATAGTAGAAAACCGGTCAACAGATCGTTCATGATTCAGTTCAAATAACTACCATCTACAAAACACCTCGAGCACGAGTCGCGAAAAATCATCCCTTTGTTAGCAACATCGCAATTCATTAGTACGGGCCACCCGTAAACGATCTTTCTTTGTTATTTGCATGCAGAAAATGCAACAAAGACGGCCAGCTACTAGACACAGCTCCTTTATTTCTATTGTTGTGTTGATCTGATGACAAGGAACAACTACAATGCTTGCTTGACAGTTTGTCATCCTTACATCCACTGTACATCCACTACTGGGAGAAGTTTGTGAGATTCCAGGGTATGCTACTTATAATTAAGTTGAGTTGGTAGTACGGCAAGGTGCCCAGCGATCCAAACTGAACCAAATTGAATCGCAAAAAGTTTTCAACAAATACATCGAAGAGAGTATGTGTATCCTAAGCTGTGTAATATTAAGGCATCATTAAACATTAACCCTTGATTCCTTAACTGTGAGTGAGATAGGACGCCTTTGTGATTGGATATTGCTTGTCTTAAATGTTCGGTGCCCAAATATTACTGTCTTTTCTATAACTAACAGGAAAACTTGCTGCATACCGCCATTGGAGGAGAAATAGGATGGGTTTCTCTATGTTTAGGGGTTCAAGGGGATCATTTTATCTCTAAAACCCGGTGCTGTTTAGGTTAATGCGAGCTCCTGAAATCTCATACTTTTCTCAAATTGCCTTCAATCTATATTTAACGACTCAAGTATTAGAACTACAATAAGCTTAACTTACTCTTTAAGTTGTAAGTAAGCTGTTATTAAGAATTCAAGCAATTGGCAACTCCTTAGTACAATCCAGCGCCTTCGTCTGATGAGTAACCCACATACCGTTCATGGTTCAATGATCAAACACACATGCAAAGCATCCAGCGCGTAGGTTTGATGAATATCAAACACTCTGTGCTGATTCATATCACTTGATTTGTGTGTACTTTACTTGTCCCCTGGCGGCTGTCCGGTATTAAATAGCATGTAGTAATCTTCTACAACACAAATATGCTACATCCGAAACACACAAAAAATATGGTGGCTGAAATAATATGATGAGGGCTCGGGGAGATAGTATCTACGTAGGTTCAAAATTTGAATTTCATTTATTGGTTACGTGTCTATTAATTGCACTGACCATCCACCCAGGTGAAATCCAAACTCAGCTTAAAGGGAGAGTCTATATCTTATCACCAGGGCATGATACAAATTGTCTTATCATAAAGAAGAAAATTGGTTAAATACAATATTGAATTTGCTTGATTATGAATAATTGTTGACTGTTTATTTATGATCATACGCCATCTATACGGTATTATAGGTCACGATTTGATAACGTTGACATGTTGACATTTGTCCCTATTGTTATGGTACAACCCCAACAATGCTTCTTTGTTGAAATGCGCAAGAATGACAGGCCAGAGACAGTTGTCAGGCAAAATCAATACCATGTATTCTCTGACTTCGAAAACGACTGGTCCTAGTCTATTTTATGAACATCTATACAAATCTACAGCCATCAACTTTTGATGGTCCGTTGCTGAATTTCATTGACAGCTTATTTGATGCTTGGACTTTCGGAATAGACAAATTCCATTCAACTACAACACTCGTGATTATTCTGTTACGAAATGTATGTTGCTGTGTCATCTGAAAGATGGTTAAGTTACACAAACAAGTACGATGTGTAAAGAATAAGATCATGTTTGCTTATTCTAGTAAATGTCAGGTGTGCAGGTGATGCTTTAACGAAGTTTTCATCTGAGTGGCTACCAAATTTAGCTGTTAAAATGACTGGCACCAATTCAAAAAGTTGAGAGAATGTAATATGCAGAATTCTTCCTCTCAACTTGTAATTAACGAAAATGCGGTGCTTTTTATATTCCCTCGGTAATGACAAAATAACTGTGTGTTTCCTCAGAAAACAGACAGAAGCAAATAAGTTATTAGGTAACATATGGTATTCCGCTTTTACGAGTCACAAAATCAAATCGTAGATAGGCCATTACGTGAGGTAAGTAGTAGCTACTGCTCTATCCCAAGTATCGACTTAACCCAGGAAACGTGTTCAGCAATATCAGTAAAATAGGCTAGACAGGGGTGAAATATTTCAGAACACATCTTTACTGATTACTTAACATACGGTGCCAACCATTAATGGCTGTAAACAAACACCATACATTGTCCCCGTTTCCATGGAAGAGGAATGGTATTTCTGTTTATCTGCATGTGTATGTAAACAATGTTGCATTAAGCAAGATAGGCTGCTTAGTAGTACCATAAGCAAACCAAAGAGCATATTAATTTACTGCAAATGTTTCTGGGGAACCAAAAATAGCGTTCAGAATAGAGACAAACCTAATCTTGTCCGATGCACATTTGCAGCAACTCATTTTTAGGTCAATAACGTTAAAGCACTTATATTGTTACCATGTACTTTTTGCAATAAATATAAATATGATACCGAGTGTATTCCCAATTTTTACCGTTTGGACTATGCTGATAATGTATGGGCCTATGTGTGACTATCTCTTACTGCTTTGATGTGTGGCTATGTTTTAGTTTTAGTCTAGTAATATAATGATCTGTGGCTCTTCTTTTTTATACATATATTTTGCCTGAAAAACGTGTCTCACAAATTCGTTATATACCTCGGTTATCTGTTAAACAGACTTCATTAGGCAAACAAAGTACCCATTTACTCGTACTCTTTTTACCGTTGTAACGTACCCGTTTGCGTTGAAACTCCTACTTAGCACAAACCGAAGCATTGCATACATGAGCGAATGATATCGGTCATAATACGTAGCTGGCACATTGTGGGGTAGATTTTGGAATTCATCAAACAAAGGAGTATACATAATGAAAAGTTAAAACCAGCACACATGGTTAGTTTCACGATCAATTGACTGCGTAAAAGTGAATATTACCACTGAAAATGACATACATCAACATGCAACGAATATTATGATTTGAATACGTTAAATTGCTCTACATTCATTTGCTGGTTAATCATGAAAACACCCTTAATGCTAGCGATAATACTGCGTGCTATTTCGTAAATCGAATTCTTGAGAAAACACGGATTTGTACTGTGACACACATCCTGAATTCGGGCAATAGAGAAATGTCCTAGACGAGTCACGTGACATTTAATGGGTATGTAGTCCACTGCCTATTCTCCTTGTCTAGCGACACGAAATTCGATATGCTTACAATGACTTTTATTAATTATGTTATAATGTCAAAACATGTCCTCATCTTTTACAGTCGAATGAGTGCAAGTCCTGCACGTGTTGATTGTGTAAGTGAAAATAAATGCCGCCGCATTCATTCGTTTTACTTCCAAAGAAAAAAAACCCTGTCCGAATGGGGTGCAAGAAAGTTATCATCTGTTATGCAATTAAACATTGTCGACATGCCTCATCCGTAGGCTTTACTCGTTATAGCAAATTCCTACCTGCGAAAGTTACCTGAATAACACACATGTTAAACTGCATCTCTGTAGACTAAGTTTTTCATGACAAGTGGAGATTATGTATATTGCAAATTGTAATGATTTTAATTAATCGTGGGATATTGTCAACAGTGAATATTGCTCAGCAGTGATGATGTCTTATCAAGGTATGCAACATTAGATGACCCGATTAAACTTCCAGCATCACCGGAGCCAATTCAGAAGCGTGTTGACACCAATATTGTAGCACGATTGTGAATAAACTCAGTGTTTGGAATCGAATGCTATCAATCCCTAATAAATATTTAGATGTCGAAAGATTTGCTTGATTTTACAACAACTTAGCCGCATTCAAGACTAATACTATCAAGGAACATAAAAGCGACTATTCGACTGACGAACGTACCTGAAATGAGTTACTGTTTCTCTGAATGTGATGGCACAGGTTAACCATGCTCCATATAAGTTGAGCAACCTAGCAAGCTACTTTTGAATAGAAAACAGAGAAGACGTATATAAATGGATTACTAAACATCTGTTTCGTGCTGATTGATTGATTCATGCGAATTCATGAGAATTTGATCGAACCAAAAATGTGTTTTTCAACAATATTGATTCAATATGTCAGGCTGTGAAAAATGTACCATTGCTTTACTTGTAGATAAAACCCATTTTAGATGCGTACTAACACAATCTTTGCAACTCTGCAGCATCGCACCACGTGCCAAGATTATGCGAAGAACAAACACAGGTAAAGGTCGATAAGGTGTGAAATCGGTGTCTGCTTGGCGTTACAGTTTACCCATTTGTTACGCATGCGAGTATGATCGCCGAGTTCAGCCCAACAGAGAGTCATTCTAGTGTATAATTATATATGAAACTACACTATATATATAGGTGTGCAGCTATGATGGGTATGGTTCTGCGATTGTTCAAATGCGTATGAAACCAGGCGCAGCCCTCATCATGAAGTAATGCTTACGCCTACCCATTAACGCATCCTCGTTATCGAGTACGACTAATCCCAACATGCTGCACGTAATTGTGAAGCATGACAGGAGGTTAACTACTCATCACTTGGTGTGGTTGTAAATAAAGTAACTCTCGTATCACTCATGCTGTTTTTGCAAGGCTCAATGTATTAGGCTTTATAACGGCGCATGGTGGTAATGTCATGCTCTGTTTGCATCAATCAATAACAACTCAATGTGAATGATCACTTATATTATAATATGGTCGGTATTGATAATTGGTCCTGAGAGCACCAGCAGCTGTTGCTGAGTAGAATCATAGATAGAGACACAAAAATGAATATATATATATATATATATATATATATATATATATATATATATATATATATATATATATATATATATATATATATATATATATATATATATATTATATATATATATATATATATATATATATATATATATATATATATATATATATATATATATATATATGTATATATATGCAGGGTCATTGTTGTTGACCTTTCGCAATTTTCTGTATTCATATGAACGCATTCACAGCTTGTTTTAAATCAAATCGAAAAGTACATTATGTCACAACAATTAGCGAATGACCAATATTGACTTTCTGCATTTGAAGTGACTAGTGTTTTCATAGTCTGTATACATATATGCACGACGCTGTTTGTGGATACAACGCTTACAAGCTACACATTGGTCACATTGGTAAATACTATGATTCAAAATGTTTAACAAATGATTATGATAACGATGATATCGTTAATAATGAATTTGTTTATTACCATGAAGAGTATAATGATGGTAGAGATGAGATTGTTGTTGTTGTTGAATATGTAAGAATGATTATGGTAACAATCATAAAGATGACGAAAATGATGCTGATAACAATTGTATCATAATATAACCGACAATAACGTACTAATGATGCCAATCTTGATCAACAAACGGAGACATGAGCCTCCTTAAGATATAAATGAATAAACTATAGAAATCAATACAGTCATTAATAAGGGCTACAGTTGGAATGTGATGCATTATCGTAAATGTGATAAGCAGCTACCAATGCCAATGTAGCTTCATTATAAGCAGCTTTGACGGCAAATGATTGCAACAATCAACGATGCTTGCGGAGCGTACACAGTTTGTATGGGCTCCTTAATTTCTTAGCTTATTCCTAATTGAATCAAATAATATATGACATAATTATCACTGATAGATATCTAATGTGCTAGCTAAGCTAATAAATCTCAGGGACACAATTTGATCCAAAGTAATGATGACATTGCGGACCTACTTCCATTTCAAATCAGTGTCTGACACGCGATAGCTAATCAACATCGACATCAATCTTATCTCATATTGCGAGCTCAATTTATAGGCGTCTTGCACTTGAGCATGGGAGGCAATAACGTGCCACTCGTAATCAATCATCTGAATGCTATTGTATGAATTGTATATACATATACGATATATATATATGCGTGCCTCTACCATACGATGCAAATTGTGGTTGATCGCCGTGCTACAGTGGTGTCGCAGTCCCTATAGTTATCGCTGTCCCTTCTCACTAATACATAACATGGCGACCTTCGTTATAAGCAGAAATTGGACGTGAACTAATCGAATAGCTCCAATATTTCGCTCTATATGCATAGAAATGAGTTGCTTTGTGTGCAACGTCGCTGAATAACTTTAGTATTATCATTGTTTGTAAAATATAAGTGTACATTAATATACCATGATATAATGGAATTAATTCTCTCCGGCTTAATGTCGCGATATCATTCGCGTTCGTGACAAAAGGGTATATTGTTTAAAAATATTTCACAGCTTATCGATAGTTACGTGTGTTTGCTATTCACATAACCTTGGCTCGTGGTGAGTTGGTGTTGAGTTGTCACAACGAAGAGCACTATTTGAGGTGCCATGGATTTATGTTTTCAGCAACATTATGTAGACTTTTATTGCATAGTGGCAGACTAGCCTAGCCTTATATTACATTCGATACATTCGTACGCAGATGAATGGTTCAAACTTGCCAACTCACATTATTTTCTTCGGGCATTAGTGAACCTTTCTTTGAAATGAGATGCGTCAATATGTTATGTATTTGGGCATGTTGCTCCAGATCTCTCAATTGCACAACAACAACCTGACTTACTGAATCAATGTGGTTGAACCCGCTTTCATGGTCAAGTACAACATTAGAACGTATACTTGCATAGGGATAAATATCCATCAGTTAAGCCGGGATGAGCATATGTTTACTGCTAACAGGTGTTTAGTGCCGAGAGAAAATCCTGTTTAGTGCACATCAGGACTAGGAAAAGACATGCAAAACATAGACATCTAACACGTTGCTGCCTCTTAATAGCTACAGGTAAGTTACTGGCTTGGTTGATGGGCTATACGGAATAGTATTACCTCACCGCATCCCGTTTACTATGCTCACTTAATAACCTGTCACGATTAAAATACTGGTTATTCAGATACCATTGGAGCAGAGATGTGGTATAACACGAAGGCTTCTTCGAACGAGGCTAGTCGTTATTGACAGCCTGTTGATTTTGCATAACAGACGACGACTTCCGTGCACCACGTGTATGGTTGCCAATCCAAATTTAACAAAGTATAGGGCGGTGGCCATTTGAGAGAGTGAATGCAAGAGCAGTTAAGACGTTTTTTGCTTCAGAAACATCACAAATAAGTGTTCGACTGAGGAATGCCTAATAACTGCGGCAGTATTTATTCTTTTATCTGTGGTGGTAGAATATAACATGGTAGCCTTGATAGAGTGAGAATCATAGGCCAGGTTTTTGAATCACGAACTGACTTGCATTATTACCCCTTAAATTCAGGGTGTTCGGATAATCAATTTGCAAGTAAAGCTTCCTGGTGTCCAACGATCATCATACAACTATCATAAAAATAGTTGCATGTTCATTACAAATCAATATATGACATATTCTACAAACAATTTCTCATACGCTCACTTTTATCCATTGAAACAATTGAATCGCTTGTATTACAGGTGGGAAATTTACTGAAGAGCGATGTTGGCTCGCCATATAAATCTAACGATTTTATGATTTCCGTGGTCTATGTCCCAATCTGCCAGCTTCGTAATATGACCAAATATGCACTCTCGTATAAAATAGTTCGACGAATGCCACTGGGTAGTCGGAACGTCAATCTGTTAATAGAATATGCAATATTTCAACGATAAAGAGTACGACTTCAAAAAGATGAGAAGAGGTACGTCCTACAAGAAAGCTTATGTAGAATAGGTGAGTACTATTCGCGTTGCCACGAGTTATTGTATCATTTTCATATATACTTGCTTCGGACAACTGAGGCAGGTAGGGGTAGATTAACATAACATTATATATATATACACACACGGATGAACCGGAGTGGTAAGCTTCTTCGCGGAAAACGTAGACTTATAGCGCTTGGTAGCAGCCGTTAATGGGATAACACCATATGCTACGCAATCAGTAATGATATGATGATACTTTTTTATCAAATATATCACCACCTGTCTGATTCATGTTATAGGTATTGCCGGGTTAAGTACATCAAAAGAATCTATTTACACGTACATGTTCACTAAACTACTCGGGATGAACAGCCAGGCACGGCTGATATGCCTGCGGTGCTGAATGCAAGGCCTTTTATTCACATAGAATTCATATATCAGGACTTGGTAAGTAAAACAAAACATCAACCAAAATAAGATTGCTTCCTGGCAACCTCTAAGTGCAACACTTGTAAATTTGCCTGATGGGATACTTAGACTACAGTAACCGCAAGTGCTATCCTCACAAACTCCCCTACCTACGATAGGTTGGTTTTGAATCCCACTACCTACGAAACATAAAAACCACTGGTGAGAAACCGACTCTCGACTTTTTCGATGCTGTATACATTGAACAAAATAGCGCGGTAGCTGACTCAAATTAGATGAAAAACCCTAACCTGAACCACAATATTGGTATAAATAATCACTTGCTTCAGGCATGTAGGCTAGTCAGCTGCTGCAGCGGAACTGTACACACAGTTAGCTCTCACAACAATGTTTTTCTGATTTATCTTGAATCGTATATAGAGAAAATTAATGTCCTTTCAGAGCATTGTGGGATGAATATGCCATGGAGCTGTTGTTGATGACTTGGCGTGGTGATATCATTTAGCAATCGGGACTCCGAAATGGGACATTATTTATCAATATACGCTGATGTTATGATTAACATGAAATAAACAATATAATGCATATAAACCTTCACGTGGTTGACTTTTATAAGCTTTGATCGTGTTTCGTGATAAACGTTGATGCTGCAGTAAGCGGGATAGCGTTTGGTAGCCCACTCAAAGTATGAATGTGCATATGTATCACGCAACAACTACAGTCAAAATGCTGCATGTGTGCAGTAGTGCTTTGTAATGTTTACGATGTGTTACTATTTCTTTACACATAAATTCGATTCGGACAGAAGGCATATAGTGGAACTTGAACAAGGTCAATCTGATTGTATTGCACGTCGATAGTGATTGTTGTAGACCATGAATGACATTAAAGAGGTTGCATCAATAACCGTTCTTACCGAGGTTATACGAAAAGCAAGCACATCAAGCTACAACTCAGCAAACCGTGAAGTTGATAAAAGCATATAGGATCATATATATCGCATATTGTGATGGAAATCACCGGGGGCCGTTTGCCGTTATATCGCTGGTGTTATCGCTTGGTAAAAGATAAATCGGTCCTATAGTAGAATTATTCAACATAATAGATACATGTAACATAAAAATATACCAAATCCACATTGTAATTGTTGCCTGACAGATGCCGGCTCCCATTCAGCTCATGACAGGTAGCCTCTTTTGTTGAGATGAAGATAATGAAGACGTCGACAATGATTATGCTAATAAATCTGATGATCAGTATTTACATATGACTGAAACAAATAGAATATCGCATTCATTATATATAAGCCTATACTTCCTAGAGTATTTGTTATTTGTCGCAAACGGCATAAAAAATTTAATATGTCATATAAAACAGAGACAAACGCGAAAATAGGAAGCAAGTTTGCAAACAATCATGTCTACGTGATATATATATATATATATATATATATATATATATATATATATATATATATATATATATATATATATAAATATATATATATGTATATAAACATATGTATATTTATACGTTTATTTACATAAATATGTACACAAACAAATATATATATATATATATACATTAATGTATATGTACCTATATATATATATATATATATATATATATATATATATATATATATATATATATATATATATATATATATATATATATCTATACCTATATATATACATATATATATACATATGTATATTTATATGTTTATTTATATATATATATATATAGACACAAATAAATATAAACAAATATGTATATATATATATAAATATTTATATAAACATATATATATATAAATATATATACATATGTATATATATATACATATATATTGATGCATATATATTTATATATACCTATATAAGCTTATATATATACATATGTATATTTATATGTTTATATATATAGATATATACACAAATAAATATATACATAAATGTATATATATATATTATATATATATGTATATATAAAAATATATATATATATATATATATTCATACATAAAAGTAAATATATAAATATACTTATGTATGTATATATATACTTATATATATGTAGATATATATATATGTATATATATATATATATATATATATATATATATATATATATATATATATATATATATATATATATATATATATATATATATTTATACAATTCCGACCATTTTGGTACAATTCACCAACCATCTTGGCCCACACTTACATTTTGGCCGATGATCATGGGGCCAAAATAGTCAGCGTCATCCCATAGGCTTACACAACTGCGCTTCCCCACAAAATCGTAACTTTATTTGCTTCTACTCCTCCTAAGGTTGGAATCTTATTATTCGGGATAACTATCCACTTTTTCTTGGCGTTAAATGCATTTGCCTGAATTTACATTTTGGCTAAAACGACCATTTTGGCCATGTTGAATAATCGGTTATTTTATGGCTTTGTTCGATGTATATTTGCTTCAAACTTATATTCATGATTTGTGTGACTTTTAACTTCAATGAACAATTCTTTGTTTTAAATTATCGCTTGAAATGAAAAACATACAAATTTTGAATGAATATATAAATCAGCAGATTAAAGAATAACGGGCGGCACACGCTCAAATATCTTTACGGACGGATGTAAAAAAAATGGCGATTTTACTGGGAAATCCGTGGTTGTAAGTCTTTGTCAACTCATTTTTGGTGTTTTTTTCTCAGTATATATCCATCTAATAATGTTTAATTTAGATAAATAAGAACAAATGTAATACTTAAGCTGGGAATTCGAGACGCAGATCAGCATTCAAAACGTTTGGAGAATCTCACTGAAATGAAATACCGGTTTTTTCGATCTATGATGTGTAAAGTTTCAAGTAATCAATGAAAGCATATCGTATCAACGGACTGTTTTTATCAAGTGATTAATTAAAAAGATTGTTCTGTGTTATCAGTTTGCTCGTGTCGTAAAATCCAAATGTTCCCACTAACGCACCCGCGGGCTCAAGCTGAAGGTATATTTTGGGATTGTATCTATTCCAGCCTGCCATACCTCGTGGAATTTCCGGTACACGAGCGAACATAAACAAGACGATCGGTCAGCCATAACAATTTTACACGCACTGTTTCCATGTGATTCTCGCTCGGTCAGTATGATTCTAACGTTTATAGATTGAATATCATTCATGTAACAATGAACGTTATTGTTGCGGAAAGGAGTTTCATGTACGACAAATTACGAAATACCCGTAGTTTACAGTGGTTAGCGAGCTTCACCGGGCTGTTCCGCACGTGGGCTATACCGTTCACAGGTTCACACTCACACTTTCCGATCACGAACACCATTCCAAATGCCAACAATACCCAGATACCACGTTAATGTGACTAGATGCCTGCAGTTTGGTTGGATAGATCTATCGATTACCAATGATTTTTTTTAAATGTATTTCCTAACGTTCATTAAACCGTATCGACTATTGCCTACGGCTTTTGCTGTCATCTGTCAGATGTAAACATTGCCTAATCCGCTCAGGTATCACAATAACCCAAACAGACTTCAGACTTTATGCCCTGTAACTAACAATGTTGTATGGTGGATTATGACACTAGCCACCCCCTAGCCTAGTGTCATAGTACACCATATAAGTTATAACTACTCTGGTGGTAGTGCGTTAGTGGGGTGGGGTTACTCTTTCAAATTCAATGTTTTTTCAAAGGTTGAAGATTGATAATTTGCTTTCAACATTCTTGAATAATATACTAACTTGCATCAGTAATGTGACCTTCAACCTACCTTTTAAAGTACTTTTATTGGACATGGAAATAGCATGATCTGCTAATATTATGTATCATTGTAATACACTAAAACATGAATTCTTTATTACATTCCTATAAGTTTGATTATGTGTTATATGATAGTCACAACTTTTGTTATCAATAAGTCAGGAGAATGATCCTATCTGTATCTCAAATAATAGTTATCCAAAACAAACTGTGCTAGTTTTAGCTGCCAGCCAAGTTCAACAGTGCCTTGCCAAATAATTAGAACCTAGGTGGGTTTTTGAAGTCCAGAGCCTCTTTTGTTAGGGTATCTGCCACATCAATATTGGTAGTAAAATTGTTGTCAAATGTTCAATGTTCAATAGTACAATCACATCATTTGAATATGTCATGTATAAGCTATAAATGCCATGGTCATCTGTCAGTTAGTCTTAAAAGCTGTGCATCTGATCTAGTGTTGATAGGGGTATTAAGCATATCTGAAATCCCAAATCACACATGACACAGTACAGTTTTGCCCTGTCAATCTGTCTGCTTGAAAACATTTGGTGTCACATTTTCTTAATAATGCAAGTCACTCATATATTGATTGTGATATTATTGAAAAAATATTTCTTAGCTAAGTTAACCAAATAGGGAATACCTGTCTCAAATTAATCATGAACCACTCTTATATTGATGATCACTTGCAAAGTAAATATCAGCGCTGCATGACCTTTTGTTCCTGAGTGATTTACTCAATGGGGAATAATTCTTGATGGCACGTTTTCTTATAATGCAAGCTTGCAACTTCACATTGACCAAATCTTGCAAACTTTAACTCATAGCTTTATGGCTCTTGACCTCTGACTTGATAAATAAAAGCAAACTAAAATTGCTTGTTCCAGGAAAAATGTAGCTAAGTTATTATTAGCTCATGGGTGTTACTGTTAGGGTAAATCATTTCTTAATAACTTAAATAATTAGGCTTAAATGCTAAAACTTTTTGCATACTTGAGGATGGACTATTGTTGCTAGACAAGTGGGTTTGAGAGTTATTATTCAGCCCTGGTGTGTCATTGAATACAAAGATATACTATAAAAGCTATGACTAAATGCTGTCAAAAGCAGCAGAGTTCAATAGCCATCGGTCTTCTGTCTTTATTATTAGGCAGTGAGATTGACTAGGTGTTTGTGATGACATTTTGCTCAGCAGCACTCACAATCTGGTAATGATTAACTGCTTTACCTCCTGTTCTGGGTTTAATATTATGGACCCAGTTTCTCAATTGAATCATATTGGAGATTAATATCCTCTGTGTTGGTTAATCTGCCCAATTTAGGAAATTTATTTTTTCAAGATGGGCAACAGTATCAGCTGTCCAAACATCTCAATTATGCTCATCTATCTCTGCAAGACACCTCCTCATATCAAATGGAGCAGTGGTTTGCTTTAGGGCCACTAGGCTCTTGCTAAGTGAAGAGAAATATTCTTTAGTCTTTTCATTTCATGACTTTTAGTGATTTGATATAAATGAATAGTTAAAGATAAGAATAGTGAGGAGGTCATGTGGCTTAATCTACATTACTGACAGTAATGTAGATGAAGCCACATGATCTCCTCACTATTCTACATAATGAGTTACATGTGCAATATTAAGGTCCATGTGCTTAACCACCATGAAAACAAATTTTATGTTAATGGTAAATTCACAACTTCATCAATATTATGGTTTCACCA
This sequence comes from Urechis unicinctus, assembly GCA_034190875.2. Lineage (NCBI taxonomy): Eukaryota > Metazoa > Annelida > Polychaeta > Xenopneusta > Urechidae > Urechis > Urechis unicinctus. Next base: position 31,710,214 of record CM067346.1, read on the forward strand.
ATACTGTGGCTTCAATAATATTGTGGCTTCATCATTATTGTAGTTTCACCAATATTGTGGCCTCACCAATACTGTGGCTTTACCAATACTGTGGCTTCAATAATACTGTGGCTTCACCAATATTGTGGCTTCATAAATATTGTGGCTTCATAAATATTGTGACCTCACCAGTGTTGTGGCTTCATCAATGTTATGGCTTCATCAAAATTTTTGCTTCACCAGTGTTGTTGCTTAACCAATATTGAGGCTTCACAAATACTGTTGCTACACCAATATTTTGGCTTCACCAATGTTGTGACTTAACCAGTGTTGTGGCTTTACCAATATTGAGGCTTCACAAATACTGTGGCATCACCAATGTTGTGGCTTCACTAGTGTTGTGTTTTCACTAATGTTGTGGCTTCACCAATTCTGTGGCTTCATCAATATTTTGGCTTCACCAGTGTTGTGGCTTCACCAGTGTTGTGGCTTTACCAATATTGAGGCTTCACAAATACTGTGGCATCACCAATGTTGTGGCTTCACCAGTGCTGTGTTTTCACCAATGTTGTGGCTTCACCAATACTGTGGCTTCATCAATATTTTGGCTTCACCAATGTTGTGGCTTCACCAGTGTTGTGGCTTTACCATTATTGTGGCTTTGCAAATACTATGACATCACCAACGTGGCTTCACCAGTGTTGTGTTTTCACTAATGTTGTTGCTTCACCAATACTGTGGCTTCATTAATATTTCGGCTTCAACATTGTTGCGGCTTCACCAGTGTTGTGGATTTAATGATATTGTGGCTTCATCAATATTGTGACTTCACCAATATTGTGGCTTTACCAATATTGTTGCTTTATAAATACTGTGGCATCACCAATGCTATGGCTTCATAACATTTTAGCTTCAACATTGTTGTGGCCTCACCAGTGTTATGGATTCAATGATATTGTGGCTTCATCAATATTGTGACATCAATATTGTGGCTTCACCAATACTTTGGCTTCACCAATGTTGTGGCTTCATTAATACTGTGGCTTCACCAATATTGTGGCTTCATCAATATTGTGGCTTTACACATCTGTGGCTTTTCCAATACTGTGGCATCATCAATATCGTGACTTCAACAGTGTTGTGGCTTCACCAGTGTTGTGGCTTCAACATTGTTGCGGCTTCACCAGTGTTGTGGATTCAATGATATTGTGGCTTCATCAATATTGTGACATCAATATTTTGGCTTCACCAATACTGTGGCTTCACCAATGTTGTGGCTTCACCAATACTTTGGCTTCACCAATATTGTGGCTTCACAAATGTTGTGGCTTCACTAATACTTGGCTTCACCAATATTGTGGCTTCATCAGTATTGTGGCTTTACCAATTCTGTGGCTTCTCCAATACTGTAGCTTCATCAATATTTTGGCTTCACCAATGTTGTGGCTTCACCAGTGTTGTGGCCTTACCAATATTGAGGCTTCACAAATACTGTGGCTTCACCACCGGTGTTGTGGCTTCACCAATACTGTGGCTTCACAAATAATGTGGCATCACCAAAGTTGTGGCTCTACCAGTGTTTTGTTTTAACCAATGTTGTGGCTTCAACAATATTTTAGCTTCAACATTGTTGTGGCCTCACCAGTGTTGTGGATTCAATGATATTGTGGCTTCATCAATATTGTGACATCAATATTGTGGCTTCACCAATGTTGTAGCTTCACTAATACTGTGGCTTCATCAATATTGTGGCCTTTACCTATACTGTGGCTTCTTCAATACTGTGGCTTCATCAATATTTGGCTTCACAAGTGTTGAGGCGTTACCAATGTTGTGGCTGCATCAATATTTTGACTTCATCAATATTGTGTCTTCACCCATTCCTTGGCTTCATCAATATTTTGACTTCATCAGTATTGTGGCTTCATCAATACTGTTCCTTTTCCAATAATGTGGCTTCATCAATATTTTGGCTTCACCAATGTTGTGGCTTCACCAGTGTTGTGGTTTCACCAATATTGTGGCTTCATCAATATTGTGACTTCACCAATTTTGTGGCTTCACCAGTGTTGTGGCTTCATCAGTATGTTGGCTTCACCAATGTTGTAGCTTCATCAATGTTATCCCTTCATCCAAATTTTGGCTTCACCAAGTTGTCACATCACCAGTGTTGTGGCTTTACCAATGTTTTAGCTTTACCAGTGGCTTCACCAATATTTTGGCTTCACCAGTGTTGTGGCTTTAGCTGTGTTGTGACTTCACCAATATTGTGGCTTCAGTAATATTAAAACTTCATCAATATTGTGGCTTCACCAATATTGTGGCTTCAACAATACTGTGACTTCACCAATATTGTGGCTTCAGCAATATTAAAACTTCACCAATATTGTGGCTTCACCAATATTGTGGCTTCAACAATACTGGGCTTCACCAATATTGTGGCTTCACCAATATTGTGGCTTCACCAATACTGTGGCTTCACCAATTTCGTGACTTCGTCAATGTTGTGGCTTCATCAATGTTGTGGCTTCATCAATGTTTTGGCTTCCCTTGTTTATCATATTCCGTTGAGATATATCAATCACTGGGGCTTAAAAAGACATGTTATGTCTAAATGTAATTTTTGTTAAAACCATCAGAATGACCAAAATGACCGAAACAATGAGTATTATCTGTATTTGTTGTGTGTGAGTATGGCTTCAACAGTCTGTTTGAGTAGAAGTTCTGTTTACCTAGTATGACTGTTAAGCTCCACCTGGTCCTGATTGATGGTCTTGCAGTTATGATGTATGCACCTGTGTATAGTGTCTCATTGTTGTACACTTAATCTGCTCTGTATTTATCTGCAATTCATATCACATCCTCATCGCCAGCCCAGCATGACACAGACCTGGGGTTCTTTTTATTACCAGCCAGTCGTTACACTGACCTGGGGTTCTTGTCACCAGCCCAGTATGTCACCGACCTGGGGTTCTCCTAACATGGCATCTTTTTTGTTTGGAGGGGAAGTATTTCTTGAGGCCAGTTAACATCTAAAATGGCCACCCATCACCAGGACAGGTCAGGACGGGTGGCCATTTTAGTTAACTTCCAGCCCTGTTACTGATGACTGAACTAAGCTCTCTGGTCTCTGGGCTGTAGACTTATTCTGAACATCTGGCTTTGTCACATAATCAACTCCAGATGAACATCAGATATGTATGTCCTCATATTCACTATATACTGAATTTCAGATGTGTACAATTGTAAATGTGACCTCGGGTTAAGGGTGAAGAGAGCTGGCTTATGTGGATGAGACACCATTTTTTTAAGTGACAGAAGGAAGTGCACCATAGCCAACCCAGGGAGCAGCAGTCAAGCATTGAATTCTAGTATATTTATCAATGCTAACCTCCATAGCTACCTTCCTGGTGGTCACTAGTCAATGCCTGTTATCTGGATACCCAGAAAGAGAATGTTAAAGTTGCCATCAGTGGTCAATGAATGAAGGTAACATTAATTATTGATGGGTGGGCGGTTTGTTATTTGTTATATAATTGCAGTGCATATTGATAATATCAGGCTTACAATGTGTTTTACCAATATTCCATTAGTTTATATTCAAATGTAGATTCAGTTTCTGCCACACGAGAGGGATTAGTTTTTACTTCCTTTACTTAATTACAAGAGATTTATTCATGTGACATGTTGTATTGATATTCAACCTTATCAGGTTGGTAAGAATTAATGTTGTGTAATGTTTTACATAGACTTCCTTTAGTTCTTATGATATAAGACTGATTGGCAGTTTGACAAGTTAACTTTGTGTGTGTAACAGAATGTGCAACTATAGCTGGGGCACAGCAGGAGAATCATCTTTAGCTGAATCATATGGACAAGCTGTTGTATGGATTCACTAATTGTGTCCTAATGGAAACCCACCAAGACTGGCCCTATTGAAAGTTTATTACTGATAGTGCAACATAAGACGCTGTTGTCAAAGTTCCTGTTGATCATGTTCAAATTTATCTGTAGATATGCTTTGCTTGATAATGATATCCTGATAATTGATTTCCTTATATTGTTAACCCTTATGAGGTCAATACATTCAGTCCATTAAGTCAATTTATTCAGCTGAATCAACCTTTATTGTGGATACATTTTTTGTAGAATTTAAGTGACCCTAGATAGGCAAGTGAACAGCGATCAAAGTTCAATCATCAACAAATTAAATTCATCCTCTGCCTACTCCTGACCTTAAGAAATCCTTCAGCACATTGCCTGCAGATGCTGCTGTTTTTTTTTTTCATTTTGTAACTACATGTTATTATGTGGCAAACTGAATAAAGGTGATATATTTAAAACTTAAAGATTGTTTAATCCATGTTTTAATCATGGTGTCCTGAGGGGATTTATATCGTTCACACTAAAAGATGGGATTCAGTTTAATTCTCAAAATAAATATAATGTAAGGCAAGACAATGATTCTCTTTCATGAACAGATAAAACATGTAATAAAGAATGCACAATTAATCAATTGGAGGTCAGTTTGACACTTGATGAAGCAAATTGTGAATAGATGCATGAACATATGCAATTGGACAAATCATTATATGACATGCACATACTTTGTGTCCTGTTGCCTAAACTTCTCGGCTGGTTTGCATTATTGCAGTTAATATTTAACAATACGAAAATAAATTATTGAACCATATAATATAAGAGCGAGGAATGGGTTCATAACGCTATGTGATGCTGCCTCCACTGCTCCGTGTCATTCAGTGTATAGCTAGCTAGCTGATCAGAACTTCACAGAAGCCTGTCAACGCGACCGATTTGGGAAACACCCAAATAGCTTCAGTCGAAAGTTATTTTCTCTCAAATTACCATATCTTATTCGCCTTTCATTTACTATATATAAACACTTTTTCTTTCATTTAATTGGAACTGATTTAAGATTATCACCTTGTTGTTTTGTTGCACCAAATTTAAGCGGACTTTGCAACTTTGGCCATGTGCGGCAAGACTGTCGCCATATCGCACGGAGATAGATAGTGACAGCTGTTTGGACTCTCCCGATTCAAGGGACGAGGGATGTTGTCCGACATCGTTGACAGACAGATTACAGTGTTCAGAGTGGTTAAATAACATTAATCTGCCCAGAGCAATCGATATGTATAATAGTTACAGCAATTACTTCAATGATGGCAGTTTAATTATCCATGAATCAGAATATAAATACGTTAAAATATATGACCTACGTGCATTTTTGACTTGGAATCGTCCGTGCTCCAATATTAGAGACGACAATCTTCAGAATGTTAGGTATCACTAATTCTTGTTAAAACTCGCAGTACCTAAGTATAAATGTGTATCCAAATTAATAACGGGTACGTTGAAGAACTCCATTCCTTAAAATAGGTGACTTTAATGCATATTTTCTCCGTTCGACCGGTACACATGCCGCTCGGCAAGGTTCGGAACTTTTCGGAGCAAGACATTGCGTCAGCATTTCGTGGAATCGCGCCGATAATTTAACTTCACTTTTTTCTTCATGGCTCGTTGAATATTGTGAATGTACAGTTCAAATTATGTTTTAAACAATGAGAAATCGAAAAAAGTGTCTTTCGGTTCCCGAAAGACCTAAAAACGCGCAATACTTTGTGTAAGCTTGTTTGTAGGAATTAAATTTAAGTCGTTTATATGGTTTCATTGACCTTCTAAGCTTTGTAACCCAAGGTTGTATAAACGATGGTCTGTCAGTAGTAGGTTGGTTGGGATAATAAATGTTGGTAATATCGGAAGGCAAAAAGGGCTGGTCGGTTCATTTGTTTATTCTAATCGCCAATATGGGTAGATATGTAAAATGGTCAAAATGGTTGGTTATATAAAAAGGCCAAAATGGTTGGTTTTATAAAAAAAGTTCCAAAATGGTTGGTTTTTTGCATGACAAAACTATCATGACTATTTTGGTTCGCTGGACGTTGGGGTGGGTTTGTAAGTGTACTACATGGTATTATTGTGCATTCAGGTGGGCTCACTCGCATGCTATCCGAATGACTCCTATTAGCATCTTCAAAAGCAGTTTCTTACCGCAGCAGTCATTGCATTTAAAAAAAAGATATTCTGCAGCGTTTATATGCTTTTTTTGATCTGCAAGAGGAGTGAAGAGTTTTAAAATAAATACCCCGTCAACAGACAGGCACGGACATTTATCAGCCTTGAATATTCCTAGCTCCCACTCATACACCTAAAGCAATGCTTAGAGAGAGGTTGAACTGGTGCTAATTTCTATTCGTCGTGAATGACAGGTGCTTCGTTTGTGCAAATGGTGCCCACGAAATATTCTCTGGTGTTTGACAATATTAATTTCGTATATAATAGCGCAAGAGTGCCACTCTGAAGGCATATATGATAAGAGTATGAGAAACAGAAGCCATTACTCAATTACGCTGTTGGCATAAAACGGAAAATCGTTCATAGCTTCGTTCGTTTTAATAATGTTGTCAGGTGGCCGTAAGATTTATTTCCAGTTTTGGAAGAAACCCTGATGAAAACATCACCTGCATAACTGACATTAACTGGAATATGTATGTACGACCATAGTCCGCATAGCTCGTCGTCATGTGTGAGTAATGTTTGTTATAAATGTGCAATGCATGATATAATGTTGCTGTTTAGTCATCAGCTTTATGAGTGTTATGGCAGTCATCTGCACCATCTGTTCGTTACCGCTTTGTCAGCCTCTTCGTTAACAACTGTAGTAGCAGTTAAACGCAGGATCTAAATGGCGGTATTGAACAAGATCTCATTCCACAAATATTTGCTTTGCAAAATTCACAACAAGCGATTTGTATGACTCATGATCAAATATAGATGAACTGATCGGATTTACCTTTATTTATTCGAGCCATTATGATGCTAGCTGAGTCAGTTGCAAGTTGCATTATAGACTGCTGGTCTTGCCTTCCACCGTATATGGCCATGAATAACATTGCTATCTTTAGTGTTTGTTTTTGCCTCCTGTATCTAAGCTCTCAGAAGATGTCAGAATTGTGATTGATGCTTTCCTTTTATGCATCAGACAATTTCAACAATCTTCAAATCTACCGCATGGCATCATGTTATTTCGACATTGTCGTTCTAGCATCCCTTTGCAAAATAATCAATCAATATCTGCACATGACGCAAAATGAGCATCACATTATTTGATGGTTAGATTATATCCTGTGACAATTTTCTTTAATCCAAATATATGGGCGGCAAGTTAATCATAATACCAACCTATTTATCATGATAACATTTTGCGCTCTTATCTTATCGGTGTCAGTGATGAATTCATCGGATAAAGGAGATACTACAAGTGTTGTTCAAGGTAGCGGATACTTGGAACACAGGATAGTAAGCCTTGGAGTCATCTGTTTTTATTTATATTGCTGTGCAAAGGCTTTTAACCCTAAAAGCCATCCTTTGTCACACTTTGCCAATTTAACTATACCGAAGAATTCGTTTAAGGATTGATATTGTCATAAGAATCTGAATCACTTATTCTGGGTCAATAGATCCCCGAATGTCACCAAACATCATCTATCATGAGGGACAGTCACTTTTATGTATCATTAGGGCCAACAGGCCGCAGGGTCATTGTTGATGACTTTTTGCGAATTCTGTATTTATATGAACGAATTCACAGCTTGTTTTAAATCAAATTAAAGTACATTATGTCACCACAATTAGCGAATGACCAATATTGACTTTCTGCATTTGAAGTGACTATTTTTTTCATAGTCTGATAACAAATATGCTCGACGCCCTTTTTTTGATACAACGCTTACACGCTACACATTGCTCATATTGGTGAATACCATGGAGACAAATGTTTAGCAAATGATTATTATAACGATGATATCCTTAATAATGGAGGCACGAGTCTCCTTAAGATATAAATGAATAAACTATAGAAATCTATACATTCATAAATAAGGGTTACAATAAGTCTTTGAATGTGATACATTATCTTAAATGTGATAAGCAGCTACCAGCAGCTAATGTAGCTTCATTATAGGCAGCTTCCAAGACAAATGATTGCAACAACATGTACGATGTACATAGTTTGTATGCGCTCCTTAATTTCATATCTTATTCCGAATTGAATCAAATGATATATGACATAATTATCACTGTTAGATAAACAATGTGCTAGCTTAGCTAATAAGGCTCTGAGACAAATTTGTTTTAAAGTAATGGTGCCTTTGCAGACCTACTTCCATTTCAAAATCAATGTCTTCCACGCGATAGCTAATCAACATCGACATCAATCTTATCTCATATCTCTAGCGTCATTTATAGGCGTCTTGCACTTGAGTATACAGGGAAAGACATTAACGACCTACTCGTATTCAATCATATGAACGCTAATGTATATCGTATATATTAATATATATATATATATATATATATATATATATATATATATATATATATATATAGATATACACATATATATATATATTTATATATATATATATATATATATATAATGTATATATATATAAATAAATATATATTGAAGTATATATATATATATATATATATCTATATATATATATATATATATATCTCTCTATATATATATATTAAAATATATATATATATATTTATATATATTGAAGGTTCTCGCTCTCGACTAGCTCTTACCGCTGCTGGATCAAGTGTTGCCTTTCTATATATGGTTTTTATCTGCATCACAGTTTGATAGCGTACGATATTTAAAAGATTGGGCTCCAAAATATCGATCCTTGCTGTCCACGCGATGACATTGTTCCCTTTGCTATATGATTACATTTCATGACCCATACAGGTGTGGTTTGATTTGCTCACAGGTATTATTACTCTGTCTCGGCTCTGTGGTCCATGTCAGGAAGACAAACCTCGTGAAAATGCCTGGCGGAATAATACCGTTCACAGTTAGTGAGTATATGGTTCGACAGCACGCCAACACTAATGTGTTATATGGTGCCTAAAACATTTTTATATGAAGAGACAAGATTGACCTGATCAAGCAGCCGCCTTCTAGGATAGATGGAAAAAAGAGGGGAATTTACGTGAATGAAAAATCTACAAGAAGATGTGGTAAGAAAATGCGAATTATCCTGGCATCGTTGCGATGGTCCTTGCAGGAGGATACAGTGGGCCTATTCAACCCCGGACTCACAGGGGGGCAAACAGATATCAGAGATGTCGAAAACATTGCACGACTGATTTTGTAATCGTTAGAATGTCGGCATGCGTTATGAGCAGAAATTGGACATGGACTAATCGAATAGCTTCAATATTTTCGCTGCATATGTATGGACATGAATCGCTAAATAACTAAGTAAGATTATTATTTTGTAATATATGATTTAGTGGGTCGACATTGGTAGGCATAGGCACATACGCTGTAGGTTAATAACTTGTCTATTGATCGGCATTCGACCATCATGTATTTTGTGGGAATCATTTCTGGAAATCTATGATACATGGCCATAGTTAACTTTCAATATTTTTTCTGTATATGTATGCATAGACATGAATCGCTAAATAACTCTAGCGTTATCACTGTTTGTAAAATAAAAGTGTAGATTCATATACCATGATATACTGGAATTAATTACTCTTCGGCTTAATGTCGCGATCATATTCGCGTTCGTACCAAAAGGGTATATTTTACAAATATATTTCACAGTTTATCGGCCGTTACGTGGGTCTGTTCTTCACATAACCTAGGCACGTGGTGAGTCGCTGTCGAGTTGCCACAATAACGAGCACTATTTGAGGCGCCACGGATTTATTTGTTGCAAAACATTGTGTAGACTTTTATTGCATATTGGCTGACTATCAGGTTGCCTAGCTTCATATTACATTCGATACATTCATTCGCAGAAGAATGGTTCCAACTTGCTAACCTACATCAGATCTTAGGCTGTTATTTTGTACTTCATTATTTTGACGTCATCCGACTCCCGCTGTAGAATGCGATATCTAGACAAAGTCCGCCTGAATCCTCCCTGATGGTCATGATGCGTCACATGTTTTTTCTTATGTAGTCCATCCTCATGAAGGTTAATTCCTTATGTCTCTTTTTCGATTCAAGATACATACAAAACATTGCTATCGTAGACGAGTATGTGTACAGTTCTACTCCAGTTGCTGACCAGTGCGCTTGCCTGAAGCAAGTGATTATTTCCCTCAATATAATAGTTCACTTAAGTCGTGTTAGATGTTCGCCTAGCTAGCTGGCTACTTTGAATTATTACGGAATCAAATATAAATTGTTCCCCACGACTTGTTATTTGTCGAAAATGCGGGCACAAAAGATTGTATATTTATAGTCGGTTTCTCACTAGCGCTTTTTATGTAAACAATTTACTTAACTAAGTATGAAACGACCAATTGCAGATTCGTGGTTGCATGAATAACTTCTTTTATGGAAATTGTGCGTAAGTGAATGCATGGACGTGCAAAGAAAGGAAAGGGAGAGAACAACATCACTATAATTATCGATTTGTTTCCGTGAGCGTAACCTAAGTCAGCTTTGTGCATTGCAGATCTAGTATCACTGCCTAGCACAATGCCTAACGTCTAATCTGGAACATGAACATTTGCAAAGGATTAATTCTATAACCCTTCAAGTAATTATAGGATCGGGGTTACTCACGGTTGCAATGGCGTATTATTATAATGTAATCCACAAGACCAAAACAGATGGGTGGTCATCGTGTTATAGTTAGTAGCATCACCATAATCGCATAATATTTACGGATTTGCGTAAGTATTTGAGTAGATATTGGGTATTATATTTAATCTTTTACAGGCTCCTACAATTAAATAACAATATAATTGTGCAGTTGATTATTTGGCTGCATTTACATGAACATGCCTATTACATTCTTCTTGTCTGTTTAGTTGTTCTATTGGTCCCACAGGAAATACGGTGAGACCTTGACAGTCATTTTAATGTCCCTGAGTTCTCATTGGTTACTCATGTGTTATTTAAGCGATTGATATACAGGCTTCTTATTTCCGTAGATTAGCAGTGTCTGTAATCATAGTGTTTGTTTATGTCATAGTGTTTGGCGGTCTCAACCATTCGTAGACTCCAACCATTCGTGGACAAATTGCTATAATACATTTTTGCTATCACTAATTAAGGAATAAAAAGTGACAAAAAGATTTTTATTCGCATAAAACTATTTCATTGTATCAATTAAAATATGGTGAATAAATAATTGATAATTAATGAAAGCAAAATTGTATTATAAAAATTTGTCCACGAATGGTTGGATTCTACGAATGTTTGTAATCGTCACTATATATATATATATATATATATATAGATATATATATATATATATATATATATATATATATATATATATATATATATATATATATATATATATATATATATATATATATATAGATATATATATATATATATATTTATATATATATATATATATATATATATATATATATATATATATATAGAGTGACGATTACAACCATTCGTTATATATATATATATTTTTATATATATATATATATATATATCTATATCTATATATATATATATATATATATATATATATATATATATATAACATGGTATTATTGTGCATTCAGATGGGCTCACTCGCATGCTATCCGAATGACTCCTATTAGCATCTTCTTACCGCAGCAGTCATTGCATTTAAAAAAAATACGCTGCAGCGTCTATATGCTTTTTTTGATCTGCAAGAGGAGTTTTTTAAATAAATACCCTGTCAACAGACAGGCACGGACATTTATCAGCCTTGAATATTCCTAGCTCCCACTCATACACCTAAAGCAATGCTTAGAGAGAGGTTGAACTGATGCTAATTTCTTGTTCTATTCTTCGTGAATGACAGGTGCTTCGTTTGTGCAAATGGTGCCCACGAAATATTCTCTGGTGTTTGACAATATTAATTTCGTATATAATAGCGCAAGAGTGCCACTCTGAAGGCATATATGATAAGAGTATGAGAAACAAAAGTCATTACTCAATTACGCTGGTGGCATAATACGGAAAATCGTTCATAGCTTCGTTCGTTTTAATTACGTTGTCATGTGGCCGTAAGATTTATTTCCAGTTTTGGAAGAAACCCTGATGAAAACATCACCTGCATAACTGACATTAACTGGAATATGCATGCACGGCCACAGTCCGTATAGCTCGTCGTCATGTGTGAGTAATGTTTGTTATAAATGTGCAATGCATGATATAATGTTGCTGTTTAGTCATCAGCTTAATGAGTGTTATGGCAGTCATCTGCACCAACTGTTCGTTACCGCTTTGTCAGCCTCTTCGTTAACAACTGTAGTAGCAGTTAAACGCAGGATCAAAATGGCGGTGGTCAAGATATCATACCACAAATATTTGCTTTGCAAAATTCACAACAAGCGATTTGTATGACTCATGATCAAATATATATGAACTGATCGGATTTACCTTTAATTATTCGAGCCATTATGATGCTAGCTGAGTCAGTTGCAAGATGCATTAGAGACTGCTGGTCTTGCCTTCCACCGTATACGGCCATGAATAACATTGCTATCTTTAGTGCTTGTTTTTGCTTCTTGTATCTAAGCTCTCAGAAGATGTCAGATTTGTGATTGATGCTTTCCTTTCTTGCATCAGACATTCTACTGTCAACAATCTTCAAATCTACAGCATGGCATCATGTTATTTCAACATTGTCGTTCTAGCATCCCTTTGCAAAATAACCAATCAATATCTGCACCTGACGCAAAATGAGCATCACATTATTTGATGGTTAAATTATATCCTGTGACAATTTTCTTTAATCCAAATATTTGGGCGGCAAGTTAATCATAATACCAAACATTTTGCGCCCGTATCTTATCGATGTCAGTGATGAATTCTTCGGATAAAGGAGATACTGCAAGTGTTGTTCAAGGTAGCGGAGACTTGGAACACAGGATAGTAAACCTCGAAGTCATCTGTTTGTATTTATATTGCTATGCAAAGGCTTTGAGCCCAAAAGCCATCCTTTCGTCACACTGTGCAAATTTAACTATATCGAAGAATACATTTAAGGATAGATATTGTCATAAGAATCTGAATCACTTATTTTGGGTCAATAGATCCCCGAATGTCATCAAACATCATCCATTATGAGGGACAGTCACCTTTATGTATCATTAGGGCCAACAGGCCGCAGGGTCATTGTTGTTGACTTTTCGCGAATTCTGTATTTATATGAACGAATTCACAGCTTGTTTTAAATCAAATTAAAGCACATTATGTCACCACAATTAGCGAATGACCAATATTGACTTTCTGCATTTGAAGTGACTATTTTTTTCATAGTCTGATAACAAATATGCTCGACGCCGTTTGTGGATACAACACTTACACGCTACATATTGCTCATATTGGTGAATACCATGGAGACAAATGTTTAGCAAATGATTATGATAACGATGATATCGTTAATAATGAATTTGTTTATTACCATGAAGAGTATAATAATGGTAGAGATGATATTTTTGTTGTTGTTGAATATATAAGAATGATTATGGTGAAAATCATGATGATGACGAAAATGATGCTGATAACAATGGTATTGTAACGTAACCGACAACAACGTACTAATGATGGCATTCGTAATCAACAAACGGAAACACGAGTCTCCTTAAGATATAAATGAATAAACTATAGAAATCTATACAGTCATTAATAAGGGTTACAATGGGTCTTTGAATGTTGTACATTATCTTAAATGTGATAAGCAGCTAACAGCAGCCAATGTAGCTTCATATAGGCAGCTTCCAAGACAAATGATTGCAACAAGCAACGATGTATGTGCTCCTTAATTTCATATCTTATTCCGAATTGAATCAAATAATATGGCATAATTATCATTGTCAGATATATAATGTGCTAGCTTAGCTAATAAGGCTCTGAGACCAAATATGTTCAAAAGTAATGGCGCCTTTGCAGACCAACTTTCTTTTCAAATTAATGTCTGCCACGCGATAGCTAATCAACATCGACATTAATCTGATCTCATATCTCTAGCGTCATTTATAGGCGTCTTGGACTTGAGTATACATGGAAAGGCATTAACGACCTACTCGTATTCAATCATATGAACGCTAATGTATATCGTATATATATATATATATATATATATATATATATATATATATATATATATATATATATATATATATATATATAGATATATATATATATAAATATATATGTTTATATACATAGATATCTATATATATATATAAATGCATATAAATATTTTTGAATATATATAAATAAATATATATATTGAAATATATATATGTATATATATATATATATTTATATATATATAGAAGGTTTTCGCTCTCGACTAGTTCTTACCGCTGCTGGATCAAGTGTCGCCTTTCTATATATGGTTTTTATCTGCATCACAGTTTGATAGCGTACGATATTTAAAAGATTGGGCTCCAAAATATCGATTCTTGCTGTCCACGCTATGGCTTTGTTCCCTTTGCTATATGATTACATTTCATGACACATACCGGTGTGGTTTTGTTTGGTCACAGGTATTATTTCACTGTCTTGGCTCTGTGCTCCATGTCAGGAAAACAAACCTCGTGAAAATGCCTAACGGAATAATACCGATTACAGTTAGTGAGTAAAGGGTTCAACAGCACGCCAACACTAATGTGTTATATGGTGCCTAAAAAAATTTTATTTGAAGAGACAACATTGACCTGATCAAGCCGCCTTCTACGATAGATGGAAAAAAGAGGGGAATTTACGTGTATGAAAAATCAACAAGAAGATGTGGTAAGAAAATGCGAATTATCCTGGCATCGTTGCGATGGTCCTTGCAGGAGGATACAGTGGGCCTAATCAACCCCGGACTCACATGTCGGCATGCGTTCTGAGCAGAAATTGGACATGGACTAATCGAATATGTTCGCTGTATATGTATGGGCATGAATCGCTAAATTACTAAGTAAGATTATTATTTTGTAATATATGATTAAGTCTGTCGACATTGATAGGCATAGGCACATACGCTGTAGGTTAATAACTTGTCTATTGATCGGCATTCGACCATCATGTATTTTGTGGGAATCATTTCTGGAAATCTATGATACATGGCCATAGTTAAGATCCAATTCGTATATGCATAGACATGAATCGCTAATATTCTAGCGTTATCACTGTTTGTAAAATAAAAGTGTAGATTCATATACCATGATGTAATGGAATTAATTACTCTTCGGCTTTAATGTCGCGATCACTTCGCGTTCGTACCAAAAGGGTTATTTTTACAAATATATTTCGCAGTTTATCGGCCGTTATTGGCACGTGGTGAGTCGCTGTCGAGTTGCCACAATAACGAGCACTATTTGAGGCGCCACGGATTTATTTGTTGCAAAACATTGTGTAGACTTTTATTGCATATTGGCTGACTATCAGGTTGCCTAGCTTCATATTACATTCGATACATTCATTCGCAAATGAATGGTTCCAACTGGCTAACCTACATCAGATCAAAGAACAGCCATTTTTTCTCCGGGCATAAGTATAAACTTTCTTTGAAAACGACTTATTGTGTAAGTTTGCAGCTACAAATTGGATGCCTCTATATTTTATGTATGGGAACATTTTGCTCCAGATCTCTCAAATGCACAAACAACAACAACACAACAACCTGACTAACTGAATCAATGTGATTGAACACGCATTCTTGGTAAAGTAGAGCCTTAGAACTTATACTTGCATACGGATAAATCTCATCAGTTGAGCTGGGATGAGCATATGTTTACTGCTAACAGGTATTTAGTGCCAAGAGAAAATCCTGCTTAGTGCACATTAAGTGCATACATCAAGACTAGGAAAAGTCATGCAAACATAGGCATCTAACACGTTGCTGCCGTGGATATCACTGAATAGCTACACTTACAGATAATGTGGCTTGACCTCATGTTGATTTTGCATAAAAGAAGGCGACTTCTTTGCACCACATTCACGCTGTCCTTTCCAAACCAAACAAAGTATAGGGCGTTTGCCTTTCTGGGGTAGATTGCTAGGCATTGGCACATACGCTGTAGATTAATCACTTGATTGATCGGCATTCGACCATCGTGTTTTTTTGTGGAATCATTTGTAGAAATATATGATACATGGCCATAGTTAAGGTCGAAACCAGCCTGTTGGTGAAAGTTATATGGTCAGTTACCCTACACCATTAATCAATGCTCGCGCACCATCTGATGATGCGGCTATAAAGTCAGCAGTGAATGTTGTACAGATATACATTTGGCAAACTTGACCATCAAACAGACGGTAAGTTGCCATCCGTATTTGCAACAACATATTAACAATATAAGTGTTTTGACTTAACTGATCGCTACATGCGAGTGTTATCCGCAACACTATAGTTTCTGTAAACGTGTCTCTATTTGTAGTGCCATATATCTATTTGCAATTAAAAATTATGCTGATTGCTTTGGATATGGCACACAACTACCAACTTGTCTTGCCGTATATGACATACATACACACACGGATGAACCGGTATTGTAAGCTTCTTCCCGGAAAACATAGACTTATTTTGTTTGGTAGCAGCCGTTAATGGGATAACACCATATGTTGAATTATCAGTAAAGATGTGATGATACCGTTTCTCATGAAATATATCACCACTATCTGATCCATGCTATTGGGATTACGGGGTTAAGTAAAGCGGAAAAATCTATTCACACACCCATACACGTACATGTTCACCAGGGATGAGCAACCAGGCACGGCTGATATGTGTACGGTGCTGAAAGCAAGGTCCGTTGTTTTCACATAGAATTCATATATCAGGACTTGGTGAGTAAAACATATCATCAGTCATAATGTGATTGCTCCCTGGCAGCCTTTGAAGTGCAACACTTGTAAAATTGTCGGATGGGATACTTAGACTTGCAGCAACCGCAAGTACTATCCTCAAAAACTTCCCAACCTACGTTGATTTTGAATCCCATCAAAGGGAAATGCCTGATGGGTGCTTAACAGGTAATTGCTCTTGTCACTACCTACGAAACATTGAATTGGTGAAAAACCGACTCTCGACTATTCCGATTCTGTATACATTGAACAAAGTAGCGAGGTAGCTGGCTCAAATTATATCACAAATCTCTTACTTTAACTACAATATTGAGAGTAATAATAACCCGCAAGTACGCTAGTCAGCTACTGCAACGGAACTGTCCACATAATTCGCTCTGATAGCAATGTTTTTCTGATGCATCCTGAATCGTATATAGAAACACAATTAAGTAAACCTCAAGTGGGTAGACTACACGAGGACAGACATGTGACGCATCAAGGGCCATCAGTGAGAATGCAGACCGACTTTGTTTCAGCAACGGATTATACAGCGGGACCACAATGACGTCAAAGAGGAGAGATACGCAACAATCGACGTGGTAAGTACGATGGGCTGAGCTATGGCCGTTAAGTCTCGAATGCTGCTCATGTGTGGTCTGTTTAATCGGAAGATCTGTCACATCAATGAATGCCCGCATTAATCAATGTTAGAACCATTTAGTGATACTCCGGAAAAGTCATTGTGGCACCCGCTAAATATCTACTTCTCCTGTGAGAAACTGTGATGATGAATTCGGCAGATTCCCTGATGGTGGAGTGTTTATCAGGGGTGGATAGCATTGGTTGTCATGCACCCACTGCATCAACAATCGTTCAATAATATTCTTATTGTTGCCATGACGCTGCCGTGCTGAAGGAATGTACGAGTTGAATCTGGTACGACAATGGGGTACATTTGGTTTGTGAACATTATAGCCTCTCTGCTACCAGCACTATTTTTGACGAATTAATTGAGTTGCCTTCTGGGTTGCTGCTTAATAGAGATATTTATCATTTGCCATGAAAAACTTGGATGGTCTAAAAATTTGCAGCTCAATACGATTGTTACTCTGCTGACTGCTGAATTTGACACTTGGCGATTTAATACAACAGGAAAGCATTTTCAGATTAGACTAGTCGGTATTTACTGCATGGTTATTTTGCATAACAAACGATTTAATGTCGAGCCGCTTTATTGCATGTTTTCCCAAGCACAATTAGCGAGTGTACGACGCAAATAAAACTCTAACAGATGAGGAATCGATTCATTGTTACGCTATAATAGGACTTATTTATGCAAATTATACTTATCAGATCCGGTTTTGTGTCATTCATTACGGAGCGCGATGCGGCAAGGACGGGGTGTCGAGACATGTCGCTGTTCCGCGAGTTCACCATTAGTGCCACAGAACATTTCCTGGTATCTTTGATGAGAGAAAAGAAAATTAAATGTTAACATTAATAGCATGGCGGCCTATACCATGGGACATTTTTGTCGTGATTTTAATTTACAAACTGGAATGCAATATAATCATTATCATTTAGTATATATGTGCATAGAAACAGGCACAGATGAGCAGTTAGAATGTATACAAACAGTATCAAGCACGAATCTGGCAGACCCATTCACCCTTCTACGACAAGGTGATTATTGTATTACAGTCGTGTTGGTGTTAATCACTTTGAAGGAGTCTCACTTAACTTAACAGGTAAAGAATAGGAGTAATGTTGTGTAAAACTGTTAGATAGGAAAGTTACTTTAATAGACAAGAGACCAATCCAATCTGTTTTTGAAAAGTAGATACTGATGTTGTGTATTACATGTTTTGGTTTGGAGGGTCTTGATTGTCCATTTAGCTTCAAATTTCACAGTGTATTATCTCGCCAAGGTCCTTTTTGTGTGTTTGGTGTTTTGTCAATCTTGTTATAATGCAATCAATGAATATACTATTTTGGAAGCAATATGACGCCGATTCGAAAACCGACTTATAGGCTGAATGATTCACTGCATTATGCCTAAACCGACCAATAGCCAAGTGGATGTAGATGGAATTTCTTTATTTGTGAAGCGAACTTTGCGTGAGTAGTCATTACTATTAATGAGCCGTTTAATGCATGACCGATCTTGGATACAAACATTCGGTGCTTCACAATTGGATACAAACATTCGGTGCTTCACAATTGTTAATAGCCACCCTGCAGCCTGACAAAAGAGTATAGAAGGCCGTAATCTCAATCATCACATCACGTCTTGTATAAGCTTTGCAACGTGAATAAATCAGCACGCTTGGGATCATGTGCACTTCCTGTCTTAGACAGTTTGCTTTAAAGCTACATTACCATAATCCCTGCTATCTGTATTCACACCTTTACAAACAAGCGCTTCTAGTTGAGAGATACTGACATTGCGCACTTGGGCAATACAGCATCCATACAATACCCTGACATGGGGCACTGTCATCACCCTTCAGCGGGTTGTTTAAAGCAAATGGTATCATATGAATCGCAAATTGCGATGAAAATCACCGAAGGCTTGCAGTGATATCGCTGGTGTTATCGCATGGTAAAAGATAAATCAGTCGTATAGTAGAATTATTCAACATAGTAGGTGCATGTAATACAAAATGTATCGAATCCACATTATAATTGTTGCCTGGCAGATGCCGGCTTCCATTCAGCTCATAACAGACGGCCTCTATTACTGCATGGTTTTGCAGAATGCATTGCACATAAAGGGATATATGGCGTGTATATGAGAAGCTACTCAAACAGGGAATCATTTAATGATATTTACGTAAGGATAATAAATATATATATATATATATATATATATATATATATATATATATATATATATATATATATATATATATATATATATATGTATATATATATATATATATATATATCTCTCTCTCTATATATATATATCATATATATCTCTATATATCTATATATCTATATATATATATATATATATATCTCTATATATATATATATATATATTATATATATATATATATTTATATATATTTACCCACGGTGTATTATAAATTTGGTGTTATTCCACAGTCGCTTGAGTTGCTTGGGTGTTTGAAGCTCACAGGATTAGACAATACATTGCCACTCAGATAAGCATTTATCATGATATTATGGTCATTTTTGCAATATAGTTATATTCATGAAATTATTATGTCCGGTACAATAGTGTAACATTTTACCTACTGCATCTCTGAGCACATATCGTAATTGATGTTTGATGATTAATATGATAAATCTGCTAATAAGGACGACGATTATGCTGAAAATGACATTAATTTGACACACCCGTTACATATTATGTATGTCATAGTCCCTTAGCGTAGGCCTATTTAGCTTTCTAAGCGGTAATATCTTCAGTTGGAGAGCATATTCTTCGTTAAGAGTTACTGAGGTGAAATTGTACTTATTCAAAACGGCCGGCATAAAGCGCCTGCGCTATTATAAAATACAGAATAACAGTTTGGGCAATAAGTCCCTGCGTTGGTTCATTGGGTCTTTTTAAGTTACTCCACACAAATTAACAGTGGCACAAGTGGGCTGCTAAGCTATTGGCGTCAGTGAGTTGATAGTCGTTGCAATAAGTGTTATGTCATGCTTGTTAATTACCGTGCGGTTCTATTTCTCTTGTGCTTCTTCCACAATACAATCAAGTTGTAATATTAATGACGACAAGTATTGAATGGCAAGTAATAAGCGGGAATAAAAGAAAATTGGTAATTGATTGTGCCTGTTTGAAGGCACTTTTGCTGGGATATTAATAAAAAAACGAATCTTTTATTTCCTGCAATGATTCATTTCGGTTATAAACTGCCCTGACCTGCACGTGCTATTTACCATTGTTACGGGTTTTTGCCAAATGGCAAAATAAACCATGGGGCTTTGTCCGAGAGTTCCAATTATTATCGCTAAATTCCATTGCGTTATCATCTGTTGAATAATTTGTGTGCGCTGTGAAAAGCGATTTTGAACAATGACTAATGCGCTACTTAACCACGCGCATATTGCAGCGTAAACAGTTGAATCTTGATTAATCCTCTCAAATAATTGCTGAAAAAGCCGAATCCACATTGTTTAATTCATGTTCTATACGACTTACAGTATCCTCCTTCAACGTACATACTCTCATGCCGAAAAGTACAGCCTATTTTTAAGGCGCCACTTTACCCTCAGCACAAACACTGACCCACAAATATGATTCCGTTATTACAAAATTCCACTCCTACCAGTTACGGGTGTGGCTGGAGTGTTGGTTGGTGTTCAATGTGCCTTAAATCTACTTATCATCTATATAATATTAACACTATCACTGATGTTACGGAAAGTAGGTTGGTCTCTTCTGTGCGCTAATGATCGCGTTGGTAGCTATATACACACCGGTATACTCTCAACTGATTTATTAACTTCATTTCTACCGTTCCTATTTCACAGCGATTCAACCTCTGTTCACATGCCTCAAACAGACAGCTAACTAGCGATCAAGGCACGGCCACGGGGTGCGTGATGAGAATATTGGATGGGCTTTTGGAAGGGGTTTCATTTGTAGAGCTTTCATCCATCTCCATGTTATAACCGGACAACGTCTTTCAAGGATAACAAAGCAGCAGGTTAATATATTTTCTATTGCAGTGTCTGTGTCCGTGTTCGCGTTTTCATAGCCGTTGACGTCCTGGCGTGTTTCGTGTCATACAGGCAAGTTGCCTGGAATATTAACACGCGTTTAGTTATCGCCTCCATGCGTTCAGGAAACCTATAATACAATAAACCTATCCACTTCCATAGTGGTAATTGCGAAGCTTGTTGCTGCAGTTGTCGGCATAACGGATGAAAGCTCTTGTGATGAAACTTATCACCATTGGTGATAGTTACATTTAAGTGTAATTCACTGACACGCATGCCGTCCATTATGTGAACCAGTGGATTATATAGATTAGCCACTATTAGTACAATGCCGCATTATTGGTCGCCACTCACGCATTCACATACCTTGGTATCAAAATCGTCAAAAAAATGGCGGTAGTGATTAAGATACCATGCGACAAATATTAATGAGGAATCGATTCATTGTTACGCTATAATAGGACTTATTTATGCAAATTATACTTATCAGATCCGGTTTTGTGTCATTCATTACGGAGCTAATTGTCGCGCGATGCGGCAAGGACGGGGTGTCGAGACATGTCGCTGTTCCGCGAGTTCACCATTAGTGCCACAGAACATTTCCTGGTATCTTTGATGAGAGAAAAGAAAATTAAATGTTAACATTAATAGCATGGCGGCCTATACCATGGGACATTTTTGTCGTGATTTTAATTTACAAACTGGAATGCAATATAATCGTTATCATTTAGTATGTAAGTGCATAGAAACAGGCACAGATGAGCACTTAGAACGTATACAAACAGTATCAAGCACGAATCTGGCAGACCCATTCACCATTCTGCGACACGGGTGATTATTGTATTACAGTCGTGTTGGTTTTAATCACTTTGAAGGAGTCTCAAACTTAACTTAACAGGTAAAGAATAGGAGAATGTTGTGTAAAACTGTTAGATAGGAAAGTTACTTTAATAGACAAGAGACCAATCCAATCTGTTTTTGAAAAGTAGATACTGATGTTGTGTATTACATGTTTTGGTTTGGAGGGTCTTGATTGTCCATTTAGGTTCAAATTTCACAGTGTATTAGCTCGCCAAGGTCCTTTTTGTGTGTTTGGTGTTTTGTCAATCTTGTTATAATGCAATCAATGAATATACTATTTTGGAAGCAATATGACGCCGATTCGAAAACCGACTTATAGGCTGAATGATTCATTGCATTATGCCTAAACCGACCAATAGCCAAGTGGATGTAGATGGAATTTTTTTATTTGTGAAGCGAACTTTGCGTGAGTAGTCATTACTATTAATGAGCCGTTTAATGCATGACCGATCTTGGATACAAACATTCGGTGCTTCACAATTGTTAACAGCCACCCTGCAGCCTGAAAAAAAGAGTATAGAAGGCCATAATCTCAATCATCACATCACGTCTTGTATAAGCTTTGCAATGTGAATAAATCAGCACGCTTGGGATCATGTGCACTTCCTGTCTTAGACAGTTTGCTTTCAAAGTACATTACCATAATCCCTACTATCTGTATTCACACCTTTACAAACAAGCGCTTCTAGTTGAGAGATACTGACAGTGCGCACTTGGGCAATACAGCATCCATACAATACCCTGACATGGGGCACTGTCATCACCCTTCAGTGGGTTGTTTAAAGCAAATGGTATCATATAAATCGCAAATTGCGATGAAAATCACCGAAGGCTGCTTGCAGTGTTATCGCTGGTGTTATCGCATGGTATAAGATAAAATGCAGTCGTTATAGTAGAATTATTCAACGTCGTAACGTAGAATTATTCATCATAGTAGATGCATGTAATACAAATTACTGCATGGTATCGAATCCACATTATATATTGTTGTATATGAGAATCTACTGGGAATCAGATATCACTAAGGATCCATTCAGCTCATAACAGACAGTCTCTATAAATTTTTATATATTTACCCACTGTGTATTATAAATTTGGTGTTATTCCACAGTCGCTTGAGTTTATAAATTGGTGTTATTCCACAGTCGCTTGAGTTGCTCGGGTGTTTGAAGCTCACAGGATTAGACAATGCATTGCCACCCAGATAAGCATTTATCATGATATTATGGTCATTTTTGCAATATAGTTATATTCATGAAATTATTATGTCCGGTACAATAGTGTAACATTTTACCTACTGCATCTCTGAGCACATATCCTAATTGATGTTTGATGATTAATATGATAAATCCGCGATTATGCTGACAGTTATTTGACGGTTATATGTATTCATAGTCCCTTAGCGTAGAGCTTTCTAAGCGGTATATCTTGGGTAAGAGTTATGCTTCGTTAGAGTGAGGTGAAATTGTACTTATTCAAAACGGTCGGCATAAAGCGCCTGTGCTATTATAGAATACAGAATAACAGTTTGGCCAATAAGTCCCTGCGTTGGTTCATTGGGCCCTTTTAAGTTACTCCACACAAATTAACAGTGGCACAAGTGGGCTGCTAAGCTATTGGCGTCAGTGAGTTGATAGTCGTTGCAATAAGTGTTTATGTCATGCTTGTTTTACTGTGCGGTTCTATTTCTCTTGTGCTTCTACAATACAATCAAGTTGTAATATTAATGACGACAAGTATTGAATTGCAAGTAATAAGCGGGAATATAAGAAAATTGGTAATTGATTGTGCCTGTTTGAAGGCACTTTTGCTGGGATATTAATAAAAAAACGAATCTTTTATTTCCTGCAATGATTCATTTCGGTTATAAACTGCCCTAACCTGCACGTGCTATTTACCATTGTTACGGGTTTTTGCCAAATGGCAAAATAAACCATGGGGCTTTATCCGAGAGTTCCAATTATTATCGCCAAATTCCATTGCGTTATCACCTTGTTGAATAATTTGTGTGCGCTGTGAAAAGCGACTTTGAACAATGACTAATGCGCTACTTAACCACGCGCATATTGCAACGGAAACAGTTGAATCTTGATTAATCCTCTCAAATAATTGCTGAAAAAAGCCGAATCCACATTGTTTAATTCATGTTCACGTATCCTCCATCAACGTACATAATCTAATACCGAAAAGTATAGCCTATTATTATGGCGCAACTTTGCCCTCAGCACAAACCCTGACCCACAAATATGATTCCATTATTAACAAATTCTACTCCTACCAATTACGGGTGTGGCTGGAGTGTTGGTTGGTGTTCAAATGTGCCATATTTCAATGTGCCTTAAATCTACTTAACATCTATATAATATTGACACTATCACTGATGTTGCGGAAAGTAGGTTGGTCTCTTCTGTCAGCCAGCAATGATTGCGTTGGTAGCTATATACACACACCGGGTATACCCTCAACTGATTTATTATCTTCATTTCTACCGTTCCTATTTCACTAGCGATTCAACCAGCTGGTAGCTCTGCCGGTAGATCCAATTTTGTGGATTATTGCTAGCGTCTCCTGCTGTATTTACATGAAACCCTTATAGTGTTTGCTGTTAGTAAAAGCAGTGCTGAAACCTTGGCGAGTACAATTGTCTGGAACGCTGTTTACATAGCCCCTCTGTTCACGTGCCTCAAAAAGACAGCTAACTAGCGATCAAGGCACGGCCACGGGGTGCGTGATGAGAGTACTGGTTGGGCTTTTGGAAGGGGCTGCATTTGTAGAGTTTTCTTCCATCTCCATGTTAATAACCGGACGACGTCTTTCAAGGATAACAAAGCAGCAGGTTATTATATTTTCTATTGCAGTGTCTGTGTCCGTGTTCGCGTTTTCATAGCCGTTGACGTCATGGCGTGTGTCGTGTCATACAGACAAGTTGCCGGGAGTATTATCGCCTCCATGCTTTCAGGAAATAAATACAATAAACCTATCCACTTCCATAGTGGTAATTGCAAAGCTTGTTGCTGCAATTGTCGGCATAACGAATGATGCTCTTGTGATGAAACTTATCACCATCGGTTCATGTCATAGTAACATTTAAGACACTCAGTGTAATTCACTGACACGCATGCCGTCCATTATGTGAACCAGTGGATTATATAGATCATCCACTATTAGTACAATGCCGCATTATTGGTCGCCACTCACGCATTCACCGACCTTGGTATCAAAATCCTCAAAAAATTGGCGGTAGTGATTAAGATACCATGCGACAAATATTACCTATACCAAATGCTAGGCAAATAATTGCAATCGCACATGATCAAACACAAATATATTGATGTTAATTGGATGTATCATTCATGATTACAGACTTGATAAATTTAGTTGTCTCTATTTCAATTTGAATGATCAGGACCCAGACGAAAAAAATACATTATAATATAATATGTTATCAAAAACTGCTTGCAATGAAAGCTTAGAAATATCAACATCTTTTGTCTATGAATACAAACCGTAATCAATCTTCCTCGGACTTCAAAACATAGCTATACCTTGGTTATATATATAAAGCGGGACAATTGATTTAATAACAATGGACTAACTGAATTTGGACGTTCGATATATCAAAGTGATAGGTTCATGATGTATATTAGTTGGTCTACACAACAGGAAAAATACTACGAAATTATGACAAAAGTCATAAATGCAATGGCGCGAAAACCTGACACCTATCGCTCATCATTGATCCAACATAACTCTAATGACATAAACGAAGCGTTCTCACTTGACCATCCAAACAATCTTCGCGGGTATGCCACTCACAAAGCTTCCTTGGTCATTTGCATGATGTGGGAAGTGGCTGTTTAGTGATTTATTCGACAGGCCATAAGAAAACCGATATCGTTATGGTTCGTTTCAACCTCCTGCATCGTGGCTGTTCAGTGGATGTCAGTATGACTGATAGCTCGAGCGCAGCTGGTGGTAAACTTTCCGTACACTTCTATAAACTGCAATAAACACTGATGCTTTTAGAATTGTGCAACTTCAAACATTGGTTGGGTTAAAACGTCAATGATATATGTCTCAGTCATACGTCGCTATCACGCGACCTAAGAGTATTTACAGATATGTCATTATGTAATTCGGATAAGGCAGGCCTAGAGCTTAGAAGCGAACAATTGTCAAAATGTGACTGCATTTACATAACCTTCCTCACACTGAACAGTTCCTCATCAATTGCACGTAGTACATTATCGTTTCACAATAAAGCTGCTCTACTATTCGATTAAGGTGTTTCCGACCATTTGTAGTTTGCAATCTTGTCATGCCCTAATTAACCATTGTCCACGGTGATACGTTTAGTAGTAAGCAATTTTTCACGCCATAATTACCCATTGTCCTAGGCGATGCATTTAACAATAGCATTCAGTCACCTAAATCATAACCCACGCACAAAATATTTATTCAATAACATACAGGCAGATTGCGTTGCTCACGAATAGCACCCGAAAAACCTGATCTTGTAAGTTGACAGTGAGGATGCTGATATTGTTGATATTCTCAACTTCGGAAGCATATGAGAAGATAAGGACATGTACTTGAGATAACAGTTTGACAAAGTGGTTGTCCAGGTTGATGTTGCTCTGGCGACAAAATAATTTGTGTCGAGTGGGTTGGTTATGAAGATACAGAACAGATGATAATGACGGCGAAAACGTCTGTGATAAATAATTGTGAACTGACATACTATGTGTAACATTCAACATTATTACTGGAGTAGGAGACCAAATATTACTTTTAAGGAGAGAGCATATTCATTATTCAAGTTCCAATGACTAGTATCGCATATTTCAATGTAGAAAGTCCAAAACTGTTATGTTCACATTCTGGTATTAATGACAGTATTTATGTGTGAGTAACAAGGACTATTTTTCATATTACCTCGTATGAGAAGTTTTCAATTGCTACAGCAGATGGTGCTATCAGTTGAATCAACGATTAACGCCTAGTGAAGGATATTTATCAAATCAATGTTGTTCTTTCTATACATAAGTGATTAATCATTGCAAAACGGCGCTTCATGTTTCGGATGTGTCGCCACCTGCTTGATCATTCGGCTAAAATATAATCCACAGTTTATTAACGATCAAAACGTATAGAACAAGCCACCGATGGTCATGTATATATCCTGCAGTGGGTGCGATATGTTACCTTTCAGGGTCAGTTTATCAAAGTTGTATCAATTGTCCGCGTTGATGCAATAGTGATGTATTGAAGCGACGTTCTTTCTCTATTATGTATTAGTGAGAAGGGATAGCAATAATGGTACGGTGGCTGCAATATGACTTTGTGTCAGATAGTAGAAAAACCGGTCAACAGATCGTACATGGTTCATTTCAAAAACTTGTTTAGTTTTGCGTCTTTTTCGTGAGCAGACAGCACAATTGCCACGCACCATTCACATAGACAACAACAAAATATTCGGTGCCCAAATGTTATTGCCTCTTCTATTAATAACAAGAAAACTTCGAGACATGTTTCATACCGCCATTGGAGGAGAAGTGGTATGGGCTTCTTTATGTTTAGGCGTTCAAGGGGACTATTTGTCAATAATGATTTTTCTCTAAAACCCGTTGATTTTTAGGTTAATGCGAACTCCTAAATTCTCATACTTTTCTCAGATCCCCTTCAATCTATATTTAACGATGCAAGCATTAGAACTACAATAAGGTTAACTTACTCGCAATATTAAAGTTGTGAGTTAGCTGTAATTAAGAATTCGAGCAATTGGCAAGTCCTTAGTACAATCCAGCGCCTTCGTCTAATAAATAACCCACATCCCGTTAATGGTGCAAAGATCAAACAAACATGCGAAGCATGCAGTACATTGGTTTGATGAATATCCAACACTCTGCGCTGATTCAACAGGGAGCACCACCGTTTCAGAGCAAATATAATGTCTACACGCCTTATACACGACATAATTACAGATAGAACATATTGATCACACGTATATACAATTGTTATGTACCGCAGCACTTAGAAGCAACACACGCAGTATGTAGCTTTAAATACTCCATTGATACACAATATGTTACTAGGTCTAGCATAATACATATGCGTTGTTAAAAAATCACCACACTTCTCCTTCACTACCAAATATACGATATGTATCACGTTGTATGTCAGCTATTCTAACTGACGTTGTTACTATCATAATATTTATTTTCTTCTGTCATTTTATAACCTCACCCGTTCGAATACAAATGGTTGTGTTCCGAGGCCAACATTTCCTCAGAGCTAGCTAGTCAAACCATGATCTCTGGTACACTTCTTCTTAGTGATATAAATTAGTGGTATTTCCTGTCGCTCTCTATTGATTCCCTCATCAATGGCCTGTTTAAGGTCAAGTCATTGTCGAACCATGGGTTCTAGGCCAACCAGCAACTGTCTGTGCTAAAGTAAGCATCAAGGTCATGTGTAATCGTTTGTCACTGTTAAGTTGTCCAAATTACCTGAAGTATAGGGTTGCGAACACCTTTGGTCAGTTATTGAAAGCTACATGCAAAATGAGCAATTCAGTTCAATTTGAAAAGTTTTCAAAATATGGTATTGTTTAGAAGTAATCGTCAAAACAACCAGCCAATGTCTTCATTGATTTGCCTAAGGTGCATTCAAGTATAATAATGCTCACACCATATCTTTATATGAACTGAGTGATATCATGTTATAGACAAGCCATTAGCTTCAGGGAGTTTTTATTGTCAGTCGTTTTTCCAACACCAGTCACAACTCTTTATACAGAGCAAACCGTATGTAAAAACTACCTAATAATATCCTTCGTGGTTAGCCAAAGCATCAAAACAAGCATAGTTACCATTGCACAAACATGGCTTGTTTGAGTGTGAATTCATCACTGGGGCTATATAGCAGTGAGCCAAACGAAAAAGTCTGAATGCATCGCTTGCTGGGTGATCTATAACTCTGACAGCCAGTTCCTCCCTAAGAGGTAAGCTGCTTGCTAGAGCTCAGTGTTGTTTACTGACACATCCAGTAGACAACATGACAATATGTTCAGATCCGCTATAATTGCAACCAAACTGCCTGTATCAGTGGTGTGTTACTTTGTAATAGTGAGCTTTGCTCACACTTCATATCACTTGATTTTTGTGTACCTAACTTGTCCCCTGGCAGTTGTCCTGTATTGAATTACATGTAGTAATCTTCTACAACACAAATGCAAAAAAGATGGTGATTGAAAATAATGTTATCATTTGCCCCTATTGTTATGCTACAACCCTAACAATGCTTCTTTGTTTAAATGCGCAAGAATGGCTGGACAGAGACAGTTGTCAGGCGTAATTACTACCGACTGGTCGTAGTCCATTTTATGAACATCTATACAAATTTATAGCCTATACTGACCTATTCTTCAACTTTGGATGGTCCGTTGCTGCCTAATTTGACAACGTATTTGATGCATGGTCTTCCGGAATAAACAAATTCCATTCAACTACGACACTCGTGATTATTCTACTGCTGCTAAGTTATCTGAAAGATGGTTACATTACACAAACAAGCACGATTTGTAAGGACTAAGATCATGTATGCCAATTCTAATAAAAAATTGCCAGGCGTGCGGTTGATGCTTTCACGAAGTTTTCATCAGAGTGGCTACCAAATTCGGATGTAGAAATGACTGGCATCAATTAAAAAAGTCTAGAGAATGTTATATGCAGAATGATTCCCCACAACTTGTAAATAACGAAAATGCGTAACATATTTAGCGTCTGTTTCTCAGCAGGGCTGTTTATGTTCCGTCAGTAATGAGAAAATATCTGTGTGTTTCCCTATTAAGCAAACAGAAGCAAATAAATTATTAGGTAACAGCAGGTATTCCGCTTTTCAGAGTCGCAGATAGCTGATAGGCCATTACGTGAGGTAAGTAGTAGCTGCTGCTCTATCCCAAGTATCCCATCAGGCAACTTTATAAACAACCTATAAGTGAGGCCGCTCAGTGGACGCCAGGAAGCAAACATGTTTTTTCTAATGGTTTATTTGATTACCCCCAGTCCTGTTATATGCATTCTATATGAACTATACATGAGTTTATGCATGGTTGTTACTTCAAGGTAGATGAACGGGTGTATGTGCGGGAATATATTCTTTCTATCGACTAAATCCAGGATACGTGTTCAACAACATCAGTAAAATAGGCTAGACAGGGGTGAAATATTAGAGAACAAATGTGTCATCATATCTTTTCTGATTGATAAACATATGGTGCCTACCCATTAATGGTTGTAACCAAACACCATACAGTGTCTCCGTTTTCATGGAAGAGGAATGGTATTTCTGTTCATCCGCGTGTGTATGTAAACAATGTTGCATCTGGTAAGATAAGCCAGTTAGTAGTACCATAAGCAAAACAAAGAGCATAGTATTTTATTGCAAATATTTCTAGGGAACCAAAAATAGTGTTCAGAATAGAGACAATCCTAATCTTATCCAATGCACATTTACAACAACTCACAACGTGGATAACACGCGCATCTATCGGTCTTTAACGTTAAAGCACTTATTGCAACAAATATAAATATGATTCCGAGTGTATTCCCAATTTGTATCATTAAGACTATGCTGATAATGTATTGGCCTTTGTGTGACTATCACTTACTGTACTGATGTGTGGCTATGTTTAATTTTAGTCTAGTAATGAAATAATCTGTGGCTCGTCTGTTTCTTACATATATGTTGCCTGAAAAACGCTATGTACCTTGGTTATCTGTAAAACAGACTTTATTACACGAGCGAATGATATCGGTCATAATACGTAGCTGGCACATTGTGGGGAAGATTATGGAATTCATCAAACAAAGGGGTATAACTAATGAAAAGTTACAACCAGCAAACTTCGTTAGTTTCATAATCAATTGACTGCTTAAAAGTGAGCACATGTGAATATAACCACTGAGTATGACAGATATCAATATGTAATCAACATGCAACAAATATTATGATTTCAAGTCGTTAAATCGCTCGACATTCATTTGCTGGTTAATCATACAAACACCCTTAATGTTAGCGATAATACTGCTTGCAATTTCGTGAATCGAATTCATGAAAAAAACACGGATAACAAGATTTGTACTATGACACTCATCCTGCATTCGGGTAACAGATATATGTCATAGACATTTTAATGTGTATGTAGTCCACTGCCTTTGTTCCTTGTCTAGCGACACGACCTTCAATATACATAGCATAATTTGTATTAATTATGTTATAATATCACAACAATTGATCATGTTCCATCTTTTACAGTTGAATGAGTGCAAGTGCTGCACGTGTTGATGGTGGAAGTGAAAATGAACGCCGCCGTGACACTCACTCGTTTTACTTCCAAAGAACAAACACCCTGCGCGAATGCGATGCAAGGGAGTCATCGTCTGTTATGCAAAATAAACATTGTCGACTAGCCTCATCCGTTGGCGCTTTCTCGTTACAGCAAATTCCTACCTGCAAAAGTTATCTGAATAACACGCATGTAAGCTGTATCTCTGAAGACCAACTAAGTTTTACATGACAAGTGGAGATTATGTATATTGCAAATTATAATGATGTTAATAGTGCGATATTGTCAACAGTGAATATCGCACAATAGTGATGATATCTTATCAAGGTGCGCATCATTAGCTGACCCGATTAACCACCGGAGCCAATCAGATGCGTGTTGGCACCAATACTGTGGCACGATTTGGAACGAAGTCAGTGGTTGGAATCGACTGCTATCGATTCCTTATAAACATTTAGATGTCGAAAGATTTGATTGATTTTACAACCACTAATACTATCAAGGAACATAAAAGCGATTATTCGACTGACGAACGTACCTGAAGTGAGTTACTGTTTCACTGAATGTGATGGCACAGGTTAATCATGCTCTATATAAGTTGAGCAACCTAGCAAGCATCTTTTTAATGAAAAACAGAGAAGATGTATATATATATATGGATTAGTCATAAGTATATACACATATCGGCTGGTGATTGATCAAATATGAATGAACAAAAGATGAATAACTGTGACCTACTCAACCACTTGATATAAACCCCAGTTATCCCTCAAGTGCATTGTATGTTTGATGTGTGTTGTATGCTGTGTGAAGCTAACAGAAGTAAATAACTATTCGTCGAAGGCATTTCGCATAAATGTGCCACGACAATTAGCATTAATTCTTTGGGGAAGTAATACAAAATGATAGACAGGTATTTAGGTGCGATAAGTACGAGCGGCTGTTGTAAGGGAACACAATTCCTTGTAGCCCATCAGCTACTTAATAGAATCTGCACTAGGTTACTAAACATCTGTTAGCAGTAAACATGTGTTCCTCGTGCTTATTGTTTGATTTATGAGAATGCATTTGGGAATTGATTTTTATCGAACCAAGAATCCAATATTGATTCAATATGTCAGGCTGTGAAAAATGTACCATTGCTTTACATGTAGGTAAATCCCATTAAAACCGCTAACTAACACCATCGTTGCAACTCGGCAGCATCGCACCACTTGCCAAGATTAAGTGATGACGAAACACACGTAAAGGTCAATAAGCTGTGAAATCGGTGTCTGTTTGGTCTTACAGTATATCCATTTTTTTTACGCACGCGAATATGATCGCCAAGTTCAGCCTAACAGAGAGCCAGTCTAGTGCATAATTGTATGTGAACCTACACTAAAATATAACTGAACATGCACAGACATCGTGAATACTCCATGTGCAGGTTCGATTTCCGCTCCACTTTGTTTCGATATTTTACAGTTTACACAACAGTCGATTAATATATAGGTGTGCAGCTATGATCGGTATGGTTCTGCGATTGTTCATATGAGTATGAACCCTGGCGCAGCCCTCATCATTAAGTATTCGCTAGCACATTATGCTTATGCTTACCAATTACCGCATCTTCACTATCTGAGTACGACTAATCCCGAGAAAGTATGAAGCATGACAGGAGATAAACTACTCATCATTTGGTGTGGTTGTAAATATGGTAACTGTCGTGTCATCCTATGGTGTTTTGCAAGGCTACAATGTATGGGGCTTTATAACGGCGCATGGTGGTAATGCTATGCTCTGTTTGCATTAATCAATAACAACTCGACTATTGAGGCGCGAGATGTGATGTTACCATGGGAACAGTGAGGTGGGTGGTGACACTTCGTAGGTTTTATGCAAGCATCACAGTCATTCATATCTTGTACCCTTACAATATCACCGAGTGTTGACACTGAAGCAGCCATGTTAAGAGGTAGCTTGTTGACGAACCGAGGGATATATGCATACGTTTGATTAAAACAGGATGTGAAGGGTCTATTCTGACAAATGGCGACTGTTTCGTGATGCTCATGATTTCCGTCAGTGTCATGCTGCATGGCGCATGTACCTAGTGTAATTGCAAACACGGATAAGGAATGAAAGTACATATCGCGATGAAAACTTGTGCAAATAGTGCCCCTTTGTTCGCTGATTGTGCCCCTTGGGTTGATTCTACATAATGGCTTGTTTCATATTTATGTGGTACGAGTGCCTGTTACTCGCGGTATATGGATTGTGGGCGTCATATGTGCTACATTGCCTTAAACTCGCCGAATGGTGCTAATTGTTTCGACTGCTACCGTAATGCAATCATGTTAATATATTTCTGGCGATAAGAACACTGAGGCATAAAAAGCAGTTATGGCAAATAGCAAAACAGGACTAATTAACAGTACTGGCTTTCAGTCACTATGGCTACGACAGTATTATGGGAATTGATTCTCTGTGATAATCTTTTAGGTCATCAGCACATAACGCATGGTTGATATTCGCGTGTTTTAATCATCAAGTCCAGATCAGACTCTAGTAGCATAGCGAATACACGGCCAATGTTTTTTTTAAATATATGAAAATCACCGTAGATTGCATTGGCTGTAATCAATAATGTTGCCAATATCAATACAATTTAATTTGTATGTTGCTATCTGCAGTAATGGAAGACGCGTGTCATTAGCTAATTAAACGGAAGTGCGACATAAGGATTCCATCTACTGCGTTTAATGTGGATTATCCCTTATATCATAATCTGGTCAGTATTGATGATTGGTCCTGAAAACGCAAGCAGCTGTTGCTGAGTAGAATCATAGATAGACACACAAGCTTCAATATCGAATAAACCAACATTGCAATAATGCACGCGACTTTGTCAGGTAAGACCTATTGCTGCTGAGAAGTATGATCTAATCAAAAATGGATATTCTTCAAACATTGTAATATTTGATTACATGAATAGCATGGGCATGGATTGATTATGGGACTTTGATCAGAATGCCATACACATTTAAAACCATACCGCAACCCAACTTAATATGTGAAGTACTCTTGGTTTGCTTACTTTACAGGTATCCAGGTTCGTCAAAATTTTTCAAGCAAATTCATAATGCCTTTGTGTTTAATAATAACGGACTGGGAGAAAAGCAATAAAACGGTGTGCGCACATGGTCCGTGATGATGGTAATAACCATGTACAAAGCGAATTTCACATGCTAACAGCACGTGCAATTATTAATATATGTCTTTATATACAAATATGTATATATATATATATATATATATATATATATATATATATATATATATATATATATATATAAAATATATATATATATGATATATATATATATATATATATATATATATATATATATATATATATATATATATATATATATATATATATATATATATATATATATATATATATATATATATATATATATATATATATATATATATATATACATAGCAAGTGCCCAACCGTTCAAATTAGCAAGTTAATTTTGAGCTAGCTACGAAAAATACTCACAATAATGAAAATAAAGGAGACGTTTAAATCAGTGTGAACAGTTGTTTTGTCACTCTGCTATATCTTGTAATAAGCCGCCTTTGTTATACATGTTTGACGTTCTGGGGGCAAAACCTAGGTCTAGTCAAATAATAATAACGAATAGAGTTTCGAAAATGCTAAAAAAAAACAATATTGAGGCCAATGGTTATCTACAAAAAAACGTTCGTTTCCGGACAGGTCATATTATGACTTTTGATCAAATGAGGTGTTACCTGAATGATGTTGATATAAACGGTACGAGTTAACCTTGGTGTCTATTTATGAATAAATTGCAAAACCATCTGCGTTACTCTACCATCCGATGCAAATTTATGATGTGGTTGATCGCTGTCCTGCAGTGGTGTGGCAGTCCCTATCGTTATCGCTGTCACTTCTCACTAACACATAATAAAATTAGGGATTTGCTCTGAGGAAAACAAAACATACATCGCAATTGCACCTAGAAATACTCGTTAAATGGAGGAGAATTTGTGTTAATCATCCAACACTTTGAATGTTCTCGCTCTCGACTAGCTTTTACTGCTGCTGGATCAAGTGTCGCCTTTTTATATATGGTTTTTATCTGCATCACAGTTTGATAGCGTACGATATTTAAAAGAGTTGGGCTACAAAATATCGAACCTGGCTGTCCACCCGATGACATTGTTCCCTCTGCTATAAGATTACCCATGCCGATGTGGTTGTATTTTCTCACAGTTATCATTTCACCTTCTCGGCTCTGTGGTCCATGTC
Organism: Urechis unicinctus; assembly: GCA_034190875.2. NCBI lineage: Eukaryota > Metazoa > Annelida > Polychaeta > Xenopneusta > Urechidae > Urechis > Urechis unicinctus. The sequence goes on from CM067346.1 coordinate 31,746,325, forward strand.
AGGATAACAAACCTTGTGAAAATGCCTGGCGGAATAATACCGTTTAAAGTTAGAGAGTGAGTACAGGGTTTAACAGCACGCCAACACTAATGTGTTATATGGTGCCTAAAAAGTTTAATATGAAGAGACAAGATTGACATGATTCGGCCGCCGGGGGGAATTTATGTGGCTGAAAAATCAACAAGAAGATGTGGTAAGAAAATACAAACTATTATCCTGGCATTGTTGCCATAGTCCTTGCAGGAGGTACAGTGGGCCTATTCAACCCCGGACTCACAGGGGGTCAAACCAATTACAGAGAAGACGAAAACATTGCATGTGGTTAGGTTTCCTTCAACTTATGCACGACATATTTTGCAGTCGCTAGAATGTCGACATTCGTTATGAGCAGAAATTGGACATGGGCTAATCGAATAGCTCCAAAAAAATTTTCCTGTATATGCATGGACATAAATCGCTAAATAACTTAAGTGTTTTCATTGTTTGTAAAACGTAAGTGTAGATTCATGCGTTCGTAACAAAAGGGTATATTGTAAAAACAGACTTTTACCAGAGGCCTGTATTTTCACAACGAATTCATATATCTGGACTTGGTAAGCTAAACAAAACATCAGCCAAAATGTTGTTGCTTACTGGCAACCTCTGAAGTGCAACACTTGCAAATTTGCCTGATGGGATACTTAGACTACAGCAACCGCAAGTGTTATCCTCACAAACTCCCCTATCTACGATAGGTTGGTTTTGAATCCCATTAAGAGAAATGCCTGATGCGTGTTTAATAGATATTTGCTCTTGCCACTACCTACGAAACAGAAAAATAATTGTTGAGACACCGACTCTCGACTTTTCCGATTCTGTATGCATTGAACAAAGTAGCGTGGTAGCTGGCTCAAATTAGATGAAAAACCTCTTAACTGAACTACCATATTGAGATAAATGAAACCCGCTTCAGGCAAGTACGCTAGTCAGCTACTGCAGCGGAACTGTAGATATAATTAGCTCTGATAGCAAGGTTATTCTTATGCATCTTGAATCGTATATCGAGTCACATTTAATTAAACCTCAAGTGGGTAGACTACACAAGGACAGACATGTGACGCATCAAGGGCCATCAGGATGGATTCAGGCCGACTTTGTCTCAGCAACGGATTATACAGCGGGACCCCAATGACGTCAAAGAGGTGAGATACGCAATAACCGCCGGGGCAAGTACCATGTGCTGAGCTATGGCCGTTAAGTCTCAAATGCTGCTCATGTGTGGGCTGTCCGAAGATCAGTCAAATCAATCGATGCCTGCATTAAACAAAGTTGAAACCCTTTAGTGATTCTTCGGAAAACCAAAGGCATCTCGAACTGGGGAGTCATTCTGGCACCCGACTAATATCTACTCCTCTTGTGGAATAAAGCGAAACTTTGTTGATGAACACGGCAGATGCCCTGATGGTGGAGTTTTTATCAGGTATTGATAGCATCGGTTGCCATGCACCCACTGCGTCAGTAATCGTTCAGTTGTATTCTTGATGTTGCCATTACGCTGCCGAACTCACCTGGTGTTGACGGAATGTACGAGTTGAATCTGGTAAGTAAATAGGGTGCACTTGGTTTGTGAACATAATAGCCTTACTTTGCACTCTGCTACCAGTACCATTTGTTACGAATGAATTGAGTTGCCTTCTGTGTTGCTGCTTTATATAGATATTTATCATTTGCCATGAGAAACTTGGGTGGTATAAAAAGTAACAGTTCAATACGACTCTGCTAAATTTGTCACTTGGCGATTTAACACAACAGGATAGCATTTACAGGCTAGACTAGTCGGTATTGGCTGCATGGTAATTGTGCATAACTAACGACTTAATGTCCAGTCGTTTTATGCATGTTTTCCCAAACACCATCAGCAAGTGTACGACTTGCGCTAATTAAACTCTAAACGATTTGTTGTTAAGCTATAATAGGTCTTATTTATGCAAATTATTCTTATCAGATCCGGGTTTGTGTCTTCAAGGAGAACATTTTCAAGGAAACTCTCGTGATCAGGCAAGGACGGGGTGTAGAGAAATGCTGCTGTTCCGCGAGTTCACCATTAGTGCCACAGAACATATCCTGTTATCCTTGATGGGAGAAAAGAAAATTAAATGTTAACATTAATGCCATTGCGGCCTATACCATGGGAGGGTTTTGTCATGACTTTAATTTACAAACTTGAATGCAATATAATCATTAGGATTTAGAATATATGTGCACAGAAACAGGCACAGATGAGCAGTTAGAACGTATACAAACGGCATTGAGCACGAATCTGGCAGACCTATTCACCCTTCAACGACAAGGTGATTATTGTATGGCAGTCGTGTTGGTGTTCATCACTTTGAAGGAGTCAGACAAGCTGAAAACTCACTTGACAGGTAAAGAATAGGAGTAATGTTATGTAAAACTGTCAGATATGTAAGTTACTTTAATAGACAAGTGACCAATCCGATCTGTTGTTGAAAAGTAGATACTGATGTTGTTTATTACATACTTTGGCTTAGAGGGTGTTGGGACATTGATAGATTTGTTAACTGTCCATTTAGGTTCAAATGTCACAGTGTATTAGCTTGTAAAGGTCTTTTTTGTATCTGGTGTTTTATCAATCTTGTTATAATACAATCAATGAATATACTATTTTTGCAGCAATATGATGCCGATTCGAAAACCGACTTATAAGCTTAATAATTGACTTCATTATGCTTGAACCGACAAATTGTCAGGTGGATGTAGTTGGAATTTCTTTATTTGTAAAGCAAAGTTTGCGTGAAAGTCGTTACTATTAATGAGCCGTTTAATACATACCCGATCTTGGATACAAACATTCGGTGCTTCAAAATTGTTAACAGCCTTCCTGCACCCAGAAACAAGAATATCAGCACGCTTAGGGTAATGTGCACTTCCTATCAGTTTGCTTTAACGCTACATTACCTCTTTTTCCTCTTCGTTTATTGTTTATAGCTGTCGATGTAAATTGAATTATTTTGATTCATTATGACTCCATGTGAATGAAAATCGCAACTGATAGTTAGCTCATCAATCAATACTTGTCAATGTCAAGAACTTTGTGGTTATGTTATGACAAGGCTCTGACATGTTACAATGCACTGTCTTATTAATGTGCTGATCGACTGTACAATAACCACGAAGATGTTTTAGATGCAGTAACATGGCTAGGAAGTGCTCTGTACATTAGGAATGACGCGTTGGGGCTATTGGAGGTGGCTAGGTTTTAAGAAACGAAGTTATTCAGTGATCCGCGCAACCAATTTCTGCATTACTGATTGTGCTTGTATTTCATTTAGGGGAGAACACAATGATACAAAATGCTCACATCAGTAGTATGGCTTACGATACCATGTGATATGATATGAACTGACATGGGGCACTGTCATCAGAGGGTCGTAGGATGAATATGCCATGGAGCTGTTGTGGATGACTTGGCGTGGTGAAATCATTTAGCAATTGGGAGTCCGGAAATGGGACATTGTCTATCAATAAAAACAAACAACATACGCAGATATTATGATTAACATGAAATATACAATATAATACACATGAACTTTCATGTGGTTGAGTTTGTTTCGATATATACATTGATGCTGCAGTAAACCGGATTGGCGTTTGGTAGCCCACTCAATGCATATCTATCACGCAATAACCACAGTCAAAACGCCGCAAGCGTGCTCGTGAATCAAACTCATGACAAAACATCTCACCTGTTAGCAGTTGTTATTTCTTTACACTTAGTTTCGATTCGGACAGAAGGCATATAGTTGAACTTGAACAAGGCCAATCTGATCATATTGCACGTCGATAGTGAGTATTGTAGACCGTGAATGACATCAAAGAGGTTGCACCAATTACCGTTCGTGCCGAGGTTATACGAATAGCAAGCACATCAAGCTACAACTCTGCAAACCATGAATATATTGAAAGCATATGGTATCATATATATCGCAAATTGTGATGGAAATCACCGGGGGCCGTTTGCCGTTATATCGCTGGTGTTATCGCTTGGTAAAAGATAAATCGGTCATATAGTAGAATTATTTAACATAGTAGATGTATGTAATATAAAAATGTATCTAATCCACATTGTAATTGTTGCCTGGCAGATGCCGGCACCCATTCAGTTCATGACAGATGGCGTCAATTGCCGCTCGTTTTTGCACATAAAGGGATATATGGCTTGTATATGAGAAGCTATTTTAAAATGAAAATCATTTAATGATATTTTTGAATACAAAATGGGACGCATTAACGTGTATAAAAAGTGTCGAAATGTACTTGTGATATTTCTTATGAAGTCGATGCTTAAGCTGACAGCTTATGTGGATCATGGCAGTAATAGAGCTGCCTGTGATGATAATGAGATGAAGATGATGAAGACGGTGTTGAATATGATGACGGCGACAATGATTATGCTAATAAAGCTGATGATCAATATGTTAATATGACTGAAACATATCGAACATTGCATTCTTTATATATAAGCATATACTTCCTAGACTATTTGTTATTTGTCGCAAACGGCATAGATAATTTAATATGACATATAAAACAGGCAGACAAACATGCAGTATAGTTATATTCATGAAATTGTTATGTGTCCGGTACAATAGTGAAACATTTTATTTACTGCATTGCCGAGCACGTATTCTAATTGATGGTCGATAATTTAGAAGATTTATCTGCTGATGATGAGTGCGATTATGATGAAAATGACAGTTATTTAACACACCCGAGACACAAATGAGCTGCCAAGTTATTGGCTTCAGCGTTTTTATCATAGTTGCAATAAGTGTTATGCCATGCTGGTTCATTACTGTGCGGTGCTATTTCTTTTGTGGTTTTTTAACAATGAAATCAAGTTGCAATATTAATGATGACAAGTAATGAATTGCCAGTAATAAGCGGATATAAAAAACATGGGTAATTAATTGTGCCGCTTTGAAGGCACTATTGCTTAGAGAATAATAGAAAAAACGAATCTTTTATTTCCTGCAATGATTCATTTCGGTTAAAAAGTGTCCTAACCTGCACGTTACGGGTTTGTGCCAAATGGTAAAATGAACCATGGGGCTTTGTCCGAGACTTCCAATCATTCTCGCCAAATGCCATTGCGGTATCAACTTGTTGAATAATTTGTGTGCGCTGTGAAAAGCGACTTTGAACAAAGACTGTAACGGGCTACTTAATCACGCGCATAATGCAACGGAAACAGTTGAATGTTTTTAATCCTCTCAAATAATTACTGAAAAAGCTGAATCCATATTGTTTAATTCATGTTCGATACGACTTTCATGTCGAACGATGAACCCTATTACTATGGCTCCACTTTACACAAACACAATCCCTGACCCACAAATATGAATCCAATATAACCAAATTCCAATCCTACCATTTGCGGGTATGGATGCAGCGTGGGTTGGTGTTCAAAATGGCCATACTACAATGTGCCTTAAATCTACTAATCATATACATAATATTGACACTATCACTGATGTAACGGAAAGTAAGTCGGTATATCTGTCAGCTAAACGCCCTTAGTCTTAGCAATGTAGTTAGTGGTAGCACAATGATCCCGTTGGTAGCTTTATACACAGCTTTATACTCGCATCTGATTTAGCGGCGTATGATTCACTAGTGATTCAAGCAGTTGGTAGATCAACTGGAGCTTCATGTGATCCATCTGTGGGGATTATGGCTGGCGCCTGCTAGTATATTTTAATGACACCCCTGTCTAATCTGGTATCCCGATAGAGCAGTTTTTGCAGTTAGCATTAGCAGTACTGAAACCTTGGCGAGTTCAATTGTCTATGACGCTGTTTAAACGACCCCTCTGTTCACATGCCTCAAACAGACAGCGAATGAGTGGTCCAGGTACAGCCATGGGGTGATTGATGAGAATATTTGATGGGGCTTTTGGAAGGGGTTGCATTTGTATAGGTTTTATCCTCAAACAGACAGCTAATGAGGGGTCCAGGTTCGTCAACGGGGTGCTTGATGAGAATATTGGATGGGCTTTTGCATTTGTATAACTTTCACCCTTCTCCATGTAATTTACGGATGACGTCCCTCAAGGATCACAAATCAGCAGGTTATTCAATTTTCTATTGCAGTGTCTGTGTGCGTGTTCGCGCTTTCATAGCCGTTGACGTCATGACGTGTGTCGGCCATGCAGGCAAGCTGCCTCGCGTATTGACTCGCGTTTAGTTTTCTCCTCGGTGAGCTCAGGAAACCTATAATAAAACTGTCATCAGCCATAGTGGTGGGCGCCAAGCTTGTTGTTGCAGTTGTCGGCATAACGAATGATGCTCTTGTGATGAAACGTATCAACAACGGTTCTAGTCATAAAAAACATATTGGACACTCACTGTAATTCACTGACACGCATACCGTCCAGTAGATTATGTTTTTAGCCACCATTATTATAATGCTGCATTATTAGTCACCACTCACACTATTACAACTATTAGCTATACTAAATATGCGGCAAATGATTTCTATGACACATGATCAATCACAAATATCTTGATCTACATTCTTTACTACCAAACTAAACCTCGCATTTAATTGAACCATTAAAACATAACCAGGATGTCTTGTTTTTTTTCTACATTGAGCGTATCACTATATTAGCGGTAAACATTGCCGAAACAGCTGCACCGAAGATACTGATGTAGTGTCCCTGAAGCGCTCTTACTTGACCCGCCAAACAATCTTCGCGAGTGTGGCACTTAAATGCGTTCTGGGCAATAGCATAACAAAGTGACTGTAGATACCTTTGTATTGATATGATTTCTTTTGACAGGCCATAAATAAAAGTTCACAATATCTGCATGGAGTCGTTTGAACCGCTCTACGGCGCCAAACATATGTCAGCATGACTGACATTGTCTCGAGTGCAAAACATCTCAATTAACTTCACGACAAAGACATCAATAAATGCACATACATTCTGATCTTCAAGAATTATGTAACTTCAAACATTGGTTGGGTTAAACCGACATAATCAGGATGTCTGTTCATCAGTCTACATTGAGCGATATCACTACAGTGTCCCTTGACTTGACCCGCCCAAACATTGCACTTCACGAGTAAAATTACACTGCTCTATGCTGTAAGACTTGTATTTAATGATTTATACAGGCATTATATCATGAGACATGCGTTTAACATATGACAACATGTGCTCTTGAATGATTTATTCGACAGGCCATAAATAACACCGATATCTTTATGGCTCGTTTCATCCTCCTGTATCGTGGCTGTTCAGTGGATGTCAGCATGACTGACAGCTCGAGTGCAGCATGCTTATTCCGTAGAGACACTGATACTTCAAGAATTATGTAACTTCAAACATTGGTTGGGTTAAGCCGACAATGATATATGTCTCAGTCATCCGTCGATATCATGAGACGTATGTGTATTTACATATATGTCACGATAAAGCTGCTCTACTATTCAAATACAAATAGTGTGTTTCACAGCATTAGTACTTTGCAATTTTGTCACACCATGATTATTCATTGTGCAAGGCGATACATTTAACAATAGCAATGATGCTCAGAAACATAGCTCACGCACCAATACCATACAGGCAGGTTGTGTTACTGATCAACAGACCCCTAATAAACTGATCTTGTCAGTTGATAATGAGGATGCTCATATTGTTGATATTCCCAACTCCGGAAGCATATGAGAGGATATGTAGTGATCACAAAACTTACTAATTAATATGCCCTCACTACTTTAACGCTGATATAGCTGAATTGGATGCGATGTAAACTGAGCTCGTATCCGTGTAGTCTACTGGCCGTGTCAATAAATGATATCGAGCTCAAGCAAGCTCATCACCCGTTAGGGACGAGTGGCTGTTCATTGGGTGCCACAATGATGGATTATCCATCCAAGTATGCGTTTGGCTTACCGCTCAAGAGTCTTTATTTGCATTCAGTCAAATTAACCTACTATGTAAAGGTAGTAATCATGTATTGGGTGCTCTGGCTAGCCACGTAAGTTTTGAGGCGGTAGATCTTAGAAAGCCTGTGTTTGATTAGGTCGGAATCTGTTCTATATAATATTACTCACAGATTGGCTTTGGAGTATGTGACAACTATTAAACTACATAACGACCAAGTGGACAAGACCGATATGAAATAACGCCACAATGCAAATAAGCACAGCACATAATTAACCTAACATGCAAATTTGTCTTCATATGAATGTGTTTTATGCCAAATTGAAGGAACTGTTGTTGTGACAATCGCCCTTAAAAGAGGTCAAAGTGAGCAAAAGCTGCATATCTTCTGAATTGCGCATTTGTTATCATTCCCGCTGTTTATTTCTGTAGTTCCGTTTTTTATAATTGTTTAAAGGTGTCCCCGATGATAAACTGTTGGTGATTTAGAACTCCTGATGGCGACATCAGAATAAACAAGGTCAATGCCGCTAAGTACAGACTGACAGTTGGAGGCTGACCTCAAACGCTCTTGTCAAAACCGTCCATCAAGATTATAGTCCATGGACTGACAGGTACAAATCCCAAGTAGTGAATAGGTCCATTATGATGGAATCGAATAATAGAATACTGTAAAGATATCGCGGTTTTGCCTAATATTGAGGACTTGTACTTGAGATAACAGTTTGACGAAGTGGTTGTCCAGGTTGATGTTGCTCTGGCGACAAAATAATTAGCATCGCGTGGGTTGGTTATGATGATGTAGAGCAAAGAATTATTACGGCGAGGACGTCTTCTATGAATAATTGTGAACTGACATGCTATGTGTAACATTCAACATTATTACTAGAGTAGGAGACCAATGTTACTTTTAAGGAAAGAGCATGTTCATTATGCAAGTTCCAATGACTAGTATTTATTGCATATTTCAACGTAGAATTATAAGCCCAAAACTGTTATGTATTACCTGTTCATATTCTGGTATCAAGGACAGTATTTATGTCGGAGTAACACGGACTATATTTCGTTCTACCTTGTATGAGAAAAGTAGAAGTTTGCAATTGCTACAGCAGGTGATGCTATCAGTTGAATCAACGATCAATGCCCAGTGTAGGATATTTATCAAACTAATACTCTACTTACTATACAAAAGTAATTGATCACTGCATTATAAGCTGGATTAGTCGCCACCTGCTTGAACATTACGCCAAAGCTGACCATATAAGATCAACGTTAAACTGTAAGAAACGCAAGGATGTACGGTGAAATGTGCTAATTAAGTTGATATATATCGTCATATCCGGAATGGTTGTGAATTTGGAGCCTGTATCAATCCATAAATAATTAAAGAGTTTTCAAAATGGATTATCGTTTGTAAAAAGTTTCTTTGACCTTCGATGTGTGGAGAAACTCCCATTTTGTCGAATGCTCTTGAAATGAGGGTTAAAAAATAGTGTGTCAAGATCAGTCATAGAGTCGAACAATAGCAGTTTACCACTTTCCTATCTCTAGCATGACTTAGGAGATCATTTTACATGTCAAATGATAACTAACATTACACAGCATTAAATGTACATACTCGCTTATGTATATCAGAAGATCACTGTATTGCATGCTTAGTAAGTGTAGTTGTCACTGTTGAGCACATACGTCCTTTCGTTCGTTCCGTTGAATAGGAAATCGAAATGCAATTTGAGGACCGTGTCCGGTTGGGAGTTCGATTGGGGCGGTATATCTGTCAAAAGGTAACCTCACGTAGAGCAAAAGGGCCAAAGCTAGCTGGAGTTTTAATTTCAGTACGAATACAGACGACTATGAAAACTTGGCCTGCCAATCGTTTAAGCATGAAGAGTTGAAAAGAAGATGTGTCAGAACAGCTGTCATTGGCTTTAGGAAGACAAGTAAGGATTACCTCACCGATGACACGTTGCTGCAATTGTAGTTCTGATCTCTTCGGGAGGAGTCATATGTTTAGACATATGGTACATTTGCTCCGCTTATAGGCCAATTGTGCAAGGCTACCATCTGAGGCAATGATATACGCGGGTCGACCTATTTCAGTAGCCAATTCACAGCAACACACCATTTCCTGGTAATGATTATAATACGGGTCTCGTAAACAATTAGTCACCCTGTGGTATTGGATGTGCTAGGTCTCAGACGACTTATTGTTTAATAAGGGCGTCGTGCTCTGCAGAACAGTACAATTGAGTGAAGCATAGCTTTTTTTGTCCAATCAACTGTATTTCTACATGGCACCACCTGCCCTCAGGACGCTGTACCTACGCATCCTAATTTCTTGTAGGTTGTCACGCCAACCGCTTCAACGTCCCAAGTAGATTTCTAGCCAGCTGCAAAAACCTGTGTTTTGACAATGGAAACATATCAGAGGCATACATCTGAAAAGTTTTTCCGTAGTGAATGACTCGTACATGCCGACAATGTTATCAGTACATCGCAAACCATAACGCGCGTATAGAATGAAGTATGTAGGTTATGATGATCTTCCTTCTAATTCCCAATGTAAGGACGTAAAAGAGATGATAGGATTCGTTAACGACCTTCGCAGAGCCACATTTATCTATGGCAACAACGGCCTTGGCGTGACAGCCAATGCGATATTATCACAGTCCCTTCCCGCTGATGCATAATAAGGAAAGGGATTCGATTCTAGTGAAGGAAAATTGATATCATGAATGCTCCTAGGCTTTAATAAGTAAAGAACTTAGCTACGACTGGCTCTGAAGAGTTACACTGCCCGTCAGTGTATTTCGCTAATTTACAGAATTTTATATCTGTTGCTGTCGTCATTAAATCTTCCTGTGTAATATCATTCTCAATCCGCTGATGAAGCATCGTCTCTAATATGATTTGCAGTGATATGGCTTAAGTATATTCCACATAATATATTTCGCAAATCTCCCTGGCATATCTCCTTGTTACGTCTCCGTGAAAATTCCTAGACCCTTTAGGTCCGAGTTTGCAATATAGACTGTTTATTAACGATCAATAGTTTAATAGGATCAGACAAGCTGTCGATGGTCATGTATGTTTTCTCTATCTACAAACGTATTCCTTTCTTTATTATGTATTATTAGAAGGTATAGCAATAATGGTACGGTGGCTGCACTATGACTTTGCGTCAGATAGTAGAAAACCGATTAACAGATCCCATATGTCTCATTCCATATAACTTGCTTAGTTTTGCGTCTTATTCATAAACAGACAGCACATTTGCCACGTACCATCTGATTAGACATCACCACGAGCATGAGTAGCGAGAGATCATTCTTTCGGTAGCAACAACGCAATTCATTAATACGAGCTGCCCGTAAACGATCTTTTCGTTAGTAGTTGTTTGCAATAGTCTTAAGTGTTAAGTGGTAAATCAGTTTGCGACACAATTCGTTATTATCACATGACTTTACCTAGCTAAGCCCACAAGGAATTTAAATCGCGTGCAACAAAGACGGTCAACTACAAAGCACAGCGCAGTGCGGACAAACTCCTTTATTTCCGTTGTTATAAAAGACTAGCTAAAGATTAACATGCTGATTGGAATGAATGAACACGTGTGACGTAGAAGTGGTTGGTATGATGGCAAGGAACAACTACAATGTTTACTTGGCAGTCTATCATCCTGACATCCACTGTACAGCCACTATGCGGTGAAGGTCATGTGCCTCGAGGGGATGCTATTTATACAGAGCTGATAGGGCAGTTCGGCAATGTACTCAGCAATGCAAACTTAACTGAAATGCATCACCAAAAGTGTTCAATAGATATGTCAAAGCGAGTATAATATTTAGGCAGTATTAAACATTAACCCTGTATTCCCAAACTGTGAGATAGATAAGTAAGTGATGTAAATGGGTATTGCTTGCATCCAATATTCGTTGTCCAAATGGTAAATGTTATTGTCTCTTCTATAACGGACGGGAGAACTTGCTTTCATACCATCATTGGAAGAAAAGTGGGTTGAATCTGTATTTAACTATGCAAACTTTAGAACTACAATTAACTTAACTTACGCATGATCTTAAAGTTGTAAATTAGCTGTAATTAAGAATTCAAGCAATTGGCAACTTATAAATAGAATGCAACACCTTCGACTGATAAATAACCCACATCCCGTTCATGGTGCAATGATCAAACACGCTCGTACAAAGCATCCAGCTCATTGGTTTGATAAATTTCCAACACTCTGTGCTTATTCGACTGGGAGCATAACCGTTTGAGGCCAAACAGAACGTTTACTCGCCCCATACATGTTATTACAACAGATAGAACATATTGATTACACGCATATACTGTTCCTATATACGGCAGCACGTAGAAGCAATACATTCCAGTATTGAGCTTAGATTGATGCATCAATACGTACAATATAAGTCACTGGGTTTCGTATAATGCACATGTGATGTTCATATATCACCATCTCATCTCCATTTTTAGTAAATAGTCAAACCGTGATCTCAAATACACTTCTTTGCTGGAAGAAAAATTAGTGGTACATCCTGTCGTGCTCTATTGGTTTGCTCATCAATGGCTATTTTAAGATCACGTGATTGTCAAACCATGGATTTCATATAAATAAGCGCATTCTGGGCCAACCATTGACTGTCAGTGCTATTTCAAGCGCCAATGTCTTGCTTAGTTTTTTGCCACTGCTATGCAGTCTAAGCCACCTACAGTATATTGTTGGGAACACCTTTGAACACTTATCGAAAGCTACATGCAAAATGAGTGATTCTTTACAAATTGCACAATTCACAAGATATGCAGCTTTTGCTCACGTTGCAATTGAACAGTTATCGAAAGCCACATGCAAAATTAGTGATTCATTACAAATTACACAATTGACAAGATATGCAGCTTATGCTCACGTTGTAATTGTTTAGGGGCACTCCTCAAAACACCCGGCCAGTTAATTTTATTGATTTGCATACAAGGCATACAAGTGTAAGTACTTACACCATTTCGAATGTGTACCTGTCTATGTGCCGAGTTTCATTATGCTAAAGAACAGCAATTATCAGCCGTTTCCTGTTTGTCACATATTCTTGTATTTACAATTTCGTCTAGCTTTAAGGCCAGTAAGACCTTTCACAAAAACATCAGAAATAGCTTAGTTACCATTACACAAACATTGGCTCATTTGAGTGTATCTCTATGGCTAGGGTGTGGTAAGCCGAGCGGTATGGTCTGAATGCGGGTCGATCTATCATTCTGACAGCCAATCCTCCCTAAGAGATAATCTGTTTGCTTGAGCTTAATGTTGTTTACTGACGCATATTGTTGACTACATGGAAATATATTCCGAACCGATCTGCGTATTATTTTTTAAAAGTGAGCTTTGTCCACACGTCATAGCACTTGATTTGTGTGTATATAACTTGTCCCATGGCGGCTGTCTGCTATTGAATAGCATGTGGTGATCTTCTACAATAAAAAATAATCCCCAGTGCAAACATATGCTGATTGAAGATGATGTGATAGGGGAGTTGGGGTTTGAAAGTGTCTACGTAAATAGGTTCTAAATAGAACTCCCATTTATTTGTTACGCATTAACTTACTGCACTGGCCAGCCACATGGACGAAATCCAAACATAAATTGAACGTCTCTATCTAGTTACCGGGGTATGATGAAAAAATTCGTTTAAAGCAATATTGAATTTTCACGCATTAGCTTAGAGTTGGTACGATTGACGACTGTTGATTTATGACTCTCCGGGATGAAAGGTCACGATTTGCAAAGGTAGATACATTAACATTTACCCTTCTTGTTTCGCTACGAACCTAACAATACTATTTTGCTAATTTAGTGAGGACTTATTCGAGGCAGTATTCAGGCATAACTATTTATCGTCTACTATCTGACTACGTCGGAGTTTATCTTATGAACATCTATACATATCTAAAGCCCACACTAAGCTCTTATTCAACCTTGGATGGTCCGTTGCTGCCTTTCACTGATGGATATATCTGATCAGCATATATGATGTATTGTCTTTCAGAATGGACGAACTTCTTTCAACTACGATACTCATGATTATTTAGGCAACAGACGATGCATCAACGCTCAGCTGATTACATAGGCGAAGCACGTTTATGCCCTCCTCTGCATAATCGTGCTCTCAAGGACGTTTTCAGATAATCCGAGACACCGTTAAATTGAAGTCGATATTTGAGATCAGAATGGAGTCAACGTTCACGAGATATGGCGTGTCAGACAAAGGTTAGAAAAGGAACACTTTTTAGAAATTTGATCCGCAAAGGTGTAGTTATTTAGGACAAAATTGGGCCTACGAGCCTTATTAACCTGACTACTGCATTAGATCCATCAGCGATAAACAAGTGATTGTGGCCGATATTGGTTCAATTTGGGATACGCTTCGGGAATAGCCTAGCATGCTCTTAAAATGTCGCTGTTAGTTTCCATCAATCGTCCACGATGCAGAAGAACACGATGCAGACGAATATATGATGGCTGCTGATAAATGCTGATATGACCATTTTAACCGTGAGTTATGACTCAATCCATGGTAAAATCGTATTCATTTATTTCTTAAGGGTTTTTGGATTGAGGTTACCAATGTGCTGTTGCATTTAATATTACCATTGTTACCAGCATCATTTTCGTCGTCATCATCATTACTGTCACAACCATCATCACATCTCAACAGCAGCAACATTATCATCATCACAAGCTTCATGCTCGTCATGATAATAATCATTGTCGTCGTCAAGGATGTCATCGTTATTATATCTTTTGTATAACATATTTCATCACAGAATTCACCAATGCGACCAATATGTAACGTGGTTGCGTAAGTTTACTTACTGTTGTATCTATATATGTGTCTCTGTTCTTCCACTAACATTTGTCATTTATGTATACTTTTACAGGAACCGAATCCCTTTTTTTATTTTACTTCGGTGGGAAGGGACAGCGATAATGACACATTTGTTGTCAAACCAAGACCGTTGTTGCTATAAATGGATAGGTATATGTGGGTTCAACACATTTTTTACGTCTTTGATTTTTATATTAGAAACAGAGCACCATAACCATATGCTTATTCGTTATACACGTTTTTGGTTTTAACAAACAGAGTTGTCCTGATATTTTGTTTCTACATTTGGATATAGTCACGATAAATATAAAGGCATTCGACTGAGTTTTGTGTCTTGCATATTTGCTTTGCAAAAACGACTAGTCACCTCACATGTGGCTATGTTATTAATTCGCTGGCAAGACTAATCACTCACAATTCGTGATCTGTCATAGTTGTTTAGCATCATATGGTTGCATGCCATAAAGTAATTACATTGGGCGTACACACTGGCTGTATAGAAAGATATTAGCGGTGCATACATGAGACGGGCTAGTGATAATAAGTGACGCAATTAACCTTTTGTCCATTTGTTAAAAGAAAATTTAGAATTTGTGCATAATAAAACCGACAATGCAAAAGGCCATTACGATAACCCGTTCGCTTGTTCCTAAGGAAGGATTGTGTTTGTTGACACTTATGCGATGACCCCATCAGAGTAAGCCATTTATAGGCACTGGTGGCATAATATTGATAACGCTATTTGTGGAAATGTTGGTTGGCTTTCAGCATAATACCATTGCAGTTCTTTGGGAGCCTGTTGGTGCTGTGAATGTTTCATATGGTATCCTTATCCCTAGAACATGATAAGATAGGTAGGTACGCGTGGTATGTGTGGGCTACATGTGTTTGATGTGAGATGGAATTCATAATTGTAAATAGCACTCGCTCGGAGGGTTTCATCAAATTTATTATTATTCGTTTTGTTAACACACAAGAAAGCTTTAGACACAATCTTTCGTCATTGACCGAATCCACAGCCGAGCAATCAGCAATCGACATCTCTAGCTATATAGGGCTGGTGAACATCAGGCTAATAAACAACGTTACCCGTCAGCAAAATAACGGGACCACGATATCAATAGAGCCATAAGACAATAAATAAAACAACACCGCTAATGGTAGCATTCAATTAACATACACTGTAACTATTATCTTCATGCATGGCACAATATACAAAACCAAACGGTTATTATTTTGGATCGGGGTAAGTATGACTCATGTACGGACTAATCGGATAGGTTTCGGCTGCAAGTGCCACTTCAGCGCTGGCCCTGAAACAATTGCAAAATCAATCACCTGACACATATTTTTCTCCTATGCATGTAGATGGAATAAGAAAGAATTTCCTGAATTAGCTGTACCAGCTATGCTTATGTAATATGGAAGGAATTTCCCTACGTAATGTGGAGTAAGTGATTATATTATAGAGAGCGTGATTAATCTTTAGGGTCGTATATTCACACACACACACACACACACACACACACACACACACACACACACACACAC
>CM067346.1:31771537-31774037 GCA_034190875.2 Urechis unicinctus
AACTGATATTGCTCTGCTAAAGATAAAATTATCTGAAGGTGCTATTAGCTGCAATGACCTTACTTGTAAGGACCCCCAACATTTAAAGTACATTGATAATATGTACTCCGATATTGTGGTTGTTTTGAAGAGTGTAGGCAACAAAATCTTCTCAAATTGCAGAAAAAAGCATGCTCACAAACCTGGATGGAATGATTTTGTATCAGAAAGCTACCATGTGTCTAGAGAAATTAGAAAACAGTGGTTCATTGCTGGTAAACCGAGGACTGGTGCACTATATGAGTCTCATATTAAATGTAAAGCCAGGTTTAAATATGCACTCAGGTATATAAAGAACCATGAAAATGATCTCCGAAAGGAATCATTGGCCAATAAGATGACCTCCCTTAATCCCAATGACTTTTGGAAGGAGATTAAGGGCATGAGCAATTGTAATACCCACCTTCCTAAATTCATTGGTGATGTGTCGGGTGGTGATAACATTGTGCAGATGTGGAAAAACCATTATTATCAGTTGTTTAACTGTGTTAAGAGTGACAATTTGACTCCGCATGTAAATCTGGACATAGTTACTGATGAAATTGAGGTGGAAGAAAAGGAAGTTGCTTCTGGGATTAAGCAGCTTGGTTGTAATAAATGTTGTGGCATTGATGGCATTACTGCTGAACATCTCAAGTATGCCTCGGATATTTTAGTTACACTTTTAAGTAAATTACTGAGCTGTTTCTTTGTACATGGCTACTTACCTGATTCTTTGATGTCTGTAATTTAAGTTCCTGTCATAAAGGACAAAACCTGTAAAATCACTTCCGTGGATAACTATCGCCCTATTGTCATTGCCAGCACTGTGAGCAAGCTGGTGGAACTCATAATTCTTGATCGCATTGAGGTGTTTGTTGCTTCCCATCCCAACCAGTTTGGCTTCAAAACCAAACACAGCACTGATCAATGTGTATATGTATTGAAGGAATTTATTGACATGCATAGATCACTTGGGGGGAGTATGTTTGTCACCTTTTTGGATGCTAGTAAGGCATTTGAAAGGGTAAACCACTCCATATTGTTTGAAAAACTTATTAAAGCAGGAGTACCTGGCTATATTGTGAGAGTTCTAATATATTGGTATAAAAACCAAAAGATCACTGTCCGTTGGGGCAACTGCCTCTCTGTTCGTTTTACAGTATCTAATGGAGTGCGTCAGGGTGGAATATTGTCACACATCTATTTAATGTTTATGTCAATGATCTTAGCACTAGGTTGAATAAGTGTAACATTGGTTGTGTAATCAATAGTATGACTGTCAATCATCTCATGTATGCTGATGACATTGTCACTTTCAGCCCTTCTGTATCTGGACTAGCTAAATTACTGAAAATTTGTGAAATTTTAGCACTTCCCATGATATGACTTTCAACCCCAAGAACAGTGCTTGTATGTCGTTCTTATCAAAACATCTGAAAGATGCAAATCTTCCGGCTATGTATCTAAATGGTGAGAAGCTCAAGACAGAATCGTCTTACAAATATATGGGTCACATTATCTGTAGTGATCTCTGTGATAATAATGACATTGATCGGCAGAGACGTAGTTTATATGTTCAAGGAAACATGATCCTTTGCAGATTCGCTGTGTGTTCTGTCCCTTTGAAACTAAAGCTGTTTAAAACATTTTGTTTGCCTATGTACACTGCACAATTGTGGTGGAATTAGTCAACAAACTGTATAGCTCTTGTCACAATATTCTGAAGTTGTTTACTGGTCACTCTAAGTTTGAGAGTTCTAGCTTATTATGTACAATTTATGATGTTGAAGGATGTGCGTCTGTTATTAGAAACCTGGTTTTCAATCCTATCATTGTAAATATGTTACAGTCTAGTCGGGTGTATACATCCAATATTTGACGCCATTGGTGCTGCCTTCTGTATTTAAACTGTTCATAGTTTCATGTTCACCCTGCATATGTTTAGCATGTTATTTCATGTTTTTTTTGTATATTATGGACCACTTATATTTGTGTCTGTGTCAGCTGTGTCTGGAATAAAGTTTATCTATCTATCTATCTATCTATCTATCTATCTATCTATCTATCTATCTATCTATCTATCTATCTATCTATCTATCTATCTATCTATCTATCTATCTATCTATCTATCTATCTATCTATTCTATATGATGGGTCTATCCCATGGTATCACAGCTACAGGAAACGAGCTTATCTATCTATCTATCCTGGATCTTTCTATCTGACCCATTGTCCCTGTCTGTGCTGTCTGTCTTTCTGTTGGAGTGTCTTTTTGTCGAAGTCTGTCACAGGCATTTGAACAATCCACCCTTGTGCACTATGTGATGATATCGTAAAACTTATAAACGATGGCTGTGAAATAGCTTCGCATTGTAAAAAAAACGTATTGTGCTGTAAACTTATATCAATGATATTGTAACGTATTTGCTCCATCTACTTTGTAACCCGTTTCACTTAAATGCATGTCTTCCAGACAAGT
>CM067346.1:31784037-31798162 GCA_034190875.2 Urechis unicinctus
AGAGAAAGCGCAGTGATTCATACATAGCTGTCTTTCGTTTTGCCCGTTATGCACTTCCATTGAATGGACAGATCGTCATTATCTTTGTACTTAATGAGCTTGTTTTCCTCCACCATTTATCAGATTTAAACAATTCCCAGTGCCTGGGATACTCATCAGAGCGATTGCCTTTTAACTGGCTGTGTGTTTTGTGACATCGAACTGCGCGATAGCGTGATAACGAGTCACCCACAGTGACACAAGAACGTACATGCTTTGATATACAATTCTCGAACACCGCTGTGCTGACATTCTATCACCGAAAACGGTCTATCGTCTGTGCAGAAGAGTCATAACTGTACAAAAACAGCTCAATATATAGAGTTAGAAATGAATTTGAGACTGAATTTGATATGATTTAACTGACAAAGCGAACATGGAGCAAGGTTACATACATGCGATGTTAGGTATATCCCTCCCTCGAAACGGTCCACATGTCCATTGAACTCAGGACATGTAAAAAGTAAAATATTTGAACAAGTTTGATTTGTTTGAGTCCTGCTTGTAAATGCATTAACGGCATCGCAGGGGAGAGTCAGCAGTTCAGCTATTTACACATACTGTCTACACGTTAAGATGTAAACTAAATTCATCAAGTCCGGAAATAAAGCTGTTTCAATGTCGGAATGATTATTCGTTGCCATAGAGATACATGGAGTGCTAATAAGGTTACCTCCGGTATCTACGGTATAAGTGACTTCGATGCTCTGTATTTGCAAATGTTAAGCTGAAATTCTGATAAAAATCCCAGCCGATTCTCACCAGATCACGATGTTATAACAAAATTGATACATTCCTCAAATTCATCGCTCTTGTCGGTTCTAATTGAATAAAATACCGCCGCCATAATATCACCAGAAAAAGCGTTTCCCCTATCAATCTGCGCTATCATCCAAGGATGGGACGACTGCAGCGGTGTGATGAGCTTCCTGATTGGCCGGTTATTACGCTCATCAGATATATTTTGAGATGGGATCTCATTCGACCAGCGGGCCACAAATGCAGGAGAATACTTGGCTATGACGGGTAAACGATAACGCTTTGAATTACAGGTGAACTCGAGTGTCAAGCTATTGCATTATATAAACCACGCCAAGACAAACCATTCTCTAATTGGAAAAACTTGAGGAACGTTCTGCTGTAGTTATATCTTGTATTGATCAAGATGTGAGCATCATCCTAGGTTGGCTGGCAGCTTTTGATACAGGTGTATATTGCCAGAGGGGTTGCTTTACTCGTACAGTAGTTGACAAGTTTACGCTTATAAAAATAATCGTTTCTTTTAAGTTATAATAACATGTCATCTAATAATAGAACAATATTGAACAAGCAATGCTGGATACTGCAGATGATGAAAACTAATGCAATTCTGCATAAGTAAATATGATAAACATCTATTACTATATTCATATTGTAAGACACTAGCAGTCCCCTGTTTACGAAGACCGACTCTGTGGCCTTAGCTTTAATACGTCACAGATTTAACAAGGCTACATTTGTCGGTAAAATTACAAACAATAAATAATATTTTAGTGTACTGTTTGTGCAACTGGAGGGTAGATGTAAATTTTTACAAAGGCATTAACATTGAATGATGCTGACAATCCGATCCAAAATTAATTTATGCGTATGCTATTATCGCACTCAAATATTGTAGTGCTTAAAAGTGTTTGTACAATATCCAGTAGAAGAAGCCTAGACCTATAGACCTCTGCCACAGTAGGTTTTAACTGCCTACGCATTGTTCGTTATTGCATTGTATGGCTATTCGATGTGTCCCAACGGTCTATCTATTATTTCATTCAGCAAAAGATCCTCTCGACACCAATCATAAACATACGCAATCCAATCGTGTTCATCCAGAAGAAGAAATCCTAACATCTCATTAATCAATGTGTTTGTTTGATTAACCTCAAGGTGGCAAATGCGATAAGCCAGTAGAAATTGGACCCTGCGATGGAATTTTCCCCAGATGGTATCACTTCAACGGTCAATGTCTCCCATTCTGCTATGGTGGATGTGGTGGTAATGATAACAATTTCCAGTCTGAAGCAGATTGTATCCGAGCGTGTCAATCAGGTGCAACATCTTACAGTGATATTTTGACTCATGTTACTCATAACGAATTATTTACAATAACTGATTTTGCCAGCGGTGATCAGTGAAAGAATGTTCATACAGGTGATATCAAGAAGTGCCCGAGCGACTCGCCTGTGGTGAATATCACTACAGGGAACGAGCTTAACTGTGGCATCGGTGGAGATACTTGTCCTGAACGCACGTTTTGTAATACTGACCCATTTGGCCGCTTCGCTGTGTGCTGCCCAGGTGATTTATACAGCGACACTTATATAGTTTTTTGCAAAACTTGAAGCACCAAGTATAATTTTGAATGAAGCTTGTTGAACAATTCAAATGTTCCCTTGTGCAGTATGCAGTCAGCCTGTAGAACCTGGAACACGTAGATGTTCTTTTCCCAGATGGTACTTCAACTCAGTCACAAACAGATGTCAAAACTTCATATACGGTGGCTGTGGTGGAAATGCCAACAGATTTGTGACGGAACATGAATGCCAGAGACGGTGCCCACCTTTACCAGGTGATTATCGTGACATGGAAATTATAAGGTTCGGGTAATCTTATGAAGAAGAAATTGGCTTCGCATTATAAAGTTTTTGTTTATAAATGATAATCTGGTGTCACTTTAAATCTTCAGGCAAGTGTCCATTGGCCAGACAATTAACCTGTCGTACTCAGCCCTGTCCCAAGGGCTGCAAGACCCATCCACTGACGCGTTGGTTGTCCGAGTAAGTAATTGGGTATTATAAAGTATTTGTTTTAATTAAATGATATCCATCTGGTCTTTTGAAAACCGCAGTTATTTATCTGATAATTTGCCGTTATCATCGGGTCGAGCAACAAGTGATAATCGTCTTGCAGACGTGCCGATTTGTCCAAAACCCATTGGTTGATAGTACCGGTACGGAGCTAATTTGTGGTCGCGGGCTAGGAAGCGAGAAATGCCCCTTGGCACATACTGTAATTTAGCTCCTGGTGACCGCTTAGCAGTTTGCTGTCCAGGTGTGTATACGCAATATTCAGATAATCGCATGTTTGGTATTGGACAGCAATGCATATTCATAAGTTACTGTACATGAACGATAGCATTGTAATCGTCTTGCAGACATGCCGATCAAATGTCCAAAAGGTGCACCATTGGTTGATAGTACCGGTACGGAGCTATTTTGTGGTCGCGGACTAGGACGACAGCAATGCCCTCCTGGCACATACTGTAATACAGCTCCTGATGACAGCTTTGCAGTTTGCTGTCTAGGTGTGTATAAGCACTACTCACATATTCGCATTTTTGGTATTGGACAGCAATGCGCTCACTTATAACACATACAACTGATGAATCTATCACCTCGTTTAGATTCATGTCCTGCCGGGGCTCCTGGGTTGGGTGCTTCTGGTAGTAAAATATACTGCCTTGAATTTGCTCACGCAAACATTCTTCATCGACATAACTCCCGAGGAATTACTTTGACAGATAGTGTTAGAGATATTGACTGGTACTTATAGTTGTTTTATGTGAGGCTGCTGTTGGACAGTGTGTATTGGTAAGATTGAGCGCATTTTCGGTCTTAGACTACGTTAAATATATCGATGGAGTGTGTTACGTCTCTTGCATAATTGTTCAGACAATACTTTTGTATACAATATTGTCCAACGCCGCCGTGTATTGTTTCAGGTACCATCCAGCAAGATCGTCCTTCCTTCTGACCTTACGACCGTGTCCTCGTACTCATCTGGTACCTCACCGCATGAGAAGTTACTAATTCGATGACCTTGACACTTTTGACCAGCTAACTAGACATAATGTACCATAACAATATCTAAGTATATCGCGCACTGACGATTTGGATTAAAATTTGCTTAAATAAGCCGAGAACGGGGAATGAATTTCTAATGGATTAACTTGACTGCTTGTGCGTAGATAGCTTCCTGGTTGTTACGCATGTTAACCTTGTTTCGAATGTAGCTAAGCAGATAATACTTGCCCACAGGGGACTTGATTTATTAAATATGAAACAAATGACCTTTGCTGGTTTGCTTGTCACGGATATTGTCCATGCGATACACCATGCTGTCAGCAATAGTATACAAATGAGAGCACGAACGTCGAAGAGACGTCATTTAGCAACATGCTGTACAAGGCTGCGAATAATATTAGCACAACATTTTAACTTACACTTATACATCTATGTATATATATATTGACAGATATAAATATATATATATATATATATATATATATATAAATATATATATATATATATATATATATATATATAGATATATATATATATATATACGTATATATGTATATATATATATATATATGCATGCATATATATATATATTTACAGGTAAATATACATATATATATAAATATATATATATATATATATATATATTTATATATATTGACAGGTAAATATATACATGTATATATATATATATACATATTTATATATATATATATGCAATTATATAAATGAATGTGTATGTGCATATATATTTATATATGTATATATGCATATATATATATAAATATATATAGATATACATAAATAAATATATATATATATTATCCACATATAAATGTATATACATTTATACATATATATATGTATATATATATATATATATATATGTGTACATAAAATATAAATATGTATTATATATGTTGATGTGCTTATATACATATATACATAGATATATATACATACATATATACACACAATTTAAATGACATTTTAACTTACACTTATACATCAATGTATATATATATATTGACAGATATATATATATGTACATATATATATATATATATATATATATATAAATATATATAATATAATATATATATATGTATATATAGATATATATTTATATATATATATCTATATTTATTGACAGGTAAATATATATATGTATATATATATATATATATATATATATATATATATGTAGATGTGCATATATTATATATATATATATATGTATATATGCATATATATTGATATATATATACATATATATATATATATATATACATATTATTATATATAAATATATATATATATAGAGATATATATAAAATATATATATATATATATATATATTATATATATATATATATATGTATAAATGTATATATATATATATACTATATATATATATATATATATATGTCTATATATATATATATATCTATATATATATATATATCTCTCTATATATATATATATCTATTATATATATATATATCTCCTCTATATATATCTATATATATATATATATATATATATATATATCTATATCTATATATATATATATATCTGTATATATATATATATGGGGCATGATGTTAAATGCCATTTTTCTTATCTGCCGAAAGAGCTCACCAGATACAGCATGAATCATGGGCATAGTGCACTGTAACAAAACCTTCTCGTTGAAAAACAGTCTATCATGATCTGTTCGTGACACAAAGCATCACAAGTTGTGCCGATCATTATTTGATGGTGATGTTATAATGATGTATACTTTTTCTTAGAAGATCATTCATAATCAGAATATATTGGTAACAAGTTAATCGTAACACAAACCTATTAATCGTCATATAATTGTGCGTTTATGTGCAATAACCAGGTCTTGGAAACATTAAGCATATCATTTTGAATGCAATATTGAATTTGCTCACGTACTCATTTGTTGTTATTTTGCATATTTGTTGGTCGTTGATTCATGACACCCGCCCCCCCGAAGGGATTGAAGTTGCTAAAGTATAAACCTCCATTTATATATTTGCACTACTTGATATGCTACGATCGAACCAACGCTACTCTATCTAACTGCGCCATAAAGACAGACCAGAGACAGTATTGTAGGCATGATTATTACGCTACAATATATTCTCCGATTTAGGAAATGTCTCATCGAAGTCTATTTTATGACAATCTTTACAAATCTAGATATTTTCTCTTCTTTAACCCTTGATAGCCCGTCACAATGTTTCACTGATTGATATTTCAAATTATAATATTTGATGCAAGGTCTTCCAGAACAGACGAACTCCAAGCAACGAGGATACCCGTGATGAAAAGGCGAACTCCATTCAACTATGATAGTCGTGATTTTTAGGCTACGAGGCAGAAGAAGGAGGAGAAGTTTTTATCAGGAAGTTTCGTCCTGAATTACATACGATACATTATCGCTCAGCTGTTTACATAGGTGCAGCACGTTTATGCCCTCCCCTCTATTATCTTCATAGTCTCTTGCACCAAGGCCGTTTTCAGATAATCCGAGATCCAAAGTATTAGAAGAAGGGAAACATGATTTCATGAACAACAATGCACCTTGTCATTTATCATTGCATCGAAATAATAGTTCCTTCACTTGGATATTGTTGATGGAGAGGTTTAATGTGTTGGCTCTGTGTATAAATTATGATTGTATACTTGGATAAAATTATTAAAGTCATTCAACTGAGTATGTCAATGTATCTGCTTTGCAGCGATGGCAAATGCCATATTGTTTGGTCACTAATGTCAAATTATAATGTGTGAAGGGATATTATGAATCTCCCATCGTGAGACCATACTCATCATTAATCTAGGCCAACACGGAGAGCAATTTAAGCATGTGATTGACTCCTTTGATCTAGCAAGAGGATGGAATTAATCATTACAACCTACTTTGGCACTCAAGGCATATATTCACCACAGAACTACCCAGTGGTAACAAATTGTAAAAAATGGTAGCGCAATATAAAACAGAGCTTGATAGGAAAGCAAATATCTAGTACAACGGTCCATCTTGATGAAAATCTTCGCGGGGTCGATGTTATATTAGTGTGGTGTTTCGTAACGATCGGTTTTGGTATTCATCAAGAAAGTTTGTTAATTTGTCAAACAGAGATCATCTGATGGCCACGTTGAATTGAAGAAATCATGCATAGCTGCGAACGAAAAGGCATTCCTTTCACCACTAGTACATTGTAATGACCCCGATGCGAGAGAAAGCGCAGTGATTCATACATAGCTGTCTTTCGTTTTGCCCGTTATGCACTTCCATTGAATGGACAGATCGTCATTATCTTTGTACTTAATGAGCTTGTTTTCCTCCACCATTTATCAGATTTAAACAATTCCCAGTGCCTGGGATACTCATCAGAGCGATTGCCTTTTGACAGGAAAACCTGAACAAATGCATATCAAGGAGGTGAGTATGGAGAAACTGCGTCGAATAGTATCAACATGATAAGCACCACCAAGAGCCACCATCGAGGTATGATATCAACATGATAGCCAAGAGCAGCCATTGAGGTATGGCATCAGCTCTCTGCGATGCATATAATTAGCATGATAAGCAGAGGAAACATTAATCTGCTCAGTATTACTGCAACCCATTGGTGAGTTTTAACCAATGCGTGAGGTTGTCGACTATACTCCCTGGTTTGACTCATATTGTGTGCAGTAACGAGCAACATATATTAACGACACCAACAATGTCCGACTTTTAATGTCGCCAGACAGCGGGTACTCAGATGGCTTTCGTATTCGTACTTATACAACTAATATTTGAAGGGCAGGCATTCGATCGAGTTGATATGGATATAAGAAGCTAAGGTCGTCGTAGTTATTTATCCGATAATAGTTTGCAAATATCCTTCATATTAAATATTGCCACGATATATGAAATGGAACTATACACATATGTAAAGTTATATATACATATATAAATATATACACGTATTTCTCTCTCTCTCTCTCTCTCTCTCTCTCTCTCTCTCTCTCTCTCTCTCTCTCTCTTCTCTCTCTCTCTCTCTCTCTCTCTCTATCTATCTCTCTCTCTTTATATATATATACACACATATATAAATATATATATATATATATATATATATATATATATATATATATATATATATATATATATATATATATATACACATACATATGCATATATATATATATATATCATTATATATATATATATATATATATATATATATATATATATATATATAAAATGTATGGCACCGGTACACTTGACGTGATACACGCGCAATCATTCGCATGTACTAGCCTAGCAATACTACCCTGAATGACACTTCTGGTTGAAACATCCGCGAAGCCAGCAGGATATTCAATATTTTTACCTAGTGTCTACTTTTCAGGGGCGATTCAAAGATCGATTCTATCTTAAACTTCAGCCTACAACCAATGGAACTGTAATGTACATGTGTTACACATGTGCTCCGCGCCAAAAGACTAGTGCGCAACGTTTTACAAAAGTTTAAAGTGGGCCAATCGTGTTTACCAGCATGCCTCTTGATGTTAAGTGTCACAATGCAAAACCGCTGTGCCATGGCGGTGCGCCTAATTCATTTTGTCGGCGACCTTTGAGGACACAGAATGGTAAGCCTTGTTTCGATATAACAGTGGGCGGGGGTTGAGGGACTAGACATATTGATGCTGTACAAGTGTGGTGTGCGAGCGAGCAAGTGGTGGTCTGCATGAAGCGTAGTGGGATGATTCTAAACCTTCCACGACTTTAAAGCTAGTGTATGTTTCGATATTCAGCTCGGCGTTCAATATTCTGATCTCCCATCCTCAGCCAGCTAAGTTATTTCATCAATCAAACGGGCTCGACGATCACTTGACTAATCATAATATATATCACCTTCTCATACAACGATTTAGTTTTTAGTTTTACTCCCTCGGATGCGGGCCTGGATGAAGTCGATCATATGTCAATCAATGATTGTTCATACTACAAAGGTACAAGTAGTTGACTGAAAGCAATGTGTGATCTTTATCCAGTGTCGTCCCACACAAACGCATCCATTCCCTCATACATTCAATTTCTCCACTCCCCCTCAGTTATTTCTTCTCTCTCTCTCTCGATGATCACTTGACTCTCTCTCTCTCTAATCTCTCTCTCTCACTCTCTCTCTCTCGATCTTAGTCTTTTAGTATTACTCCCTCTCTCTCATTCTCTCTTTCTTTCGAATTATATTCAAAATAAAGAGAACACGCGATAATCGAGCAAGTGGTAGAATTGAAAGGAAATTTTTATAACCAGGTCGCCAGGGTACTCATACCAAACGCTGTTGTTATATATGACAATAGAGGATGAAGACAAGAAAATATTTGGTAAACCAAGCGAGTGTGTTATAAGACAAGAGATGCACCCTGCAGCTTCCTATATATCGATGTTGAATCTCAATGCATCGTTGTTGGTTGGAAGTACGTTATGATCAATGAGCGGTTTATTCGGCTTGAACTTGCACACGTCGAGGAAATTAAGCAAGCGGGCGTACCTGCTGTCATCATAGTTAAACTCCTTTCATATGTGTCATTGAATGTTTATCACCCACTCTCTGTCTGTGCTGCATTTACTTTGTGTTCCTTCATCTAGATCCAGGCTCTTTGCAAGCCAACCGCCAGACTGGAAGCAGTTACCCCCTATATTGATATCATTTTCATTCATACAAGTGAGTGATGATCAGACGAATTTTGTCTAAGGCATAACCTAGGTTAAATCGACATAAACACCCCAAATGAATAAAACTTAATTGAGAGAAGAATGGTGATGAACATATGTAAGCATAACAGGAGCAACCAGCTTTTCAGCCAATAAAATATGGTGCTCCAGCCCTGAAGCCACAAGACTAATGGAATGCTGCTGAGCTTTCTACACGCCGATGTCTCTCAGTAGATAATTAAAGGTAGTATCTCCAAATGGTCATAAATCAACCAATGACAAATATCAAATGTCTGATTTTATCTAAAGCATCTTATGATAAAGCTTGAGTTAAGAAATTTAGGGTTTCTGTTTAGTTTGTTGGAGATGAAATCTTAAATAACACAGCAGGCAACAGGCTTAGCGGCATAATCTAATTCTGCACACGACAGTTGTAACGCAAAAATGTTTTAAACTGATTGTCAGCCGAATTAAACTAGCATATAGACAATAAACTAAAACACGACGGTGAATTTGGTATTTGGGACTGGCTTTCACATATGTTATAACCTATGAAACTTGCAGAATATTAATATTATGGGCAGGTGGCAACGAAATAAAAGCGCGGTATTACTGACAATGACTGATAGGTTGTTATGATTTATCCGATGGCCTTAAAATTGCATGAAATTTATAGCAGATGCGGCCAAGTGTTTGTGTAATTTATAGGGTTCGCACAAACATAGATGCATAGATACATAAGTAATTTGATACACGCATATATACATATATATATATATATATATATATATATATATATATATATATATATATATATATACATATATATATATATATATATATATATATATATATATATTATACATAAGGACATCATTCTGATAGAGTATATGTGTCGAGCATTCTCTAGATATGAACACGTGGTGATATCGATTCGAATTAGTACAGCTTCAACCCTCGGTAGGGAACTATATCTTCACGCGATTGCAAATATAGACTGCAGAAAAGTAGTCATATTCGTGTTGAATATAATATATATATATATATAATATATATATATATATATATATATATATATAGATTATGGTGTATCGAGCATATCTCTAGATATTAACAATATGGTTAAATATATATATGCGAATTAGTACAGCTTCATATATATATCGGTAGGGAATACAGCTTCACGCGATTGCAAATCCCTATTGCCTGCAGAAAAGTAGTCATATACTATGTTGATATGACTAATATATGATATTATCAACATGCAACTATATACGGGATACCAGTTGTTAGATCGCTGGACATTTATTTATCTAAAATAGATACCAATCAATCTTTATGATAGGGGTAATACTGCCTGCCATATATGAGTGATTCAAATTCATGACGAATATGAATATAGGTATATAATGCATTATATATATATATACTCATAGTATAGGGGCATGTCTATATCTATATACTCTATATATATATATATATATCTTAGTACCAGGATATATATATATTAGCGTATCCATATATATATATATATATATATATATATATATATATATATATATATATATATATATATATATATATATATATATATATATATATATCTATATATATATATATATATATATATATATATAAGCGTTCCAGATATCACAACAGCAGTGAATAATGAAGAAGCTTAGCTAAGAAAACTTCATCCTGGTTCGATGTATTCTGTACGGCTGAGTGGGATGCCTTTCGTTTAGCTACTGCATGTGTTCACACTCCGTTTCACGTCTCCTTCCTTTGCGATACGTCATACTGACATGTGATTGTCCTCCCCGTTTGTTCATTCATCTTAGTAGCTCTACCTATTGGAAGTGTTCTATATATATGTATGGTCAAATAATAGAGCTTGTGATAAGGTCTTATCATTAAACATATATAAAATATGTATGCATGAATATATATAAATACATATATCTATATATATATATATATATATATATATATATATATATATATATATATATATATATATATATATATATATATATATATATATATATATATATATATATATATATATCTCTATATATATATATATACATATATATATATATATATATATATATTAATTGCGTTCTCAGATCTCACATACAGCAGTGAATATATATCTAGCTAAGAAAACTTCATCTATTCGATATTTTTGTACGGCTATGGGATATTCTATATATATATATATATATATATATATATACATGTGTGTGTGTATGTGTGTGTCGGTGTGTTTGTCGGTGTGTTTTGTGTGTGCGTGCGCGCGCGTGTGTGTGTGTGTATGGGTGTGAATATACGACCCTAAAGATGTATCACTCTCTCTATAGTGTCAATATAATCATTTACGCCACATAACGCTTGTTCATTCATCTTAGTAGCTCTGCCCATTGGAAGTGATCGATAATATGTATGGTCAAATGATAGAGCGTTTTATTAAGGTATACTTATCATTAAACGCAAAATATGTATACATGTATATATATATATATATATATATATATATATATATATATATATATATATATATATATATATATATATATATATATATATATATATATATATATATATATATATATATATGTGTGTGTGTGTGTGTCTGTGTGTGTGTGTTGTGTGTTTGTGCGTCGGTGTGTGTGTGAGTGTTTGTGTGTGCGTGCGCGCGCGCGCGCGCGCGCGTGTGTGTGTGTGTGTGTGTGTGTGTGTGTGTGTGTGTGTGTGTGTGTGTGTGTGTGTGTGTGTGTGTGTGTGTGTGTGTGTGTGTGTGAGTGCATGTACGACCCTAAAGATGTATCACTCTCTCTATAGTGTCAATATACTCACTTACTCCACATAACGTAGGGGAAATTCCTTCCATATTACATAATCTTAAGCAAAACTGGTACAGCTAATTCAGCAAATTCTTTCTTTTTCCATCTACATGCATAGGGAGAAAATAAGTGTCAGGTGATTGATTTTTGCAGTTGTTTCAGGGCCAGCGCTAAGTGGCACTTGCAGCCGAAACCTATCCAATTAGTCCCGTACATGAGTCATACTTACCCCGATCCAAAATAATAACCGTTGGGTTTTGTATATTGTGCCATGCATGAAGATAATAGTTACAGTGTATGTTAATTTAATGCTACCATTAGCGGTGTTGTTTTATTTATTGTCTTATGGCTCTATCGATATCGTGGTCCTGCTATTTTGCTGACGGGTAACGTTGTTTATTAGCCTGATGTTCACCAGCCCTATATAGGTAGAGATGTCGATTGCTGATTGCTCGGCTGTGGATTCGGTCAATGACGAAAGATTGTGTCTAAAGCTTTCTTGTGTGTTAACAAAACGAATAATAATAAATTTGATGAAATCCCTCCGAGCGAGTGCTATTTACAATTATGAATTCCATCTCACAACAAACACATGTAGCCCACACATACCACGCGTACCTACCTATCTTATCATGTTCTAGGAATAAGGATACCATATGAAACATTCACAGCACCAACAGGCTCCCAAAGAACTGCAATGGTATTATGCTGAAAGCCAACCAACATTTCCACAAATAGCGTAATCAATATTATGCCACCAGTGCCTATAAATGGCTTACTCTGATGGGATCATCGCATAAGTGTCAACAAACACAATCCTTCCTTAGGAACAGGCGAACGGGTTATCGTAATGGCCTTTTGCATTGTCGGTTTTATTATGCACAAATTCTAAATTTTCTTTTAACAAATGG
Organism: Urechis unicinctus; assembly: GCA_034190875.2. Lineage (NCBI taxonomy): Eukaryota > Metazoa > Annelida > Polychaeta > Xenopneusta > Urechidae > Urechis > Urechis unicinctus. Next base: position 31,797,392 of record CM067346.1, read on the forward strand.
ACAAAAGGTTAATTGCGTCACTTATTATCACTAGCCCGTCTCATGTATGCACCGCTAATATCTTTCTATACAGCCAGTGTGTACGCCCAATGTAATTACTTTATGGCATGCAACCATATGATGCTAAACAACTATGACAGATCACGAATTGTGAGTGATTTTTCTTGCCAGCGAATGAATAACATAGCCACATGTGAGGTGACTAGTCGTTTTTGCAAAGCAAATATGCAAGACACAAAACTCAGTCGAATGCCTTTATATTTATCGTGACTATATCCAAATGTAGAAACAAAATATCAGGACAACTCTGTTTGTTAAAACAAAAACGTGTATAAAGAATAAGCATTTTGGTTATGGTGCTCTGTTTCTAATATAAAAATCAAAGACGTAAAAATGTGTTGAACCCACTTATACCTATCCATTTATAGCAACAACGGTCTTGGTTTGACAACAAATGTGTCATTATAGCTGTCCCTTCCCACCGAAGTAAAATAAAAAAAGGGATTCGGTTCCTGTAAAAGTATACATAAATGACAAATGTTAGTGGAAGAACAGAGACACATATATAGATACAACAGTAAACTTACGCAACCACGTTACATATTGGTCGCATTGGTGAATTCTGTGATGAAATATGTTATACAAAAGATATAATAACGATGACATCCTTGACGACGACAATGATTATTATCATGACGAGCATGAAGCTTGTGATGATGATAATGTTGCTACTGTTGAGATGTGATGATGGTTGTGACAGTAATGATGATG
>CM067346.1:31802662-31820162 GCA_034190875.2 Urechis unicinctus
TCGGTATTTGTGATCTTGTAGTACTAATAGTAGGATATTTCTGAGAAAAAAAGATGTAATATCGGTTGGTTCAATGATCTTGCCTTATCTATTAAAATACAAAATGATTGTACTGTAGTATTACTACAGAAATTTTGTATTGTTGAATTTAGGTGGAAGGGCACGCGTCTTTTCGACGTGTCTATATCACGTGGTTTCGACTTGCCTTTTACTCCAAGTTTCCACTTATATTTCACCTGTTAGATACATGCATTTTCCAGGTGTATTCCACGTGTTGTGCCCACTGGGTAAATATATGTATAATAGAGATATATATATATATATATATATATATATAGAGATATATATATATATATATATATATAGATAGAGAGATAGAGAGATATATATATATTATCTATATACTATATATAGAGATATATATATATATATATATATCTAGATATATATCTATATATATTATATGTATATGTATATATACAGATCTATATATATCTATATATCTATATATATATATATATATATATATATATATATATATATGTATATATATCTTAAAAAATGTGTATATATATAAATGATCTTCACTAAACCTTAATTACGGACGAGTACATTACTTGCCGCGATCATCATTCGCCTGGTGCTACCTAACATTTTTATCACATGTACATTGACCCTTATTTTACTTGTTCGTTTAACCTAACAGATGGTTCACACTGAGCCCATACCAACAGGTGTCGCGTGCTGTCTCTACTGTCATATGCTAGAAAGCGATACACATATCATGCTGTTGTTGCAATATAATTTACTGACAAAACCAATACGTATGACAAACAAAGCACTTGTTTATTGACAGACTTCAGGAGTACTACTGCAACATATCCGAAGCCAATTGCATCATAGGGCAACTCTAGACCCTACCCGAACATGAGGGTAGCAACAGCATTAAGGTACACATATTATATTTTTAACTGTCCAACCACTAGGCGTAGCTTCCCACAATGCCCGAATATGGGTTGAATTTGATTTTTTTCATCAACTCAAGGCTGTGACAACATTTGAACTGAATAATCCGTACTAGCACTGTGACCGTTAAACGCCTTGTCTAAACACATTATCATAACATAACCTGTGATATTGGTTTTTACATGTTTCATACGTGACACCTGTCCTTTCCATACCGTCAGTGACAGACCCTGGGCATTTTCACAAACTGAAACTGAAACTTGTTAGGGTTTCGGGTGTCACCTCCATCAACTAACACAGACATGAATGAACTGGGCGATAATGGTGATGACGAGTAAAATATTCCATTGAACTTTGGAGAATCATACAATTCTTAGTTACGTCACTCAGCTGAATGTATCCAAGGAACATCCACACCAGTCAACAAGCCCGGTGAATGAAAATGTTGATTGGCCAACGACAGTAATTTCACACCAATCACGAGCATATAGCCGAATAAATGGTCAGAACACAGTCGTATCGAACAAACAATGCGCAGCCTATATCCACAAGAACAGCTACCCACTTAACGATTATTGATACATTTGAGTAGGCAAACAGTTATTAAATGATACAGTTGAGTCCCAACAATATATGATGGCAACAAACTAACCCATCATCATAACGTACCGTTTTAGTAGTTTAGAAACTGGGGGTACGAGCGCAGTAACCAAAATGGACTAACATGAGCAAGCGAACCGCTCGCACCTCCCCCCTCCATACCATATGTTGTTGTCAACCAGCCCTTCTAGCCCCCACCCCCTCCCCACATACACCAGGGTCACACCAGTAGTTAGTCACCATAGAGGTCATCGAGTGAGAAATATCTGTGACCGTCGCCAATTCCATTTTTCACGCGGTCGAGGTCCTGTATAAACTGGGCAACCTTAGCGTTGTGTTCACGATAAAGTCGGGATCAGGACAAGCGGTTATCAATCTCATCTTAAAGAGCTTGAATCTGGTCGTGCTTCTTTACCTTCGCCGACACCCGCCTGCCGATGACCTTTCCTGTGATTGCAACCAGCCCGCACACAGCCCCCACAGCCCCCAACACCGTAGCAACTGGGGCAGTAACCACCGTAGACATCAGACCCGCACCACTTGCGCCAAGACATACACCCACAGCAACTAAAGCAGTGTCTACAGCGTCCACTGAGTTTACTGCACACCTATATTTTTTGTATATAGCACCATATTTTTCAATTTCTTTCTAAAGGTATTGCCTCTTGAGGGTGATCTCATTCAACCGATAGGAGTGCCCCAGACCACATGGAGGCAGCTCCGGATTAAACGGTGCAGTCATTGGTTGTTGTTTCATACTGCTGCTTTATACGTCTACATGTCAAGTTTAATTAGGAGTGAAGCTATAGACCAAGTCGCCCCCCTGTTTTGAGTGGTTGTATAAAACATATAAAGATATTACAACAGCCCGTTGGTCAGCAGGCTTACTTATTCCTACCACTTGATTCGTTCCATTTATAACAGGAACGACTGCTATAGGACCAGTATCAGCACCAACCCCATACGAATGATCTTGCCATTGCATAACATGGTATATCCACAGCTTGAGTCTTGACCCCTAGCCCCATGGCCAAACAACCACTCATATCCTCTGTGAAGAGCACCACTTGCTTCTGCCCATATAGTAATGAGATGTTTTGTTTGGTAGTTTATGTGTTCTCTCAGGTCCCTGCGATGCTGTCTGTGTTGTGCATCAACATACTTTTTATTAGCAGCATCTTTAGGCGATATTGGGTCTCCCAACTGAACGATTTTATTATCTCCCATTTCAAGGTCTCCAGCCATAGTATCGCCACTTTTATCCATTTTTTGTGAGTCACCAATAGATACATAGGTCTTTGTGGCATATTCCGAGAGGTCGGCGCCCTGAACAGTGCCTGCCGGTTTTTTGCCTAGGTCCATAAATACTCGTTTTTATTGACATCTTGTAAATTCAAGAACAATGCTAACAGGTAAGTCGTGGTTATCCAATAGCCTTCCATTATTATCGCGTAACTGAACCTTCAACTCATGCACAGTTCCGCTAGTAACACGCTTACGTACAGGATTAGCGATGTAAGTGGTTATAATATCACCGAAAGAGTCACCCTCTAAACCAACAACTTCAAGAAGCGTATTGGGTGCACCATCTAGTATGTTGTGCGTGGTGCTCACTTGATCGAGGTGAACATAAATTGTGTTAAAGATGCTTAAGTGGATGGTCCGGTCACCAGGGTAAGTACCTGAATAAATCCACCGCCTTCCAAGACCGTCATCAAGACCCAACATTGTAAACACTCCTTCTGATATATTCACAGTCCCATCAGAAATTTCGAGGGTAATAACCCCATTTACAGCATCAACTTCTAAACCAAGACCTAATGATGTAATTTGCGGCTGAAGAAGGAGGAAACTCCAGAGGCCGGGTTTTAATTCAATTCTTCCTCCTTTTCCAGCAGTTTCAGACTGCCATGTAATGTTCTTGTCTGTTTCGAGATTGTACCAGCCCACAGTATACGTGATTGACCTTAGGCCAACAAATAAATCGCCCGCAGTGTTGTCAATAGGATATTGCAGGGACACAGCGTCACCCCTTTGAACATTTGACAGAGTGTGATACATAGCACTATGAATAAACAAGCCTTTACATTCAATACGAATAAAACGTACAAAACCGGGCCGGTATACCTACCCCATATTGCCCGTGAGGATCTGACACATCTCCTCGTCCGGGTAAAATCAGATAATATCACAGATGCGCTTGGTGTAGAGTTTGATAAATACGTGGTGCCAAACATAAGCGATGACAGCCTTGTAGTTGGCTTGAGAGCCAACCACATGCAATACTGGCAGAACCAGGTAAACTTTGTTGTATGGTACGCAACCAGTGGCTGCGGAGTTTCTGCCCTGGACCACCTCAGATCTGACTCCCCAGCACTAAGTAACCTCAACAGGTTCCACGTCTACTACACAATCCGTAGACTTTTAGACAAAATGAGAATAGCACTGCTGGATGACGCCACATGGTTGGCTACCAACAATACCTTTGACAAGAGAATCTACCACTAGCTATGCCACGAGTTCGGGGTTGACAAAAACATCGACTGGAGGATGCCTGTCGGCAACCAGGGTTTAGGGCAGATCTACTTCACTGACTCGGAAACACACAAGGTACGGATCAACACTCATTATGGAAACACTCACCGAATCCGTCAGGCAAACCTTTGAGAAATCAACCAACGAGTTTGTTTTCCAGGGTGGCAAGCTGCACATTGATTTCATGAAGCAAGACCAAGAGTGGGCAAACATCGCCTGGAGCACCTTCATCCTGGAAAAATTGGTATCTCACGGATTAACGACAGCATTCGGACCTATGTCTGGGCCATTCTTAGTGCTCAGGCGCAGACCCGCTCAAAGATACTAGGTGTTGGAACGTCCTTTGATGCTCAAAAGCAATTTCAGGCCAACGTTGAGGATGCCATCAACTCCCCAGTGGACATTCCTTCATCCATCCGACGGTATCAGAACGTCCTCCAAAATGCCTCTTCAAAGGTTAATTATGTGTTTGGAACAGGCCTGTACATGGCTCCGTCTGATATGAGCCTCGCCATTGGAAACGTTGCTGGGTACAACAATCTGATTATCATCGCGACTGAGGAGCAGCAGATCGGTAGCAATGCTGATGTCAACTTGGTTCCGGTGGTTCCAGATAGAGGAAGCTTTGACCCTCCGCCAGATACAGATATGGAACTCCCCTCTCCAGGGCCGGCCCCGATGGCCGTGACCGGTCTGCGTGGGGCGCACGAGGATGAGAAAACTGCTCTTATTATAGGAGGAATCGCTCTAGGCTTAGCTGTGCTTTGGTTTGCTAAGTAGTAAGTGACGGAGTATCAGGAGGATAACTCCCCCCACTGCCACAGATGCGGCCAACACATGTTCTGCCATCCAACCAGCTACTTTTGCAGCTGACTTAAGCAGCCATGATACTATGGAGCCAATGATTCCTGGAAGGGCAGCTGATGCCTTACCGGCTAGGCCCTTCAGGCCGTTTGCCAAGTAGTTCAGCTGTTTTTTAATCCATTCCTTTACACCGGCTTATGAGCTGGCGTTGGTGTTGGTGCAGGGGCTGGACTAGTGCTCCCTCCGCCTGTCAAAGCAACTACCAGGGTCGAGATTGCTCCCGGAACAGGGTGCGTACACGCTCAGCTAGCGTTGTGTCCTCGTTAAGAAGTCTGTTGATTGTTTCCCTGATGCTTTTAATTTGGGTTCACAGACGTTCACGGTTTGCAAAGGCAGCCTCAGCATGGACACGCCACAGCTCTGCAAGCTCATTTGCTTGGAATCTCCATGCTCCATTTTCACCCCTCCCTTCCTCCTCCAGGCTTGCCATTTTAGCTTCCCGTCTGGCTATATCCCTTTCTATCGCAGTTATCTTAGCTAGGTTATTGACCTGCTCATCCCTCTGGGTCTGCATAGCCATGTCAAGCCCAATAAGCTCTCTGAGTGGTAGTTCGTTTTCTGTTTGTGTACCTAGGTCTTCTATGGCGTTATGAACGTCCTCTATGAAGCTTGTTTCTTCCACACCACCTTGCTCTGTCGGTGCTGCTCATTTCTAACTTATCTGGAAGTGTTGCTTCCACTTTAGCAGCAGCGTGGTCAACTCCTTGTAGGGCTTTTTCTGCCTTTGTGGATAGTTCAGGGGTCATCCCAAGAGCCCGAGCAAGCTGTTTACTACCGTAACTTAGGATACTCCTAGGAGAGAGGAATTTGTTGGGATTGTTCTTCCATGTCAGAAGCTTACATTCTCGGCCCCACTTAACCCAAAGGTCACCTTGTTGATACGATCTTAACTCCAGAGTGGCCTGCAGCCCATGCTTAGACAATGCCTTCACCCTCCTCGTAACTAAGACTTCAGTTTCTTCCTTGGAACCCACCTGATCTTCTGTTAATCCAGCAGGCATTTCAGTAATAGCCCATGGTGGACTAGTCGTACTCGATGTTTCTAAAGTTTCGTCAATGAGGTTAGGCTCCTCCTCTCCCCCCCCCCCATAGCCTCCTCCTCATCTGCATCGTAAAATGTTGGGTTATCAAACTCCATGTATGTGTGTTAAAGATATAAGTGTAATTAAGCATTCAACATGACGAGTACTTACGGACGCAAACTAAACCCACACCGCCGGATACGCGAACCGCTCGGGGTAAAGGGCGTGCGACAGTCTGTAGTCGTTACAAACAATCCAAGCACTATTGACCAGAACCAACAACTGCTGGTTCGCTTCCCCAATCTAGGTGCAGAAGACGTCATTGTTCCAGGGACAGCACGGCTGGCCTTTACAATCACGCTGACCTCGACTGATCTTAACCACAGCATTGTGCAAAACCTGGGCTGCGCCGTGGTCAAGAAAATGACAATCAAGATTTCTGGCAATGAGGTCATGTCTATTGATGACAGCGATGTGTACCACTGTTACCACGACTTGTGGCGGACTGCACAGGAGAGACAGGGCCTCCAGTATCAGGGCATTGACACATCAGATGACAGAAACACAACTAAGATACGAATGGGGACAGGAGACAATAATGAGACCGAGAAAGGGCATCTAGCCATAGCTGATGTGTATGGTAATAGGCTCTACGTTCCGCTTGACTTTGAACTCCTCGAGAGTCACATGCCATTTTACCAGAGTGTGCTTAATGACAGACTGAAGTACGAGCTCACGTTCAACGACTACAACCGTGTAATTCACGCAACAGACGACACCACTGCCAACTATAAAATTGATGGCATCTCGCTGGAGTATGACATGGTTACTGAAACAGAGTTGGGCTGCATGATACGCACCCAGTACACACGTTGGCTCACGATTCTGTATGACCGTGTTCTTCGTCACAGAAAGCTTGTATACAATAAAAGAGATACACTGTGGAACATCAACCTGAACGTGCCGGCTCGCAGCATGAAGGGCATCCTACTGCTCTTTGAAGACCCAGCCAATGCCTCATACGCCAGGAAGACAGAGTCGTTCTACAACCCAAAGATTACAAAAGTTGACTATTGAGGGCATCCCCAACCAACTCTATGCCCAAGGCATGCGTGGCTACCAGCAGTGGGATGAAGTGAAGAAGGCCTTTGCAGCAACGACTTAACGAGACCCCAGTGTAGCAATAGCTGCAAAAGACTTGGCATTATCGGACGTGTCCCTAGGAGAGTACCTAACCACCAAGTATGCTCTGTGGCTCGACTTAAGAACGAGTGATGACGACCAGCTGCACGGTAGTGGCAGGACCGTGGAGAATGCGTATGAGGGTATCACCATTCAGATCACGAAAAAATCACAGGCGTTCGGCGCATTGAACATTTATATGTATATTGTAATGGATGCACAGCTTAACATTAAAGATGGCAGGTTCGTCAGTGCAGTCTACTAATAAGGTTTTGATGAAACCGAAAACTGAGTTTACATTTCCAGATGGTCCCAGTTCGGCAATTGTTTGTGGGCAGAAAGGATGTGGGAAAGCCGCATTCATCCTAGACCTACTTGAAAAGCCCTTCTTCGGTGCCTTCGAGCATATTGTAATCCCCTGCCCTACCATACGTTACAACGAGGCCTATCAGTCGCGGTCATGGGTTTGGGATGATTCAGAGGTCTACGTCGTTGATCCAGGGGAGCGGCTCCATGACCACCTTAGGGCTTTCAACCATTGTTTCAAGGGCGAGCCTACCCTCTACATTATTGATGACTTTTTGGCAACAAAGGCCCTAACAAAGAAGAAAGACATGTTATCCGAACTGGCCTTTAGCAGCCGCCATGCGCAGCAAAGTGTCTGGGTCCTCACCCAAAAGTACAACTCCGTGCTGAAGGACTTAGGTGAGCAGACTCGCTGGATGGTGCTCTTTCACACCAAGGACTGTGACTCGTTTGAAGACGCCTTACGTGAAAATGATGTAATACCAACAAAGGAGGAACGTGCCACAGTACGCCAAATACTAGCAAAGACCAAGCACGCAAAACTGCTGCTGAAGACTGATCAACCTACTTCATATGCCGTTGATTGAAGTGATATTGGCTTTGATAGCAGCTGCTGCCTCAGTAACCAATTTAGGTTTCTTCATCTGGGTAGCGGTGCAGTATTTTGAAGCTCGAAGGCGTATACGTATATTCATGGATCCTGATACCATTATTGATAAAAGTCTGGGGGAGCGGAACCTAGTTGCATCCCTGGTGTAGATATGTCTTCTAAGAGAGATAGTCTTGCTGCTGTCATAGCCGGCGGTCAGGACCGTCAGTACCTTGTTTTGGAGTGCCTTACAATTATTCAGGTTGAATCAATGTCTGATGAAGAGATCATAAAGTTGTATGTGAGATACGAGGCTCGGATAGGTGCTAGCATGACGCGCACTCTAGGTCAAACATTGCTATAGCTTTATTCAGGTATTGCTTGTAATGTTTCTACCAATCCCACCAGAACACCAGCCAGAGGTAATTACAGACCTCGAGACTGACCCGTTTGTTGGCCACGCGCTAAGCACTGAGCTATATCATCGCTAAGGTTTGTTTTTAGCTCCATTAACCGCGGCTTTAACAACAGTTAAGCACTGTCAATTTGGAAAAACAAGCACTGAATCAACAGGGGCCGGGGGAGAGGAAGACACTTGCGCGCTAAAGTATGTGTTTAACTCCACTATAGCATGTGCTTAACTCCGATATAGGTTGAGCTTAACTACGCTATTACAGGTGCTTAACTTCGCTATACCAGGTGCTTAACTCCGCTAAAACTGGTGCTTACTAAGAGCTGTCAATTGGACAAATAAATTTTGTAAGTAAACATGGAAGAAACGAACACGAATCAAGGAGACACAACACCGGTGGAGATAACGTCAGTGACCACTACAAAAAAACGCTAAAAGTGTTGCGGCAGGACGAATGGGTGCTGCAGCTCGGCAAGACAATCAAAATAAGCCTCTGAGAGAGCTCCGAGAGGCTAAGGCCGTGCTTACAGATGCTAGAGACGAAGCTGTCGAGCCAATATCAACCAGCAAGCCTCCGGAATGGTGGACGTGGGGAAGATGGTCTGCGCCTTTGGTTATTGGATGGTTGTACTACAGGCACCAGATGGTAGCCTCACACCCTAAACAGGTTCTGGTACAAAAGCCTGCGGACGCTCATTTAAAGGATCCTTTTTATATGGAATAAGATGACAACACCAATTACAGATGGAAAAATGCTCGTTAACGCTCTGTAGCATGGTTCAGTTGTTTTCGGTATATCAATAGGTTATGCCAAGCTTGCAAAGATGGCTCTGGGTGGTGGGGTGCCACGTCTTGATATCACCCCACTCTACCTGGCTATGGCTGTTGCCGATGTATCAGCTATAGCTATGGCCACAAAGGATATGCTAATTAAACAAGGAATCTTAGCAGTTGATATACTGATATAATGGCCACACTCGCACTGCTTGTTGGAGTCGCTCTTGTTAACGCCCTTGCATTCTCTGGGAGCAACTTTTTATTTTCTAGATTACGAGGCAGCCAAGTGGACGCGGAACGCAAACGCCATGATATGGCAATCGAACAGCCTTAATCTGCTCAGGCAGCATGGGCCAAGAAGAGAACTGAGCATTTAGACTTCATCAATGAGCAACTGCGCCGCCATGGCCATCCCGGGCATACATTTAGGAATGCGGATGAGGCAATGCGTGAGTATTCCCTGATTACGAATAAAACTGTTGACCCGCTGCGACTGGGCTGGTTGCATACAGGCTTGCCAAGTAGGTCATTTGGAGACTCGGGCATTTACTTTGCATGGCTCGTCGCATGCAGAAGATATACAATAGTCTAAAGACTACTGGAGAGGCATAACAGCTATCAAGAAGCTTGCAACAGAAGCGAGGGTTTCTGAGGAAGTTGCCAGGGGGTGGCTTACAAAGCAAGCTATATGGAAAATCTACCTGCCAGTGCCAAAACACATTCCCAGGCCAAAGTTGTGAAGCGCCGGACTTACAAGTATGCCCTAACAGTGGTTGATGTGGCCTCGCGCTACAAAGCCTTTGACTACAAAAGAGGCTTAAGAGGTTGCATGTGCACTGGAGATGATATACAAGCGAGGACCGCTGGGGTGGCCCAAACTACTTCAGGTCAACCCCGGACGGGAGTTTATGGGAGCAGTGAATCAGCTGCTAGCAAAATATGAAGTGTCAGGCGTGGCCGTGTGAATATATATTGAGATCAGGGTATAGTGGAATGCTTTAACTGAACACTGGCTGAGCGACTCTATGGTCACCAGTATGCTGTAGAGTTAAGGGATACTGGAACACGATCTACTGAGTGGGTTTCTCGGCTGCAGCCTGTAGTCTCTGTGATAAATAATGAGGTGACCCGCTTGACTGGAAAAAAACCTAAAGATGCTATAAAGGCAAAACGAGTTGCACAAAAGCCCTCTGCAGTCGTACCAAATCGCCCGCTGGGGGTCAAAGAGCAAAAGCTTCCCTCTGATGTTGGCGTTCACTACCTCTACCAGCCTGGTGAGGCAGAGCAAGACCAGAGCCACCGGGCCACTGACCCTGTGTGGTCACTCAATGTTTATCGGATTGGAAGCTCTGTCACTAAATCTGGTGAGTCTGTACTTTACTATTTGTTGGATGGACTGCTTCATGGCTTTGTAAAGAGGAGGAGTTGCTTGTGGTGCCGTCCGATACCCAGTTGCCGCCAGACGGTATTACCAATTAGACATTAGAGATCTATAGATATAACAATGGTAGTATATGACAATAAGTGCCCGTGGATATTACTCGGAAAGAAAGTCCCCTGTAACAGGCCCTGTACGCAAGAGTTTTGCAACTTACACAGATGTAAGATAAAACATGGTGTCGTTAATCGTCTTTGTACGAGTTGTCAGAAGGCTATAAAAATAATAAGGTAGGATTGTGTTGGGATTGTGGGTTCGATAAAGTCAACCACAGTCGTCTTCGTCAAAAGAAAAAAAATTGCTTCACAACAGACTGCAGCCGGCGCCACTGAACGGGGATTCCCCACTGAATAAAAATAGAAATCCTGTGGCACTGTCAGCAAGGTCAAAGTCTGCTTGCTGTATAGTTGTTGTCTTTTGTGTATCAACAAAATCCCTTTAAGACTAATGGAAAACATATGGTATACGCAATGACTCATGCAGAGAGAGCAGAGGCCGTATGCAAAGAATTGGAGGCACAGACTGGGAAGCGTTAACGTATGCCCGTTCAAAGTCAGCCCTGGAAGAGCAGGAGGCACAGTTGAAGGCCCTAGAGCTAAAAGAGGTGGTCCCCACCGCTGCCCCACGCAGACCAGTCCCTGCCCCACGCAGACCTGTCCCTGCCCCATGCAGACCAGTCCCCGCAACCCAGTCCCCAGTCCCCACAGCGCGTCTTGAGTTCAAGAAGACTAAGTGGGCTGTTAAAACTATTTGCGTGGAAGGGTAATGAATGTTCCTGAGTCTTATCCCCTTGGCTCGGACCTTATGATGTTTTTAAAGGGCATGCGTCGGAAGATGCAGAAAGTTTTGACTGTTGAGCTGGAAGAGCTAGGTGGAATCAAGTGTCAGTTTGCCCTTAAGTTAAGACTCTCCAAGCACGCCGATGATGACAGCACTGAGCCTGTGTTGTGTAATAAGCAGCAGGTGGTTCTCTCCTCAGAAGACCTCTACATTGCGCTGGACCAGAGTGCTGTTAATATTCAAGAGCAGTTGGAGAAGTGGACCAGCCAAGGTTCTGGTTGGGAGTTTGAGGCGGTCATAACCAATATTGCCAACTACCAACCGTTGAAGGGTGACTCCTACCTGCGACAACCGGCTGCGCTGGCGGCTAAGCAGGCCATCATAAATGTAAAGAACTGGGACGACTTCTGCATTCTATGGGCTATTGTTTCCGCTCTGCACCCGGTTGTCAAGGACCCACAGCGACCATCGCAATATTACATTCAGTGGCTTTTGGATCTGCTGGAGGGTGCAGGTGTAGAATATCCTACACCAGTGTCGCATGTTGAGAAAATAGAAAGGCATGCTAACCTAGCCTTCAATGTTTTTGGCTGGGATGGGAAGACCACTATTGTGCAACGCATCAGTAAGCGCTCTGGTACTCGTATAAACCTCATGCTGATTGAGAAGGACGGCAAGTTCCATTGCACGCAAATCAAAGACCTGAACCGCTTACTGTATGACCAGACCAAACATAAAGAGCGCAAGTTCTTCTGTGAGCTATGTCTGCATGGATATACCACACAGGGTCTGCTCCTGGCGCATAAGCCTGATTGCATGGGGATAGGGCAAACTGTTGTGCGAGTGGATATGCCTGAGGAATGGAGGAACATATTATCCTTCCTGAACTGGCAGAAACAGCTTGCTGCACACTACGTCATCTATGCCGACTTTGAGGTGCTCACAGTGAAGCTTCCGGGTCCTGCGCTTAATCCTGGTAAGAGCAACACGCAGAGAGCGCAGGAACACCAAGGATGCGGCTATGCTATGTGGTTGTTCGTTGTGATGGTAAGACCGAATCCCCTGTGGTTTATAGAGGAAGCGATGCTGTGGAGAAGTTCTTACATGCTCTGCAGCAGGAGGAGCAAAAGATCAAAGCAGTTCTGTCCAAGCCTGTCCCTATGCGGATGACTCAGGAGGATAGAAGGGCACATAATGCTGCAACCCACTGTCATGTGTGCAAGAAAAAACTGGGCTGTGACTCTTTCCGTGATCACTGCCATATAACAGGCTTGTACAGAGGGCCAGCCCATAACCTGTGTAACCTGAAACTTCGGCTGAGTCCCAAGACAACACCGATCCCTGTGGTGTTCCAAAACCTGCGGGGCTATGACTCCCATCTCTTGATGCAGGGTATAAGCAAAGTGGAGGGGAACATCAACTGTATCCCCAACAACATGGAGAAATATATTTCCCTGTCGCTTGGACAGTTGCGCTTCATTGACAGTGCGCAGTTCCTCCTGGCCTCTCCTGATAAGCTGGTGTCTGCTAACAACCCAGATGCCTTTGCTGTGACGGCGGAATATGAGCCAGACCAGATGAAGCGGCGGTTGGTTGTTTGCGTAAGGGAGTCTTCCCCTATGAGTTCATGGACAGCTGGGATAAGTTTAATTCCCCTTTGCCGCCAATCCAGGAGTTCTACAGCAAGCTCTCTGAGGAGAATATATCTGCTGTAGACTATGCCCATGCACAGAAGGTCTGGAGCGTGTTCGGGTGTAAGAACATGGGTGACTACCACGACTGCGGACAGATGTACTGCTCCTGGCTGATGTGACCAGGATAATCCAACGAGCTACATCCAGTACATTGATGCTAACAACTTGTATGGGTGGGCTATGAGTCAGCCTTTGCCAACTGCGGGTATTGAGTGGGTGGCTTGGACGGAGGATCTACAGATACAGAACCACCCAGATGATGCAGAGACTGGATACATATTTGAGCTTGACTTGGAGTATCTTACTGCAATTCATGACGGGCACAACAACTACCCACTGGCTCCGGAGCGGCTTCTTGTAGAGAACGACTGGTTGTCTAACTATCAGAAGAACCTCCTGGGCGAGTTGGGTGGCACCTTGGGCGAGGTTGAAAAGCTGGTGCCAAACCTGCGGAATAAGGAGAAGTAGGTGGTGCAGTACAGGAACCTCAAGCTGTATCTGTCTTTGGGGATGAGACTTACCAAGATCCATCGTGCACTTGTCTTTGACCAGAACCCCTGGATGGAGCCTTACATTCGGATGAATACGGATCTGCGTAACGTGGCCACCAGCGACTTTGAGAAGGACCTGTATAAGCTTATGAACAACTCTGTGTTCAGCAAGACCATGGAGAACCTCCGCAGGCGGATCAATGTCAAGATTGTGCGCTCCAGGGAAGAAGAAAGAATGCGTAGGCTTATCGCAAGTCCCGCCTACGCGCATCATCAGGTGTTTGATAATGACCTGGCCGCTCTGCACATGCACAAGACTCACCTGGTACTGAACCGCCCAGTGTATGTGGGTATGTGTATACTCGATCTCACCAAGCACCTGATATACGACTTTTATTACAATAGCATGAAGCCCAGATACGGCAAGAACCTTGGCTTGTTGTACACGGATATGGATTCTCTGCTTATGGAGATACGCACGCCGAACGTGTATGCTGACATGAAGGAACATGCCCATCTCTTTAACACTAGTTACTATCATCCCTCTCGTAGCCTCTACAGCAGTGTGAACAAGAAGGTTCTGGGGAAGATGAAGGATGAGTGCGCTGGCGTGCCCATCAAGGAGTATGTTGGTCTGCGCCCTAAGATGTACTCGATCTTGATGTCGAGCCAGGATGAGATAAAAAAAGCAAAAGGTGTGAAGAAGGTGGTGGTGAAGAAGCATCTACGCAGTCTCAGTACGTGGAGTCGCTGTTCGCCCAAAAGCAGTTTCGCCACGGAATGAACATGCCCAGGAGTGACTGCCACAAAATATATGGGCTCCACGTTAACAAGGTGTCTCTCTCCCTCTTCGACCCAAAGCGGTGGATATCCGAGAATGGCGTAGACACTCTAGCCTATGTGCACGCGTCGATCTGTTGAACAGATGAGGACTGAGGTATAGAATGAGCACCAATGAACATATGGTGGTGGCCGAGCTGCGGGCAGATGTAGAACATATATGGGAGGAGAAGGTGGACCTTGAGATTGAGGTGAGGGATTTGGAATCAAAGTATGAGGACCTTTTGGAGCACGTGAGTCGTTTAGAAGAGCTTATTCCACAGGGTCCTGGTGTAGATTGTTGACATTGCCCTGGACCATATGGGGCTGGAAGGGTTGGTTGACAACAACATATGGTATGGAGGGGGGAGGTGCGACCGGTTCGCTGGCTCATGTTAGTCCATTTTGGTTACTGCGCTCGTACCCCCAGTCTCTATACTACTCTTTTCTCTGTCATCATTTTTGTGAAGTAACGCCCTTCAGCTGGTGTGTATTACAAATTTCAGCTTCCTAGATCTACGAGTGAACTACGTGTCACCTGCCACCTCTCCCCTCTCCTCATACATGCACCATATCCTACAGCCACATACCCATCCTGTCTAGGCAATTCCTGAGCGATTTCCCGGCAATCACTGGCCAGACGAAAGCATGTCCAATGAGAATTGGGATAGCGTGTCTAAGTCGTTGGGGAAATCATTTTAACATTTCAAAATAACTTCTATCCTGGCCTCCGAGCGCGACACATTTCTCTCCAGCATTAAGGAAAGGTTCCATCTAAAATTAAAAAAAACTAAGTAAAAAAATAACGTTCTTATGAACCCTACACCTGGAGAACGTGTTTCTTCATCAACAACCTTAATTGCGTGTCGTGGATCACACCACACCACAGATCACGATACGAAACACGATGGAGAATTCATTAAATTCTGGCTGCGATTTTTACGATTTTCTTGGATATTCTGTTTAATGTTTATTCATAACTGCCGAAATGGCCGATAACCTGGAAGATACTGAGTGTATTGAGATATTCAGATGGCTTAGCGACGCTTTATGTCGCAATGGAACTTTAGGGTGGCCTTCAATAATGCTCGCGAAATCATTTTACGGTGGAGGGTCTATTTATCGCCTGTATTTGGCTGGAGATGAAGTACAGCGCTCACTTGCTTCCATTTTTCAAGAGGCCTACGAGGAGTCAATTAGAGCGAGCATTGCAAGGCAAGGTCGCGTGAAGCATGGAAGTCTAATGTGAAATGCTGTTGCGGAAAGGATGTGTATTGTTGTATCGTTGGTTCCTCTACCAACACCAGTTTCCCCACCACCACCAGCTTCCAATCCTGGAGCTCCCATGTTAGTACCAGTCGCACCATCTGTACGCTATCCTAACTCTGATTCGAAGCTGACTGCTACCCCGGCATCTCCACCATTTGGGATAAGATATGTGATTAAAGAGCCCATAATAGTTTTGTACGCTCTACAAGCATAATGTTTGGTTGCAATCGCCTGTCTTCAACGCATACAATATGAAGATATATTTGCTGCCGATAACTACTTGTTATATCACATTCAATACAAGACATTGCATTCAGTATTACATTGTATCCCTAATTGATAACTTGATTCAATTTTACTGCCCGTTCATTTATCTCCAAAAGTGACTGTTACAGCAGCTAGAATTCTTATATAATGCAAAAAGGTCATTTACGATTATCCGCTCGACCTTGAACCCACTGATTCATAATGTTAGTTGTCCCTGAGAGTAAATAAATCTTTGCCACTCTTTGACGTCTGGACCCAATCTAAGTAATTCAGATTTCAGCACTGATTGCGCTACGCTGATAACGCTCTTATTTCAAATGTTGGATGGCTTTCTGATGAATTAGCATTATTAAAGAGCAGCTTATTGTGGGCCTGTTTGTAAGCAACGCAATCTTTATGCGTGTTACTGAGCACACATTTTGATGCGCTACTCCACTTTTATCTCAGAATTGTACAACACACGCACACATACAGACACAGACACAGACACACACACACACACACACACACACACACACACACACACACACACATACACACACATATACACACACACACACACACACACACACACACACACATATACACACACACATATATACACCACATATATATATATATATATATATATATATATATTTACAGGCAATGCTAAAACGCGATGATGAAAACAAACGCGGGGTTCGAATAAATAATAAGACCATAATTAAAGGCACCAGCGACACACGATATATCTATATATACACAAATGCGCTAGAGTAAGGCGGACCTTTCTGGGCAAAGTGGGCGGTTCGTTCAAACCCCTCGAACCCCCCCCCCCCCCCTGGCTACGGGCCTGACCCAGATGTGAGAGAAAGCCCTTTATGCACTTCAATAGATCGTCATTATCTTTGTATTTAATGGGCTTGCCCAGCGCCTTAGTTGTTCACCAGAGCGATTGCCTGTGAATTGTTTGTGTGTATTGTGACATCGAATGATAACGAGTCACCCACAGTGACACAAGGACGCATATGCCTTGATATCCAATCCTGTGCTGACATTCTATCACCGAAAACGGTCTATCGTCTGTGCAGGAGAGTCACAAGTTCTTGCTGTATTACAGTCTCGTAAACCTCATTTAGTACTCTCATGTACATGTAGGTTTTGGAAAATGTCATAAACAGCAATCTCAATATAGAGTTAGAATGACTGAACTTGATAGGTTCATTTTCCAGGCGACTGATTCATTTTCCGGTGAATCCCGTGATATGATTAAACTGACAATGTAAACAGGGAGCAAGGTTATATACGTGCGCTGTTAAGTATATCTCTCTTTCGAACCGGCCTACATGTCCATTGATATCAGCACATGTAAAAAGTAATGTGTTTGAGTCCAGGTTGTAAACGCCATCGTACGGGAGAGTCAGCAATTTAGCTATTTACACTTACTGCCTACACGTTACCTTGTAAACTTCAATGTCGGAATGATTATCCGTTGCTATAGTGATAC
>CM067346.1:31829777-31847277 GCA_034190875.2 Urechis unicinctus
ATAAGCGCATTCTGTGAGCGCATTCTGGGCCAACCATTGACTGTCAGTGCTATTTCAAGCACCAATGTTTTGCTTCGTCTTTTGCCACTGCTAGGCAGTCTAAGCCACCTACAGTATATTGTTGGGAACACCTTTGAACAGTTATCGAAAGCTACATGCAAAATGAGTGATTCTTTACCAATTGCACAATTCACAAGATATGCAGCTTTTGCTCACGTTGCCATTGTTTAGGGGCACTCGTCACAACACCCGGCCAGTTTGTATATTAATTTGCATACGAGGCATTCAAGTGTAAGTACTTACACCATTTCAAAGGTGTACCTGTCTATAAGCCTAGATTCATTATGCCAAAGAACAGCACATATTCTTATATTTATCAGGTCGTCTAGCTGTAAGGTCAGTCTCTTCGTCAATTTATACACAGCAAACACCATCAAAACCTTTCACAAAAACATCAGAAATAGCTTAGTTACCATTACACAAACATTGGCTCATTTGAGTGTATATCTATGGCTATGGTGCGGTAAGCCGAACGGTATGGTCTGAATGCTGGTCGATTTATCATTCTGACAGCCAATCCTCCCTAAGAGGTAATCTGCTTGCTTGAGGTTAGTGGTGTTTACTGACACATATTATAGACTACATGGAAATATATTCAGAACCGCCATCATTGCAACCGGTAAAGCTATATAATTGACGTATTAAGTGAGCTTTGTCCACACGTCATAGCACTTGATTTGTGTGTATATAATTTGTCCATGGCGGCTGTCCGCTATTGAATAGCATGTGGTGATCTTCTACAATAAAAATAATCCCCAGTGCAAACATATGCTGATTGACGATGATGTGAGGGGGGGGGGGGAGGGTTGAAAGTGTCTACGTAAATAGGTTCTTATTAGAACTTCCATTTATTTGTTACGCATTAACTTACTGCACTGGTCAGCCACATGGACGAAATGTAAACATAAATTGAACGTCTCTATCTAGTCACTGGGGTATGATGAATATTGGCATATCACTAAGAGGAACATTCGTTCAAAGCAATATTGAATTTGTAGCATTAGCCTAGCGTTTGCACGATTGTCGACTGTTGATTTATGACCCTCCGATTTGCAAAGGTAGATACATTGACATTTGCCATTCTTGTTACGCTTATGAAAATCTATACATATCAAAAGCCCACACTGAGCTCTTATTCAACCTTGGATGGTCCGTTGCTGCCTTTCACTGATGGATATATCTGATCAGAATATTTGATGTATTGTTTTTCAGAATGGACGAACTTCTTTCAACTACGATACTCATGATTATTCAGGCAACAGACGATGCATCAACCTCAGCTGATTACATAGGCGAAGCACGTTTATGCCCTCCTCTGCATAATCGGGCTCTCAAGGACGTTTTCAGATAATCCGAGACACCTTTAAATTGAAGTCTATATTTGAGTCAACGTTCACGAGATATGGCGTGTCAGACAAAGGTTAGAAAAGGAACACTTTTAAGAAACTAGATCACCAAAGTAGTTATTTGGGACAAAATTGGGCCTTTATTAACCTAACTAGTGTATTAGATCCATCAGCGATAAACAAGTGATTGTGGCCGATATTGGTTCAATTTGGGATATGCTTCGGGAATAACTTAGCATGCTCTTAAAATATTGCCGTTAGTTTCCATCAATCGTCCACGATGCAGAAGAACACGATGCAGGCGAAGAGTTGATGGCTGCTGACAAATGCTGATAAGATCCATTTTAACCGTAAGTTATGGACTCAATCTATGGTAATAGCGTGTTCATTATTTCTTAAGGGTTTTTGGATTGTGGTTACCAATGTGTTGTTGTCACTAATTTGCTGATACATTACATCACCATTGTTACCAGCATCATTTTTGTCGTCATCATCATTACTGTCACAACCATCATCACATCTCAACAGCAGCAACATTATCATCATCACTAGCTTCATACTCGTCATGATAATAATCATTGTCGTCGTCAAGGCTGTCATCGTTATTATATATTTTGTATAACATATTTCATCATAGAATTCACCAATGCGACCAATATGTAGCGTGGTAGCGTAAGTTTACTTACTGTTGTAGCCATATATGTGTCGTTGTTCTTCCACAAACATTTGTCATATATGTATATTTGTACTGGAACCGAAATCCTTTTTTTATTTTACTTCGGTGGGAAGGGACAGCAATAATGACACATTTGTTGTCAAACCAAGACCGATGTTACTATAAATGGATAGGTCTATGTGGATTCAACACATCATTTTATGTCTTTGATTTAGATATTAAAACAGAGCAACATAACCATTATGCTTATTCGTTATACACGTGTTTGGTTTTACAAACAGAGTTGTTTTGAAATTTTGTTTCTACATTTGGATATAGTCACGATAAATATAAAGGCATTCGACTCAGTTTTGTGTCGTGCATATTTGCTTTGCAAAAATGACTAGTTACCTCACATGTGGCTATGTTATTCATTCGCTGGCAAGACTAATCACTCACAATTCGTGATCTGTCTCAGTGGTTTTGCATCATATGGTTGCATGACATAAAGTAATTACATTGAGCGTACACGCTGGCTGTATAGGAAGTATTGACGCCATTCATATCTACAGATATTAGCACTAATTACATTTACCTGACAGCGGTGCATACATGAGACGTGCTAGTGATAATAAGTGACACAATTAACCTTTTAACCGTTTGTTCAAAGTAAATTTAGAATTTGTGCGTAATAACCACCGACAATGCAAAAAGCCATTATAATAACCCGTTCGCTCTGTTCCCGTGGAAGGATTGTGTTTGTTGACACTGATGTGTTGACCCCATCAGAGTGAGCCATATATAAGCACTGGTTGCATAATATTGATAACGCTGTTTGTGTAAACGTTGGTTGGCTTTCTTAGACATCAGCATGATACAATTGCAGTTTTTTTGGGGCCTGTTGGTGCTGTGAATCTTTTATATGGTATCCTTATTCCTAGAACATGATAAGATAGGTAGGTACGCGTGATATGTGTGGGCTCCAAATGTTGCGTGTCAGATGGAATTCATAAATGAAAATAGCACTCGCTCGGAGGGTTTCATCAAAGTTATTATGACCCGTTATGTTTATACACAAGAAAGCTGTGAACACAATCTTTCGTCATTGACCGAATCCACAGCCGAGCTATCAGCAATTGGCATCTCTAGCTATATAGGGCTGGTGAACATCAGGCTAATAAACAACGTTACCCGTCAGCAA
The DNA here is from genome assembly GCA_034190875.2 of Urechis unicinctus. Classification (NCBI taxonomy): domain Eukaryota; kingdom Metazoa; phylum Annelida; class Polychaeta; order Xenopneusta; family Urechidae; genus Urechis; species Urechis unicinctus. The sequence goes on from CM067346.1 coordinate 31,833,040, forward strand.
AATAACGGGACCACGATATCGATAGAGCTACAAGATAATAAATAAAACAACACTGCTAATAGTAGCATTAAATTAACATACACTGTCACTATTGTCTTCGTGCATGACACAATATACAAAACCAAACGGTGATCATTTTGGATCGGGGTAAGTATGACGGGGTACGGACTAATCGGATAGGTTTCGGCGTGTACATTCAGCGCTGGCCCTTAAACAATCGCATGGATCAATCACCTGACACATATTTCCTCCCTATGCATGTAGATGGAATAAGAAAGAATTTCCTGAATTAGCTGTACCAGCTATGCTTATGTAATAAAATGAATCAGTCGCCTGGAAAATGAACCTATCAAGTTCAGTCATTCTAACTCTATATTGAGATTGCTGTTTATGACATTTTCCAAAACCTACATGTACATGAGAGTACTAAATGAGGTTTACGAGACTGTAATACAGCAAGAACTTGTGACTCTTCTGCACAGACGATAAACCGTTTTCGGTGATAGAATGTCAGCACAGGATTGGATATCAAGGCATATGCGTCCTTGTGTCACTGTGGGTGACTCGTTATCATTCGATGTCACGATACACACAGACAATTCACAGGCAATCGCTCTGGTGAACAACTAAGGCGCTGGGCAAGCCCATTAAATACAAAGATAATGACGATCTATTGAAGTGCATAAAGGGCTTTCTCTCTCATCTGGGTCAGGCCCGTAGCCAGGGGGAGGGGGGTTCGAGGGGTTTGAACGAATCGCCCACTTTGCCCAGAAAGGTCCGCCTTACTCTAGCGCATTTGTGTATATATAGATATATCGTGTGTCGCTGGTGCCTTTAATTATGGTCTTATTATTTATTAGAACCCCGTGTTTGTTTTCATCATCGCGTTTTAGCATTGCTTTATATATATATATATATATATATATATATATATATATATATATATATAAATATATATATATATATATATATATATATATATATATATATATATATATGTGTGTGTGTGTGTGTGTGTGTGTGTGTGTGTGTGTGTGTGTGTGTGTGTGTGTTTGTGTCTGTATGTGTGCGTGTGTTGTACAATTCTGAGATAACAGTGGAGTAGCGCATCAAAATGTGTGCTCAGTAACACGCATAAAGATTGCGTTGATTACAAACAGGCCCACAATAAGCTGCTCTTTAATAATGCTAATTCATCAGAAAGCCATCCAACATTTGAAATAAGAGCGTTAACAGCGTAGCGCAATCAGTGCTGAAATCTGAATTACTTAGATTGGGTCAAGACGTCAAAGAGTGGCAAAGATTTATTTACTCTCAGGTACAACTAACATTATGAATCAGTGGGTTCAAGGTCGAGCGGATAATCGTAAAAGACCTTTTTGCATTATATAAGAATTCTTGCTGCTGTAACAGTCACTTTTGGAGATAAATGAACGGGCAGTAAAATTGAATCAAGTTATCAATTAGGGATACAATGTAATACTGAATGCAATGTTTTGTCTTGAATGTGATATAACATGTAGTTATCGGCAGCAAATATTTCTTCATATTGTATGCGTTGAAGACAGGCGATTGCAACCAAACATTATGCTTGTAGAGCGTACAAAACTATTATGGGCTCTTTAATCACATATCTTACCCCAAATGGTGGAGATGCCGGGGTAGCAGTCAGCTTCGATCAGAGTTAGGTGTGCTGTGGTGTGGTGATCCACGACACGCAATTAAGGTTGTTGATGAATAAAAACACGTTCTCCAGGTGTAGGGTTCATAAGAACGTTATTTTTTTACTTAGTTTTTTTAAAATTTTAGATGGAACCTTTCCTTAATGCTGGAGAGAAATGTGTCGCGCTCGGAGGCCAGGATAGAAGTTATTTTGAAATGTTAAAAAAAAATTCCCCAACGACTTAGACACGCTATCCCAATTCTCATTGGACATGCTTTCGCCTGGCCAGTGATTGCCGGGAAATCACTCAGGAATCGCCTAGACAGGATGGGTATGTGGCTGTAGGATATGGTGCATGTATGAGGAGAGGGGAGAGGTGGCAAGTGACACGTAGTTCACTCGTAGATCTAGGAAGCTGAAATTTGTAATACACACCAGCTGAAGGGCGTTACTTCATAAAAATGATGACAGAGAAAAGAGTAGTATAGAGACTGGTGGTACGAACGCAGTAACCAAAATGGACTAACATGAGCCAGCGAACCGCTCGCACCTCCCCCCTCCATACCATATGTTGTTGTCAACCAGCCCTTCCAGCCCCATATGGTCCAGGGCAATGTCAACAATCTACACCAGGACCCTGTGGAAAAAGCTCTTCTAAACGATTCACGTGCTCCAAAAGGTCCTCATACTTTGATTCCAAATCCCTCACCTCAATCTCAAGGTCCACCTTCTCCTCCCATATATGTTCCACATCTGCCCGCAGCTCGGCCACCACCATATGTTCATTGGTGCTCATTCTATACCTCAGTCCTCATCTTTTCAACAGATCGACGCGTGCACATAGGCCAGAGTGTCTACGCCATTCTCGGATATCCACCGCTTTGGGTCGAAGGGGGAGAGAGACACCTTGTTAACGTGGAGCCCATATATTTTGTGGCAGTCACTCCTGGGCATGCTTTTGGGCGAACAGCGACTCCACGTACTGAGTCTGCGTAGATGCTTCTTCACCACCACCTTCTTCACACCTTTTGCTTTTTTTATCTCATCCTGGCTCGACATCAAGATCGAGTACATCTTAGGGCGCAGACCAACTTACTCCTTGATGGGCACGCCAGCGCACTCATCCTTCATCTTCCCCAGAACCTTCTTGTTCACACTGCTGTAGAGGCTACGAGAGGGATGATAGTTACTAGTGTTAAAGAGATGGGCATGTTCCTTCATGTCAGCATACACGTTCGGCGTGCGTATCTCCATAAGCAGAGAATCCATATCCGTGTACAACAAGCCAAGGTTCTTGCCGTATCTGGGCTTCATGGTATTGTAATAAAAGTCGTACATCAGGTGCTTGGGGAGGTCGAGTATACACATACCCACATACACCTGGCGGTTCAGTACTAGGTGAGTCTTGTGCATGTGCAGAGCGGCCAGGTCATCATCAAACACCTGATGACGCGCGTAGGCGGGACTTTCGATAAGCCTATGCATTCTTTCTTCTTCCGTGGAGCGCACAATCTTGACATTGACCCGCCTGCGGAGGTTCTCCATGGTCTTGCCGAACGCAGGTTTGGCACCAGCTTTTGAACCTCGCCCAAGGTGCCACCCAACTCGCCCATGTGGTTCTTCTGATAGTTAGACAACCAGTCGTTCTCTACAAGAAGCCGCCCCGGAGCCAGTGGGTTGTCGTTGTGCTCGTCATGAATTGCAGTAGGATACTCCAAGTCAACCTCAAATATGTATCCAGTCTCTGCATCATCTGGGTGGTTCTGTATCTGTAGATCCTCCGTCCGAGCCACCCACTCAATACCCGCAGTTGGCAAAAGCTGACTCATAGCCCACCCATCCAAATTGTTAGCATCAAGGTACTGGATGTAGCTCGTTGGATTATCCTGGTCACATCAGCCAGGAGCAGTACATCTGTCCGCAGGTACAAGTCGTGGTAGTCACCCATGTTCTTACACCCGAACACGCTCCAGACCTTTTGTGCATGGGCATAGTCTACAGCAGATATATCCTCCTCAGAGAGCTTGCTGTAGAACTCCTGGATTGGCGGCAAAGGGGAATTAAACTTATCCCAGCTGTCCATGAACTCATAGGGGAAGACTCCCTTACGCAACAGCAACCGCCGCTTCATCTGGTCTGGCTCATATTCCGCCGTCACAGCAAAGGCATCTGGGTTGTTAGCAGACACCAGCTTATCAGGAGAGGCCAGGAGGAACTGCGCACTGTCAATGAAGCGCAACTGTCCAAGCGACAGGGAAATATATTTCTCCATGTTGTTGGGGATACAGTTGATGTTCCCCTCCACTTTGCTTATACCCTGCATCAAGAGATAGGAGTCATAGCCCCGCAGGTTTTGGAACACCACAGGGATGGGTGTTGTCTTGGGACTCAGCCGAAGTTTCAGGTTACACACGTTATGGGCTGGCCCTCTGTACAAGCCTGTTATATGGCAGTGATCGCGGACAGAGTCACAGCCCAGTTTTTTCTTGCACACATGACAGTGGGTTGCAGCCTTATGCGCCCTTCTATCCTCCTGAGTCATCCGCATAGGGACAGGCTTGGACAGAACTGCTTTGATCTTTTGCTCCTCCTGCTGCAGAGCCTGTAAGAACTTCTCCACAGCATCGCTTCCTCTATAAACCACAGGGGATTCGGTCTTACCATCACAACGAACAACCACATAGCCGTAGCCGCATCCTTGGTGTTCCTGCGCTCTCTGCGTGTTGCTCTTACCAGGATTAAGCGCAGGACCCGGAAGCTTCACTGTGAGCACCTCAAAGTCAGCATAGATGACGTAGTGTGCAGCAAGCTGTTTCTGCCAGTTCAGGAAGGATAATATGTTCCTCCCTTCCTCAGGCATATCCACTCGCACAGCAGTTTGCCCTATCCCCATGCACTCAGGTTTATGCGCCAGGAGCAGACCCTGTGTGGTATATCCATGCAGACATAGCTCACAGAAGAACTTGCGCTCTTTATGTTTGGTCTGGTCATACAGCAAGTGGTTCAGGTCTTTGATTTGCGTGCAATGAAAATTGCCGTCCTTCTCAATCAGCATGAGGTTTATACGAGTACCGGAGCGCTTACTGATGCGTTGTACAATAGTGGTCTTCCCATCCCAGCCAAAAACATTCAAGGCTAGGTTAGCATGACTTTCTATTTTCTCAACATGCGACACTGGTGTAGGATATTCTACACCTGCACCCTCCAGCAGATCCAAAAGCCACTGAAAGTAATATTGCGATGGTCGCTGTGGGTCCTTGACAACCGGGTGCAGAGCGGATGCAATAGCCCATAGAATGCAGAAGTCGTCCCAGTTCTTTACATTTATGATGGCCTGCTTAGCCGCCAGCGCAGCCGGCAGTCGCAGGTAGGAGTCACCCTTCAACGGTTGGTAGTTGGCCATATTGGTTATGACCGCCTCGAACTCCCAACCAGAACCTTGGCTGGTCCACTTCTCCAACCGCTCTTGGATATTAACAGCACTCTGGTCCAGCGCAATGTAGAGGTCTTCTGAGGAGAGAACCACCTGCTGCTTATTACACAACACAGGCTCAGTGCTATTTCCACCTAGCTCTTCCAGCTCAACAGTCAAAACTTTATGCATCTTCCGACGCATGACCTTTATGAACATCATAAGGTCCGAGCCAATGGGATAAGACTCAGGAACATTCATTACCCATCCACGCAAATCGTTTTTAACAGCCCACTTAGTCTTCTTGAACTCAAGACGCGCTGTGGGGACTGGGGACTGGGTTGCGGGGACTGGTCTGCGTGGGGCAGGGACAGGTCTGCGTGGGGCAGGGACTGGTCTGCGTGGGGCAGTGGTGGGGACCACCTCTTTTAGCTCTAGGGCCTACAACTGTGCCTCCTGCTCTTCCAGGGCTGACTTTGAACGGGCATACGGTAAACGCTTCCCAGTCTTTGCCTCCAATTCTTTGCGTACGGCCTTTGCTCTCTCTTCAAAGAGAGATTGCGTATACCATATGTTTTCCATTAGTCTAAAAGGGATTTTGTTGATACACAAAAGACAACAACTATACAGCAAGCAGACTTTGACCTTGCTGACAGTGCCACAGGATTTCTATTTTTATTCAGTGGGGAATCCCCGTTCAGTGGCGCCGGCTGCAGTCTGTTGTGAAGCAATTTTTTTCTTTTGACGAAGACGACTGTGGTTGACTTTATCGAACCCACAATCCAAACACAATGCTACCTTATTACTTTTTATAGCCTTCTGACAACCCGTACAAAGACGATTAACGACACCATGTTTTATCTTATATCTGTGTAAGTTGCAAAACTCTTGCGTACAGGGCCTGTTACAGGGGACTTTCTTTCCGAGTAATATCCACGGGCACTTATTGTCATATACTACCATTGTTATATCTATAGATCTCTAATGTCTAATTGGTAATACCGTCTGGCGGCAACTGGGTATCGGACGGCACCACAAGCAACTCCTCCTTTACAAAGCCACGGAGCGGTCCATCCAACAAATAGTAAAGTACAGACTCACCAGATTTAGTGACAGAGCTTCCAATCCGATAAACATTGAGTGACCACACAGGGTCAGTGGCCCGCCGGCGTTGGTCTTGCTCTGCCTCACCAGGCTGGTAGAGGTAGTGAACGCCAACACCAGGGGGAAGCTTTTGCTCTTTGACCCCCAGCGGGCGATTTGGTACGACTGCAGAGGGCTTTTGTGCAACTCGTTTTGCCTTTATAGCATCTTTAGGTTTTTTTCCAGTCAATCGGGTCACCTCATTATTTATCTCAGAGACTACAGCCTGCAGCCGAGAAACCCACTCAGTAGATCGTGTTTCAGTATCCCTTAACTCTACGGCATACTGGTGACCAAAGAGTCGCTCAGCCAGTGTTCAGTTAAAGCATTCCACTATACCCTGGTCTCAATGTATATTCACACGGCCACGCCTGACTGATACTTCATATTTTGCTAGCAGCTGATTCACTGCTCCCATAAACTCCCGTCCGGGGTCGACCTGAAGTAGTTTGGGCCACCCCCGTGGTCCTCGCTTGTATATCCTCTCCAGTGCACCTGCGACCTCTTTAGCCTCTTTTGTAGTCAAAGGCTCAGCCGCTTTGTAGTGCGAGGCCACATCAACCACTGTTAGGGCATACTTGTAAGTCCAGCGCTTCACAACTTTGGCCTGGGAATGTGTTTTGGCACTGGCAGGTAGATTTTCCATATAGCTTGCTTTGTAAGCCACCCCCTGGCAACTTCCTCAGAAACCCTCGCTTCTGTTGCAAGCTTCTTGATAGCTGTTATGCCTTTCCAGTAGTCTTTAGACTATTGTATATCTTCTGCATGCGACGATCCATACAAAGTAAATGCCCGAGTCTCCAAATGACCTACTTGGCAAGCCTGTATGCAACCAGCCCAGTCGCAGCCATACCCATTATAATAAACGCCACCTCACGCCCTTTTTGACCATCTGAGGGCTCGTAGAAGTCTGAAAGCTGCGGCTCAGAGCCCAGCGGGTCAACGGTTTTATTCGTAATCAGGGAATACTCACGCATTGCCTCATCCGCATTCCTAAATGTATGCCCGGCATGGCCATGGCGGCGCAGTTGCTCATTGATGAAGTCTAAATGCTCAGTTCTCTTCTTGGCCCATGCTGCCTAAGCAGATTGAAGCTGTTCGATTGCCATATCATGGCGTTTGCGTTCCGCGTCCACTTGGCTGCCTTGTAATTTAGAAAATAAAAAGTTGCTCCCAGAGAATGCAAGGGCGTTAACAAGAGCGCCTTCAACAAGCAGTGCGAGCGTGGCCATTATATCAGTATATCAACTGCTAAGATCCCTTGTTTAATTAGCATATCCTTTGTGGCCATAGCTAGTGATACATCGGCAACAGCCATAGCTAGGTAGAGTGGGGTGAAATCAAGACGTGGCACCCCACCACCCAGAGCCATCTTAGCAAGCTTGGCATAACCTATCGATATACCGAAAACAACTGAACCATGGTACAGAGCGTTAACGAGCATTTTTCCATCTGTAATTGGTGTTGTCATCTTATTCCATATAAAAGGATCCTTTAAATGAGCGTCCGGAGGCTTTTGTATCACAACCTGTTTAGGGTGTGAGGCTACCATTTGGTGCCTGTAGTCCAAACACCCCAACAACCAAAGGCGCAGACCATCTTCCCCACGCCCACCTTTCCGGAGGCTTGCTGGTTGATATTGGCTCGACAGCTTTGTCTCTAGCATCTGTAAGCGCGGCCTTAGCCTCTCGAAGCTCTCTCAGAGGCTTATTTTGTTTGTCAGCACCCATTCGTCCTGCCGCAACACTTTTAGCGTTTTTTGTAGTGGTCACTAACGTTATCTCCACCGGTGTTGTGTCTCCTTGATTCGTGTTCGTTTCTTCCATGTTTACTTACTAAATTTATTTGTCCAATTGACAGCTGTTAGTAAGCACCAGTTTTAGCGGAGTTAAGCACCTGGTATAGCAAAGTTAAGCACCTGTAATAGCGTAATTAAGCTCATTCTATAGCGGAGTTAAGCACATGCTATAGCGGAGTTAAACACATACTTTAGCGCGCAAGTGTCTTCCTCTCCCCCGGCCCCTGTTGATTCAGTGCTTGTTTTTCCAAATTGACAGTGCTTAACTGTTGTTAAAGCCGCGGTTAATGGAGCTAAAAACAAACCTTAGCGATGATATAGCTCACAAGTGTCAGTGCTTAGCGCGTGGCCAACAAACGGGTCAATCTCGAGGTCTGTAATTAGCTCTGGCTGGTGTTCTGGTGGGATTGGTAGAAACATTACAAGCAATACCTGAATAAAGCTGTAGCAATGATTGACCTAGAGTGCGCGTCATGCTAGCACCTATCCGAGCCTTGTATCTCACATACAGCTTTATGATCTCTTCATCAGACATTGATTCAACCTGGATAATTGTAAGGCACTCCAAACCAAGGTACTGACGGGCCTGACCGCCGGCTATGACAGCAGCAATCCTATCTCTCTTAGAAGACATATCTACACCAGGGATGCAACTAGGTTCCGCTCCCCCAGACTTTGTCTCCACTAAGCTAGTCGTGTCCTGTTCAAGAAGTTTATCATAATGGTATCAGGATCCATGAATATACGTATACACCTTCGAGCTTCAAAATACTGCACCGCTACCCAGATGAAGAAACCTAAATTGGTTACTGAGGCAGCAGCTGCTATCAAGGCCAATATCACTTCAATCAGCGGCATATGCAGTAGGTTGATCAGTCTTCAGCAGCAGTTTTGTGTGCTTGGTCTTTGCTAGTAGTTGGCGTACTGTGGCACGTTCCTCCTTTGTTGGAATTACATCATTTTCACGTAAGGCGTCTTCAAACGAGTCACAGTCCTTGGTGTGAAAGAGCACCATCCAGCGAGTCTGCTCACCACAGAGTTGTACTTTTGGGTGAGGACCCAGACACTTTGCTGTGCATGGCGGCCGCTAAAGGCCAGTTCGGATAACATGTCTTTCTTCTTTGTTAGGGCCTTTGTTGCCAAAAAGTCATCAATAATGTAGAGGGTAGGCTCGCCCTTGAAACAATGGTAGAAAGCCCTAAGGTGGTCATGGAGCCGCTCCCGTGGATCAACGACGTAGACCTCTGAATCATCCCACACCCATGACCGCGACTGATAGGCCTCATTGTAACGTATTGTATGGCAGAGGATTACAATATGCGCGAAGGCACCGAAGAAGGGCTTTTCAAGTAGGTTGAGGATGAATGCGGTTTTCCCACATCCTGTCTGCCCACAAACAATCGCCGAACTGGGACCATCTGGAAATGTAAACTCAGTTTTCGGTTTCATCAAAACCTTGTTAGTAGACTGCGCTGACGAACCTGCCATCTTTAATGTTAAGCTGTGCATCCATTACAATATACATATAAACGTTCAATGCGCCGAACACCTGTGATTTGTTCGTGATCTGAATGGTGATACGAATTATCCACGGTCCTGCCAATACCGTGCAGCTGGTCGTCATCAACCGTTCTTAAGTCGAGCCACAGAGCATACTTGGTGGTTAGGTACTCTCCTAGGGACACGTCCGACAATGCCAAGTCTTTTGCAGCTATTGCTACACTGGGGTCTCGTTAAGTCGTTGCTGCAAAGGCCTTCTTCACTTCATCCCACTGCTGGTAGCCACGCATGCCTTGGGCATAGAGTTGGTTGGGGATGCCCTCAATAGTCAACTTTTGTAATCTTTGGGTTGTAGTCTTCCTGGCGTATGAGGCATTGGCTGGGTCTTCAAAGAGCAGTAGGATGCCCTTCATGCTGCGAGCCGGCACGTTCAGGTTGATGTTCCACAGTTCTCTTTTATTGTATACAAGCTTTCTGTGATGAAGAACACGGTCATACAGAATCGAGAGCCGACGTGTGTACTGGGTGCGTATCATGTGGCCCAACTCTGTTTCAGTAAGCATGTCATACTCCAGCGAGATGCCATCAATTTTATAGTTGGCAGTGATGTCGTCTGTTGCGTGAATTACGCGGTTGTAGTCGTTGAACGTGAGATCGTACTTCAGTCTGTCATTAAGCACACTCTGGTAGAATGGCATGTGACTCTCGAGGAGTTCAAAGTCAAGCGGAACGTAAAGCCTATTACCATACACATCGGCTATGGCCAGATACCCTTTCTCGGTCTCATTATTGTCTCCTGTCCCCATTCGTATATTAGTTGTGTTTTTGTCATCTGATGTGTCAATGCCCTGATACTGGAGGCCCTGTCTTTTCTGTGCAGTCCGCCACAAGTTGTGGTAACAGTGGTACACATCGCTGTCATCAATAGACATGACCTCATTGCCAGAAATCTTGAATGTCATTTTCTTGACCACGGCGCGGCCCAGGTTTTGCACAACGCTGTGGTTAAGATCAGTCGAGGTCAGCGTGATTGTAAAGGCCAGCCGTGCTGTCCCTGGAACAATGACGTCTTCTGCACCTAGATTGGGGAAGTGAACCAGCAGTTGTTGGTTCTGGTCAATAGTGCTTGGATTGTTTGTAACGACTACAGACTGTCGCACGCCCTTTACCCCGAGCGGTTCGCGTATCCGACGGTGTGGGTTTAGTTTGCGTCCGTAAGTACTCGTCAAGTAGAATGCTTAATTATACTTATATCTTTAACTCACATACATGGAGTTTGATAACCCAACATTTGACGATGCAGATGAGGAGGAGGCTATGGGAGAGGAGAGGAGGAGCCTAACCTCATTGACGAAACTTAAGAAACATCGAGTACGACTAGTCCGCCATGGGCTATTACTGAAATGCCTGCTGGGTAAACAGAAGATCAGCTGGGTTCCAAAGAAGAAACTGAAGTCTTAGTTACGAGGTGGGTGAAGGCATTGTCTAAGCATGGGCTGCAGGCCACTCTGGAGCTAAGATCGTCTCAACAAGGTGACCTTTGGGTTAAGTGGGGAAGACAATCCCAACAAATTCCTCTCTCCTATGAGTATCCTAAATTACGGTAGTACACAGCTTGCTCGGGCTCTTGGGATGATACCTGAACTATCCACAAAGGCAGCAAAAGCCCTACAAGGCGTTGACCAAGCTGCTGCTGAAGCGGAAGCAACACTTCCAGATAAGTTAGAAATAAGCATCACCGAGGCCACGACAGAGCAAGGTGGTGTGGAAGAAACAAGTTTCATAGAGGACGTTCATAACGCCATAGAAGACCTAGGTACACAAACAGAAAACGAACTACCACTCAGAGAGCTTATTGGGCTTGACATGGCTATGCAGACCCAGAGGGATGAGCAGGTCAATAACCTAGCTAAGATAACTGCGATAGAAAGGGATATAGCCAGACGGGAAGCTAAAATGGCAAGCCTGGAGGAGGAAGGGAGGGGTGAAAGTGGAGCATGGAGTTTCCAAGCAAATGAGCTTGCCGAGCTGTGGCATGTCCATGCTGAGGCTGCCTTTGCAAACCGTGAACGTCTGCGAACCCAAATTAAACGCATCAGGGAAACAATCACCAAACGGCCCTGGAGAGGGGAGTTCAATATCTGTATCTGGCGGAGGGTCAAAGCTTCCTCTTTCTGGAACCACCGGAACCAAGTTGACATCAGCATTGCTACCGATCTGCTGCTCCTCAGTCGCGATGATAATCAGATTGTTGTACCCAGCAACATTTCCAATGGCGAGGCTCATGTCAGACGGAGCCATGTACAGGCCCGTTCCAAACACATAATTAACCTTTGAAGAGACATTTTGGAGGACGTTCTGATACCGTCGGATGGATGAAGGAATGTCCACTGGGGAGTTGATGGCATCCTCAACGTTGGCCTGAAATTGCTTTTGAGCATCAAAGGACGTTCCAACACCTAGTATCTTTGAGCGGGTCTGCGCCTGAGCACTAAGAATGGCCCAGACATAGGTCCGAATGCTGTCGTTAATCCGTGAGATACCGATTTTTCCAGGATGAAGGTGCTCCAGGCGATGTTTGCCCACTCTTGGTCTTGCTTTATGAAATCAATGTGCAGCTTGCCACCCTGGAAAACAAACCCGTTGGTTGATTTCTCAAAGGTTTGCCTGACGGATTCGTTGAGGTGAGTGTTTCCATAATGAGTGATGATCAGTACCTTGTGTGTTTCCGAGTCAGTGAAGTAGATCTGACCTAAACCCTGGTTGCCGCCAGGCATCCTCCAGTCGATGTTTTTGTCAACCCCGAACTCGTGGCATAGCTAGTGGTAGATTCTCTTGTCAAAGGTATTGTTGGTAGCCGACCATGTGGCGTCATCCAGCAGTGCTATTCTCATTTTGTCTAAAAGTCTCCGGATTGTGTAGTAGACGTGGAACCTGTTGAGGTTACTTAGTGCTGGGGAGTCAGATCTGAGGTGGTCCAGGACAGAAACTCCGCAGCCACTGGTTGCGTACCATACAACGAAGTTTACCTGGTTCTGCCAGTATTGCATGTGGTTGGCTCTCAAGCCAACTACAAGGCTGTCATCGCTTATGTTTGGCACCACGTATTTATCAAACAGGTTGGAGAACTCTACACCAAACGCATCTGTGATATTATCTGATTTTACCTGGACGAGGAGATGTGTCAGATCCTCACGGGCAATATGGGGTAGGTATACCGGCCCAGTTTTGTACGTTTTATTCGTATTGAATGTAAAGGCTTGTTTATTCATAGTGCTATGTATTACACTCTGTCAAATGTTCAAAGGGGCGACGCTGTGTCCCTGCAATATCCTATTGACAACACTGCGGGCGATTTATGTGTTGTCAATCACGTATACTGTGGGCTGGTACAATCTCGAAACAGACAAGAACATTACATGGCAGTCTGAAACTGCTGGAAAAGGAGGAAGAATTGAATTAAAACCTGGCCTCTGGAGTTTCCTCCTTCTTCAGCCGCAAATTACATCATTAGGTCTTGGTTTAGAAGTTGATGCTGTAAATGCGGTTATTACCCTCGAAATTGCTGATGGGACTGTGAATATATCAGAAGGAGTGTTAACAATGTTGGGTCTTGATGACGGTCTTGGAAGGCGGTGGATTTATTCAGGTACTTACCCTGGTGACCGGACCATCCACTTAAGCATCTTTAACACAATTTATGTTCACCTCGATCAAGTGAGCACCACGCACAACATACTAGATGGTGCACCCACTACGCTTCTTGAAGTTGTTGGTTTAGAGGGTGACTCTTTCGGTGATATTACAACCACTTACATCGCTAATCCTGTACGTAAGCGTGTTACTAGCGGAACTGTGCATGAGTTGAAGGTTCAGTTACGCGATAATAATGGAAGGCTATTGGATAACCACGACTTACCTGTTAGCATTGTTCTTGAATTTACAAGATGTCAATAAAAACGAGTATTTATGGACCTAGGCAAAAACCGGCAGGCACTGTTCAGGGCGCCGACCTCTCGGAATATGCCACAAAGACCTATGTATCTATTGGTGACTCACAAATGGATAAAAGTGGCGATACTATGGCTGGAGACCTTGAAATAGGAGATAATAAAATCGTTCAATTGGGAGACCCAATATCGCCTAAAGATGCTGCTAATAAAAAGTATGTTGATGCACAACACAGACAGCATCGCAGGGACCCGAGAGAACACATAAACTACCAAACAAAACATCTCATTATTATATGGGCAGAAGCAAGTGGTGCTCTTCACAGAGGATATGAGTGGTTGTTTGGCCATGGGGCTAGGGGTCGAGACTCACAAGACTCAAGCTGTGGATATACCATGTTATGCAATGGCAAGATCATTCCTATGGGGTTGGTGCTGATACTGGTCCTATAGCAGTCGTTCCTGTTATAAATGGAACGAATCAAGTGGTAGGAATAAGTAAGCCTGCTGACCAACGGGCTGTTGTAATATCTTTATATGTTTTATACAACCACTCAAAACAGGGGGGCGACTTGGTCTGTAGCTTCACTCCTAATTAAACTTGACCTGTAGACGTATAAAGCAGCAGTATGAAACAACAACCAACGACTGCACCGTTTAATCCGGAGCTGCCTCCATGTGGTCTGGGGTACTCCTATCGGTTGAATGAGATCACCCTCAAGAGGCAATACCTTTAGAAAGAAATTGAAAAATATGGTGCTATATACAAAAA
>CM067346.1:31849777-31854777 GCA_034190875.2 Urechis unicinctus
TAGTTATCTAGTTAGTGGGTGGGTGTCAGTGTTAATCGGTAACTTCTCATGCGGTGAGGTACCAGAAGAACAGGAGGACACAAGTCGTAAGGTCAGAGTGAAGGACGATATTGCTGGAAGCAGTGGCACCTGAAATAATACACAGCGGCATTGAATAATCATGGCAATAATGTTGTATGTACAAGTATTGTCTGAACACTCATGCAAAAGACCTAACACACTGACGTTGTTTGCACACGGCGAACCCGTCCATCACCATGCATCGCTCTTTCTTCGTCATGCATCTAACGTCCTGCGACCAACATAAAATGATTGATATCAGCTGCTGCATTTGTTGGACGCGGTACGGTATCTGGATTTGCCGGTTTATCATTGAGATATTATGGACTGTTTGATTATGTACTCACTTCACATACATCGTTGCAACTACACCTACGGCATCCAAATTGGTCTTTGTCATATGCGTCGCATTTTTTAGAGCAAGGTTGCTTCTTAGAGCAAGGATCATCTGCTCACAGAGACATGATTGATATAGCATTTTGATCCTCAGCAGAAGACATTATTGATGTGATGTACTACCGGCTGAAATACTATTTTAATTGGTATTATTATTGCTTTTTTCCTATAATGGTCCGGTTGTTTAATAACTCAATCGATATATCTAACATAGCCTAGTGACCGAAAATGCACTGATCTCACCAATACACATTGGTTTGAGAGGACAAGGTGCTCTCACGCACTGCACTTGGACCATGCGGCAGCTCTGGCATCGTCGACATTTGTAATTCTGATAGCACATGCGGGCATATGTCATAATGCATCTAAAAAGCATAAATACTCAAGACACGTTCATGCATACGATATTTCACTGTGCAACATATTGTCAGCATCACCTTGCATGGCAGAGGATCCACAAGATCACATGTTGGGCAACCGTTGATATCGAATACGTACACTTCGTGGGAGGCAGGTGGTAAACATTTAATAGGTGGACATGTTGTACCATTCACTGCATAAACAAACCAATAGTATTAGCGTTCTACTTCTTAATCATACACTGTCAAGTAGATTCATTGTAGCTTGTCGATGGAATATGCGTAACGTGTTGATACCTGGTCGAGTCGGGCATTGGTGGCACGCATTTCTGCATTCCTTCTCCGTGACGAAGTTGTTTGCATTACCTAAACATCCCCCGTAGGTAAACGGCATGCACATCTGAGCCACGCTATCGAAATACCATCTTGGCAAGGCACCTCTACAAGGCCCGGCGTCCTTCTCCAAACTGCACACTGTTCAACAACAATCTCACATATAACAACTATAAGTGCCAGTTAATATCTCAATGACAAAATAATTCCTCGGGAGTTATGTCAATGAAGGAAGTGTGCGGGAGCTAACAGCAGGAATCGCTTACCTGGACAGCAAACGGCGTTTGGAATACTGTGGTGGGGGTGACAGAATGATCCCTTAGGACAGCTTCGAAGATTGCAGTATCTTATACTACCATTGTCATCCAACACAGGAGCCCCGGCAGGACATGCATCTGAACGAGTTGATGGCTTTAGCAGTTGTTAAGTGTAATTAGTGGGCGCAATGCTGTCCAATGCCGAAATGTGAATGAATGTATTGTATTGTGCTTATACACACCTGGACAGCAAACTGCAAAGCTGTCATCAGGAGCTATATTGCAATATGTGCCAGGAGGGCATCTCTGGCTTCCTAGCCCGCGACCACAAAATAGATCCATACCGGTACTATCAACCAATGGTGCACCATTTGGACATTTCATCGTTACGTCTGCAAGACGATTATCACGTTTTCAACGGGGTGGTTGCTCGTTACCCGATGATAACGGCCAAATTATCAGATAAATAACTGCGGTTTTCAAAAGACACCAGATGGATATCATTTATAAAACAAATACTTTATAATACACAAATAGTTATAGATGCAATTACTTACTTGGACAACAAACAGTATACGCGTCAGCAGGATGGGTCTTGCAAAATGAGCCCTTGGGACAGGGCTGAGTGCGACAGGTTAATTCAGCCCCAGTCGGACCCAGCAGTGGATGGCCAGATGGACACTTGCCTGGAAGACATGCATTTGAGTGTGACATTAGTCTCAAGATATACATGTACTCATGATGGGGACAACTTATCTGACCATAGCCCTGTTTTTCTGAGTTTGAATGTTAATGTTTCAAAGTCAGGTAAACCGAGGCGCAGCATATCCAGTAAAATTAAGTGGTCTACTGCCGATGAAAACGGCATCAGCAGTTATAAACGCTACTTGAGCGGTTTTTTGTCGAATGTCAAACTACCAACATCTGTTGCGACATGTACCATATCTGGTTGTAAAACGCATTATGAAATGATTGACAAATACTTCAATGATATAATTAATGCATGTGTACAAGCTGGAATCCACAGCTTGTTGGCAAAAGGTGGCCGAAATCGAATAGCGGGTTGGGGCGAACATGTCGCTCTTGCTAAAGAAAGATCGATATTCTGGTTCCGTTTATGGGTTGAAAATGGAAGCCCTTGTGCTGGAATCCTTAAAGACATTAAATGCAAAGCTAAAAGGGATTACAAGCGGGTTTCCCGCAGCGTAATCCGCAAACAAGAACAATATACGGCAGGTCGCATGGCGAACGCTCTGATCAATAATCAAGAGCGGGATTTCTGGCAGGAGGTGAATAAGAAAACTCAAAAATCGGCAGCTGTGCCGTCTCTCATTGATAATGTTCAAAGGGGACGAAGATATCTGCGCTTTGTTTAAGGACAAATATAAAGAATTATATAATAGCGTTTCTTACAACGAATCTGAACTGTCAGAAGTTCAGGAGCTGCTCTCAAAGGATATCAATTGCCAGTGCAACGTGGGCAATTGTACCGCTGCTCACTATGTTAATGTAGATCAAGTGAAAAGGGCAGTGAGTAGGCTAAAGAAGGGAAAATCGGATGCAATTAGCTCATTTTCGTCTGATAATATCATAAATGGCTGCGATGAACTGTATATCCATTTGTCATTGTTATTTAGCGCTATGATGTCACATATGTATTCCCGAGGGCATGTTGCTGTCCACGCTCGTCCCTATCCCCAAGAATAGGAAGAAATCGATGAATGTTAGCGAAAACTACCGATCCATAGCCATCAGTAGCGTAGTAGGGAAATTACTAGATAATATTTTGATTGAATCTTATGCTGATATTCTTCAGACAAGTAACTTGCAATTCGGATTCAAACCATCTCATTCGACGGCGCAATGTACATTTGTTCTCAAAGAGATAATTGAATACTATGTTGGTCATGGCTCTCCATGTTATGTGATGTTATTAGATGCCTCTAATGCTTTTGATCGTGTTGATTATATTAAACTGCTTATGCTGCTACGCAAGCGAGGCATGTGTCCTACCACAGCTAAGATGATGATGAACATGTATACGCAGCAACAATTGCGCGTGCAATGGGATAATGAAATTTCGGACAGCTTTAGCTGTACAAACGGCGTAAAGCAGGGCGCAGTTCTGTCTCCGATTCTATTCTGTGTTTATATGGATGAACTACTCACCCGTCTGTCACACACTAAAGTTGGTGTCATATTGGTCATGAATTTGTTGGGGCACTTGGTTATGCTGATGATCTGTCGTTAATTGCACCCTCATTGACCGCCGCCAAGATAATGATTGAAACATGTGAGCAATTTGCGGCTGAGTATAGTGTCGTTTTCAACTCAGCGAAGAGCAATTTATTAGTTTTTTAATGATAACCAGTGCACTGTAGATTTAAAGCTTAATGGATGCACTATTCCTATCAGGGAAAATGCTTTGCATCTTGGTACCTATATCGGTAAGGACTGTAATAATAATAATATGAATGTAGCATGTTCTAATTTAGTGTCACAAACACATTTGTTGATGTCCAGGTTTGGGGCTTGCAATGTTGATGTGAGAAACAAGTTGTTCATTAGTTTCTGTACAAGTTTTTATTGTTCTCCCTTATGGAGTTTAGACCATCGACACTTAGAGGTATTTTGCCGAACCTGGCGAAAATGTATTAGGCGTGTCTGGAAGCTCCATCCACAAACGCGTTCCATATACTTACATCTTTTGACAGGTCAACAACCGATTATTAAACAATTAATGAAGCGCTATATCATGTTTCTATGTAAATGCATAAGCAGTGGTAACAATGTGTTGTCCTTTGTGAGCAGACTCTGCGCATCTAGTTATTCGACTGTGGTTTGCAATCTGAGAATTGTAATGTCCACCATTGGTGTCAGTACTAACGCTATTTTCTCAGCAGAGATCACGCCGAATGAGTACCTACTCAGGTTGAATGAGAATGTAATAGACATTAATGTGTTAAACACTATTTCTTTATTAAAAGAGCTCATTATGCAACGGGATGGGCGAGCAATTTCTATTCTTACCCCAGAGGAAATTGACGAGCTGCTGTCCACAATTTGCACGTTACGATGTTAATCTTCATTTCTTTTTTCACTGATTTTTTAATCAAATCTGTACGTGTATATGTACGAAATAAATAATATATATATAATATATATTACACCAGATGGATATCATTTATACAACAAATACTTTAGTTGAAGTACCATCTGGGCAAATAACCTCTACATTTTCCGGTGTCTACGCGCTGATTGCAAACTGCACAAGGAAACATTTGGATTGTTGAAAGAACTGCGTTTAAAAATAAACTTGGTGCTTCAAGTTTTGCTAAATACTCAACTACAAGTGTCGCTGTGTTAATCACCTGGGCAGCACACATCAAAGCGGCCAAATGGGTCAGCATTACAAAACGTGCGTTCAGGACAAGTCTCTCCACCGATGCCACAGTTAAGCTCGTTCCCTGTAGTGATATTCACCACAGGCGAGTCGCTCGGGCACTTCTTGATATCACCTTTATGAACATTCTTTCACTGATCACCGCTGGCAAATTCAGTTATTGTAAATAATTCGTTATGAGTAACATGAATC
>CM067346.1:31859777-31949777 GCA_034190875.2 Urechis unicinctus
CACACGCACACACACACACACACACACACACACACACATACACACACACTGTTTACTTGTTACCTGTAGTCGCCTCGACCAATCAGTTGACAGATATCTTTAACAGCCGCCGAGCCACGAGACGTTAGATCAACAGTCCCATGTGCTTTTGTTGATTTCATGGTATCGTCGCCTGATGTCGGGGGTGTCTTTCGTGCAATTGCATAATCGTCACGCATTTAAGCGTAGCTATGAAATCCTCGCTCGAGACCTTCACATCCCACTAACAAGCAAAAAATGGCAATGTCAACCCCAGACCAGTTCCTTCGCTTCAGACAGTTATTGACAATCTAAAACAACCATCCACAGTACGGACATGAAGGGTCGAGGATCGTTAACTGCGTGGACGCTGTTAGAGGCGAACTGTTTTCGTTAGGTGTACCCCAGACCGGGTAATTTATCAAATTGACCTTTATTAAATTGTGTACTTGCTATTTTCACTATTCATTAGCCTATTGTGCGACGTGTTTTGGCAGCGGCAAGGCTCTGAGAAACGACATTTTCCCGCTCTCATCAATCGCAGTGACGTCAGCCCAGTATTCCCATGTTTGTGTCACAGTAGCGCCACCTTACGATTGCAATGTATTATGAATAGGGAAGCGATCTTTGTGGGACGGCTCGGTCCTTTGACATCTACATTGACGCCAATAAGCTGCTGCTCACTCGTTATGGGTACCCGGGTATGGGTATCAGGTTGTTGTGCCCTTCGACTTGGCCTACCTGGAGGAGCATGTTAATTGGTGCCATGTAGAGGCCGATTTCAAAGCCAAAGTCCACCTTGGTTCCCACAAACTTCTTAACTGTGGTTGGTGGGCCAACAGTGATTTTGAATGTGTCTTTGACGTTTTCCAATAACAGCTTCAAGGCGTCGAACCCTGTGCAAGTACCCAGGATGCGGCTGCTGATCTGTGCCTATGTCCTAGCAGCGCCAAGACATAGGCCCGTATGCTTCCACTGAGGCGCACAAAACCGAGTTGTGTGGAGGGTGTCGGGGATGAAGATGCTACAAGCCGTTTCTGTTCTGGACCCCTTGTTAAGGTTTATTGCGTGGACAAAAACTGGATTTGTAGCCTCTGATTCAAAGGTCATTTTTGACGTCACGGTCAACTATCCTTGCGACCCTACCGTAGCCTTATGCATGGTGTGCAGTTGGGACCATGAGGCCGGTATTGTGGACTGTTGCCTTCTAGCGCCAGTTGATAGCAGGCAGTATGCACGACATGATACAGAGAATCTCATAGACCCTGCAATCGTATGCATTGTCATAGGGATGGTTGGTATGGTCCTGGGGGAGAGGAGCTCCAGAAAAAGGAGGATTTTCTCGATTATAACCTAGCCTCTGGTGTTTCAGCCTTCTTGAGAAGGAGCCTGCAGCTTAAGGTCTTTCGATGTACATGCTGTGATAGCTCATTACCAACGAGCGCATATTTATGCTGAGAGGGCTCACCCAGACTACCTATGCGTAGAGTATTTTCAGCACCATCAAAACATATGGGACTGTTGGTCTAACCTCTTTTAGATTGATCCACTGCGGTTTATGTTGAAGAAAGATATGCAAAATCATCAGTACCTCAATCAAATATACTGTGCAGATTATATCACTTTAGTCATTCAAACATCTTTGCAATAAAAATCATCATCATGACTAACTATAAGATTGTGAACAAATACCCTCTGAAATGCCTTTGTGTGAATGTAACCCAACCAAGCCTCGGAAGTCGTCACATCTACAGTCTTAGTCAACCCTGGATTTATTGAGGGGTAGAGAAGCATGTAGTCCATGTCACCAAACGCAGGCCCACACCAAGTCACATGAATTCGCTTGGTCCACCACAATATTATGTCAAGCCCTCAGCGATGTAAGGACTTCTTTTCTCTTTTAAAACGTTTTAAAATTTCTTCAGCGACAGTGCGGTCATCAGTTGAGTGGGGTGGAATACGCAAAAGTGCAGCTCCTTCCTGTCGTCTGCAGCGCGGCGGCCTACTTCCTGTCAGTACGCTGGCACAGAAGATACCGGGCCCCAGTATACGATGTTCCTAATCTTTGCAACTTCACGATATTTGCAGTTTCTATACGACAAATATGAGAAGGAGGATCTTATAAGGAGGTATAATGGAGGTATAATGCAACTGTTGTAATAGTCACATTGTGACATAAAGCGTCGTTAGGCAATCTGACTCTCATTTCATTCAGTATTGAATCTTTCCAGGTTACCGTCCATTTCGAGCAGTTATCAATAAAAATTAAACAGAATATCAAGGAAAACCGTAAAAACTTATCTACTTTGGCAGCCAGAATTGGATGAATTCTCCATCATGTGTCGTATCGCTATCTGTGGTGTGGTGTGGTGATCCACGACACGCAATTGAGGTTGTTGATGAAGGAACATGTTCTCCAGGTGTAGGGTTTATAAGAAATTAAACGTTAATTTTTTACTTAATTTTTTGAATGTTAGATGGAACCTTGCCTTAATGCTGGAGAGAGATGTATCGAGCTCGGAGGCCAGATAGCACAACGCTGGTGGGCCACCGGCGGACCATCCGCGGCTGCGCCGTCGGCCCGCCAGTGGCAGCCACCGATGGCCCACCGGTGGCGTGACCAGCTGATAGCCGTCGGCCAGCCGTCGGCAAGCCGCTCATAGTGGCAAGCCGTCGGGCCGACAGTGGCCCACCGATAACTCATCAAGTATTTAAAAATGCCTCAAACTAATATACAAAGAAGAACAGCAACACCATATTTTAATTAGTTTATTAAGAAAACTGAATTTCTTCCTCTCAGAAGACAAATCGTTAAATAAGTGGGCAAGCGGGCCTTGTCATCTGTAGCTCTTCATTCATTCTTTTTCTGAAATGCGGCGGGACATGAAGATTTTTCATCTGTAGCTCTTCATTCATTTATTTTTCTGAAATCAAGTAGACATGAAGATATTTATTATATATATATATATATATATATATATATATATATATATATATATATATATATATATATATATATATATATATATATATATATATATATATATATATATATACTATATATATATATATATATACTCCACTCCCCTCTTACCTCCCTCCCAAACCCTACGCTGCCCTTCCCAACCCGAGGCTACCCTACCCGACGCTACCATACCCTAACCGACCCTACGCTCCCCTACCCGACCCGGCCCGATGCTACCCAACGCTGCCCACCGCTACTCTTCCCTACCCAATGCTACCCTACCCAAGCGCAAACACCGTATGCCACGCTTGGGACGCCGCGCTCTGGAGTCTGGTCGCTTGTGACGGGCGAGCTAGGGGGCTATGCATGGTGCGTCGGCAATGAGAGTAGTTAAGCTTTTCAGGGCGTCAACATTCCTTGTTAAAATGGAAATTTATATTGATGATGGATAAACTCAACGTTATTGTACATAAGTGAATAAGGGTATTATTCTTAAAACTTGGGTACGAGTTGGTCTGGGTACGAGTTGGTATAGGTACGAGTTGACCCTAACTCCTTAAATCCAACTCGGGTAAATTTCATGAAAAAAACATTCAAATACAAAGAAATGCGATGAATACTAGATGTTTTCATATCCCATGTATTATCTTAATACGTATTTAAAGTGGATAAAGGTACCTGCAACTCACCTAACACAGTGATGAAAACTGAGCGATTTTTACGAATTTCAAAATAACCGCCAACATTCAGCGACTGAACTAAGGTTAAGGTCGTTACTAATTTGAAAAGATGCAGCTAGATGGCGCGATGGCAGACATCCAGCCGAAGACGAGCCACCGTTGGGCCGCCGGTGGACCGTCAACTGGGAACTGCCGACGGCCCAACAGTGGCTGTCATCGGCTAGAGCCGACAACGAGCCACCGTTGGGCCGCCAGTGGACCGTCAACTTGGAACTGCCGGTGGCCCAACGGTGGCTGGCTATCGGCTAAAGCCGACGACGAGCCACCGTTGGGCCGTTGGTGGACCGTCAGCTGGGAACTGCCGACGGTAGCCACCAGCGGGCCGCTGGCGTTGTGTTATCTGGGGTGATTCACTCAACGACTTAGACACGCTATCCCAATTCTCATGGGACATGCTTTCGCCTGGTCAGTAAGGGCTGGGAAATCGCTCAGGCCGTTCGGGCATTGCCTAGACAGGATAGGCATGTGGCTGTTAGATATGGAGCATGCATGACGAGAGGGTAAAGGTAGCAGGTGACACGTAGTTCACTCGTGGATCTTGGAAGCTGAAGTTTGTAATACACACTAGCTGAAGGGCGTTACTTCACATAACGGATGACTGAGACGGGTACGTTATGATGATAGGTAAGTTTATTGTCATAAAGTATTATTGGCACTCAACCACAGTATCATTTAGTAACTGTTTGTGAACTCAAATGTATCAGTAATTATTAAGTGGGTAGCTGTTCTTGTTGATATTACATGCTAGGCTTAGCTGTCTTCGATGGCTGCGCATTGGTTGCTCGATACGACTGTGTTCTTTGAAAATACCCATTTTTTTCAATTATGAGTGTTTACCTGGCCATTTATTCGGGTATATGCACGTGATAGGTGTGAAATGACTGCCGTTGGCCAATTCACCGGACTTGTGGACTGGTACGGATAATCCTTGGATACATTCAGCTGAGTGACGTAACTAAGAATTGTATGGTTCTCCAAAGTTCAGTGAAATATTTTACTGGTCATCATCATTATCGCCCAGTCTGTGTTGGTGTATGGGGTGGGACACCCCGAAAACCTTACAAGTTTCAGCTTCAGTTTGTGAAAGTGTCTGGGCATCAGGGTGCCTTTTCTGTCACTGATGGTATGGAAGAGGATCAGGTGTAACGTATAAAGTCTCTGGTTATAGATCATGTAGAAACCAATAACAGAGGTTATGTTATGATAATGTGTTCAGACGCGGCATTTTTTCGGTCATAGCGCTAGTACGGATCTATTCAGTTCAAATGTCAGTAAAAAGGCCATAGAGCATCATAAATTTTCAAGTATAATTTATATGTGATAGAACACAGAAGAGAAATTCCACTGAAGTCACCTGCTTCCCTGGATTTTGGTTTAAATAGGATACCCCCTGTCCTGCAATTACGAGGTCAACATGAAGAGGTGCTTGCATCCTGAAAAATAATAAACTTAACTGATAAAAATCATGTTCCAATTCACAAAAATTATATGTCTATATCAAGCATCCAAATGGAGGATGTTTAAGGATCACCAGAGCAGGACCACAGTCATTTTCTTTTTCCTGGAGAGGTGAGTCCAACAACAATGTCTCCACAGCCTGATAATCAGAACTAAGTCCTTGTTTATAGAACAAAATTATGGAAAAAGTAAACATCTAAGAGATTTTGGCAATATGTCAGCTCACCTTTTGGTGCTCCCTTTTCTCCACTGCCTTAGACTTTCTGACTGGTGGCGAATCCGTGCAACCTCTCATGAATATGGTAGGAATAGCAGCTGGAAGAATATTCCGGGAACATTTGTACCCAAATCCGAGAGATTCTCTCACTGCAAGTGCCTGGTCAAAACATTCCGGTCCAAAATGCTCGCTACACAAACGCGAGTGGGTTGTCGGACCCGGCCAATCTGCCCTTGTACGCCGCACTTGTGATATCCATTGCTTGCGCAACTTATCCTCCTGAGGAAAACTGAATTATCGAACGCTTTCCGAAGAAATGTTCGAACAATTTGCGGCCACGCAGCGTTGTGGCCCGACTGATCCAGACTAAACAAAATAAGATATAAATTCACGGTTGACACGTGGGTTTTATGGTAGGTAAAGAAACTCCGTCTCTGACAGCGACAGCGCATCTATGGAAGCTGACTTGGGCTGCTGAAACTGGGTTCTCGCATCTGCGTCATTCCCGGTTTACCTCGGCTCACGCACGAAATGCCGCTTCGCTCTATAAAACGTTTAATATCTCTTTTATTATTCATCGGAGGCCAAAAACTCCAGCACCATTCGATCCGCATCGATTTGTTCAATTTATACTCAAAACTCATATTGTAAGTGTCATAGGCACTTTAACGGGGCGGTCTAGAGCCAGCCTAATGTTAATCTGTTATGCATATGAAGGTATAAAAAACAGCACTGTTCATGTTAGCCAATCCATCATCTGAACTTAAAACGTCCATAAAAAAAACCACCACTCGTGAAGAACCCCGCGGAAATCTCAACTATCCTAACAAGATGTGGATAACAGTAAAGGGGGCGAATATTTACATTAGACAACAGATAAAATGATCAAAACATATATAGAGATGTTTGGCCGTGAACATTTTTACAAATTGAGAAGACCTAGAGTTTACTGAAATGATATATATATATATATATATATATGTATATATTTATGTGTATATAGAGATATGTATTTATATATATATATATATATATATATATATATATAGTATATATATATATATATATAGAGATATATATATATATATATATATATATATATATATATATATATATATATATATATATATATATATATATATATATATATATTTATATATATATATATATGTATATATATATATATATATATATGTATATATATATATATATATATATGAACAAATAAAAGTATATATGTATTCATATAAACATTTACACGCATAAATATATATATATATATATATGTATATATATGAATTATTATACATACATAAATATATATATATATATATATATATATATATATATATATATATTTACATGAATCTATAAATATATATATCAATATATATTTATATATATAACTTTACATATGTATGTATAAAAATATATCTATATATATAGATTTATCTATGTGTGTCTATATAAATTTGCATATATATATATATATATATATATATATATATATATATATATATGTATATATATATATATATATATATAACACTATATATATATATATATATATATATATATATATATATATATATATATATATATATATATATGCACATATATATTTGTAAACATATATATGTATATAAATATATGTATATACATATATATACATATTTTAATTTATATATATATATATATAAAATATATATATATAATTTTATGTATACATATATACGAATATTTTTAAACATATTTATTCTTATATACATACATATCTCATATTGATTTATATATACTTCCAAATACATGTTGATATATATGTATGAATATTTATATATATTTATGTATATCAATATTTTTTATACGCATTTATATATAAAAACATGTATAAAGACATCTTCTGCACAACCTTCAAGTTCAGCACCACGCTCTTCTGTGTTCATTTCTGCATCTAACAGTCTCGTTTATTCAATAGAAGGTATATACAATGCGGAAATGTCCGCACAATCAAAATCACTCTGTGTGTTGCGATGGGTCAATATCATTCACAGACATTTTTCAATCTCTTTCTCGAGGTATTGCTTCTTGAGACTGATCTCATTCAACCGATAGGAGTGCCCTGGATTCTCATCGGTAGGGGGCAGCTCAGGATATAATGGTGCGTCGGAGTTTATAAGTCTACAAGTCCAGTTCAATTAGAAGTGATACAACAGAACAAGTCGCCGTTCTGTTTTGGGTGGTTGTATGAAAGTTAATAACGTTGCCTTGTTCCAGCTGTAAAGGTTGGTCAACAGCCCGCTGGTCAGCAGGCTTACTTATCACTACTGCTTACTAGTTATTCCATTAATAACAGGAGCAGCTGTTATAGTACCAGTATCAGCGCCCACACCAGAAGACAGCCCAATACGAATGATCTTACCACTTGATAACATGGTATATCCACAGCTTGAGTGTAGTGTTTTGACCCCTGGTACCATCGCCAAACGACCATTATATCCTCTGCGAAGGGAGCTACTTGCTTCTGCCCGAATAATAATGAGGGTTTTGCTCGTGAGTGCATCACCATACTTTTTATTGACGGCATCCTTCGGTGAAATCGGGTCTCCCTGGCCATATATCTTATTATCTCTCATTTCAAGGGCTCCAGTCATAGTATTACGAGCTTAAGCCATTTTTTTTGGGTAGTCACCAATAGTTACAACTTGACATCTTGTAAATTCAAGGCCAACGCTGACAGGAAGATTGTGGTTGCACAATAGCCGTACCTTATTATTCCGTAACTGAACCTTCAACTCATGCACAGTTCCGCTAGTGACATTCTTAGAGACAGGATTAGCGATGCTCGTAGTTATAGTATCACCGATAGAGCCGCTCTCTAAGCCCACAACTTCATGAAGCGTAATGGGTGCGCCATCTAACATGCTATGTGTGGAGATCGACTTGATCGAGGTGGACAGCGTGTTAAATATGCTAAAGTTGATGGACCCGTCACCTATGTAAGTACCTGAAGGAAGCCATTCTCCACCCAGACCATTATCAAGACCTAACATCATTAACACATCATCGTCACATCGTAAAGCCCTATCAGGAAATTCAATGGTAATAACCCCATGTAATGTATCAGCCTCCAAACTAAGACCTAGAGCTGTAATTGCCTCCTGATAAGTTTGAAATTCCAGATTCCACGATGGAACCAATGATCCCTGGAAGGGCAGCTGCTGCCTTACCGGCTAGGCCATTCAGGGCGTTTGCCAAGGAGTTCAGCTGTTTTTTTAATCCATTCCTTCAGACCGAGCTTGTCAGCTGGTGTCGGTGTAGGTGCTGGTGTGGCACTAGTGCCCCATCCACCTGTCAAAGCAAGTATCAGGGTTGATATTACCATCCCAATCGCAGCGAGGATGGAGGCGACTGTAGCCCCTTGCTCTCGGAACAGGGTGCGTACATGCTCAGCTAGCGTTGTGTCCTCGTTAAGAAGTCTGTTGATTGTTTCCCTGATGCGGTTTATTTGGGTCCGCAGACATTCACAGTTTACAGAAGCAGCCTCAACACGTCCTGCAGCTCTGCAAGCTCATTTGCTTGGAATCTCCATGTCGGACTCTCCCCCCTCCATTCTTCTTCCAAACTTGCCATTTTGGTTTCCCGCTTGTTGATCTCTCCTTCTATCTCAGTTAACTGAGCTTGGTTGTTGACCAGCTCATCCCACTGGGTTTGCATAGCCTTGTCAAGCCCTATAAACTCTCGGAGTGGCAGACCATCTGTCTGTGTACCCATGTCTTCTAAAGCGTTATGAACGCCCTCTATGAAGCTTGTTTCATCTACAACACATTTCTCTGTCACGAATTTGGGGTTGCTCATTTCTAACTTCTCTGCGGCTTTAGCAGCAGCTTAGTCTACGCCTCGGAGGGCTTTTGCTGCCTTTTATGGGATAGTTCAGGGATTACTCCAAGAGTCCGAGCAAGCTGTATACCACCGTATTTCTCTATAATACTAGGCGAAAGGAATTTGCTGCGATTGGTCTTCCATGTCAGAAGCTTCCATTCGCGACCCACTTAACCCAAAGTTCACCTTCTTTGGACGATCTAAACTCCAGAGGGGCCTGCGGCCCACACTAAGACACTGCCTTCTCCCACCTCCTAACTAAGACATAAGTTTTCTCTCGGTTCGGTCCCTCCCTGGTCTTCTGTTTCACTAATAGCCGATGGTGGACTAGTCCTACTCACCGTCAATGAAGTTAGTCTCCTCATCCTCCCTTCTGGTGTCCCACTCCCCAGCCCCCTAATTGACAAATTTTGGGTTGTCAAAATCCATGTGACTGTATTAAAGATATATATGTAATAGTTTAACTGTTAACATGAAGAGTACTTACGGACGCAAGCTAAATGCACATCGTAGGATACGCGAGCCTCTCGGGGTAAAGGGCGTGCGACAGTCTGTGTTTATTACAATAACCCAAGCGCTATTGACCAGAACCAACAACTGCTGGTTCGCTTCCCCAATCTAGGTGCAGACAACGTCATTTTCCCAGAGATAGCCCAGCTGTCCTTTACAATCACGCCTCGACCGATGCTAATTGTTACCGCAGCTTTGTACTAAACCTTGGTCACGCAGTTATGTTGACCTATGGGAAACAGCACAGGAGAGAGCTAACGCCCAATATCAAGGCATTGACACATCGGATGACGAAAATGTGAGACCGAGGTAGAGGATAAGGCAATAGCCGATGTCTATAGCAACCGATTTTATATTCCGCTTGACTTTAAACTCCTTGAGAGCCACATGCCATTCTACCAGAGTGCGCTTGGTGACAGACAGGAATACGAGTTCACATTCAACGACTACAGCCGTGTGATTCACGCAACGGGTGACACCGACGCCAGCTACACAATCGATGGCATATCCTTGGAATGTGACATGGTCACCCAACCAGAGCTACACTCTTAGAAATAAAGGTTCTTGTGGGTTCTATGTTGAACCCCGGGGTGCTATAAAGAACCTTAAGGTTCTATCACAGGTAACAAGGTTCGATATGGTTTCAGAAGGTTCTAAATTAAATTTTCAAGGTTCTTTTTGGAACCCTAATGCTTGGGTTGATGTGAATTTACCTTTAAGCCTTGTGTATTCTTGAGTTATAGGTTTAGTGTTGTGTCAGCAGAAGTGGGTGTTTGGTGATTGTTGTAGAGGGGGTGGGGTATTCATCTTTATCTAGAATTGATCCGAGAATTCTTACAAATGGCGTCAGAGGAACAAGCACATCAATGTGCTGTGAAGGTCAAGCTTACTTCTCGTACAAATGAATTTTGTTACGGAATCCTCTTTGGAAACTTGTTGTTTCCAGTACTAATGAAATTCAATTGTACACAACGGAATGGAATAATCGAATTGTCGTCCCTGATACGGCAAACAAAGCACCAGAAGGGAAATGTTTATGTGAATTCATTGGGTTTGACAAGACAATATAATGAAATGACCATAAACTACACACATTTACAGTGGTTTAAATACAAGGACATATGTCCTTAGACATAAAGCGATCGACCGTACAGGTCTGCCATTACACTTGCGCGCCGTATGTTTATACACATTTTTTTTCGTGGGGTGTTGGGAGATTAAGAGATTCAACTGTTACCCAAATTGTAAATGTTGGCGTCGCCGTCGAATGTTGCCGCGAAACCCAAGGTTAATACGAATACACAGACAAGTCATAAAGCCTGATATCGAAGGCGACCGTTAAATTGTAAAACTTGGGAGTCCGCTCAAGGCTGCTGATGAGACGGGGGCACTTGTAGAAACTGCCTAACCATATTATTTGGCTAAGCATACTATGCAGACTATACAGTTGCATGTAATCCTGGTCAACCTGTAAGTGCCTCCCCAATTTATAAAGGCTCGTTGACCTGATGCTGCGGCGGTTCCGGCAGCGTCACATATAATCTTACCAGTCTACGGCGGAAGCTCGACCTCGTTGGAGCGTTCCAGTAATTTTTCGAGCCTTCAACGGATTTGGAAATCCTGTCGACCAACTTAACTTTCTTCGGGTGTAAAGGGTTCCAGTAATTCTCACTTGCTTTTTCGAGAATCTGTGCTCTAAATTAATTAATTGCCGCATATGATTTCAGACCCATATGTTCAAGAAGGATCTAGACAAAAAATTGCAGGAAAACTTGGCCTTGGTTGCAGCCAAAATTTGGTTGCATGTGCATGCGCAGCTTTGCAAGAGCATGTTAAAGTTACGAGGAAGCATAAAGGAAAGGTATGATATGATGTCTGTTTCTTAAAATAATATAGGCAAATTTTTCAAGGTTTGGTTTACATACTTGGTTCGAAACAATGAATGAATAGCTTGAAACATTTAATAGTGTTCCAGAGAATAATCTGTGTCAGCCACTTGTGAAATGTTGCTGTCAACCTATTTCATCAACATAGCTATGATGTAATGTTGCTTGGAATGCTATATTTTATGCAAATAATCACTTTTTGCAATTGTTACATGCTTTTCAGGAACCTCCACAGCAGACGCCAACCCTCTTCAACCGGACAGTGCTGATCTGTGGCTGGACAGAGAGGTCGTGATTGTTTCCGCGGAAATGGACCCCTACTTGGCCTTAAGCTGTCTTCTAGCTATGCATTGGACCTTTGGGGTCCACTACCCTGAAGGTCTTAAAAACACATTGTCCTATGCTGAGGTTTTTCTTTCCAAGCTTACTGCTCAACCGTCAATACCGGCTACAAAGCAGCACACTTTCCTGTGTAGCTAGGAAGTCGTATTAAATGCATCTATTCTTTTTTAAAATAAAGATTTGGTTTGAAAAACAAATATTGGTTTTATTTATACTGTGCAGTATTTATTGATTATAAGTAATATGGATCCGGGTTATTTTAAATTAGAACGTTGAAGGTTCCATATATGAATACATACATAGAACCTTTCAAGGTTCAACATTTGGAACCCTAACAGTGATACAAAAAGAACCTTTGAAGGTTCTTTATGCTTGGGGGAGATATAGAACCTTTGAAGGTTCTATATGCTTGGGGGAGAATAGAACCTTTGAAGGTTCCAAATAAATAACCTTTAAAAAGGGTTCATTTATGGAACCTCATAATAGGGTTCCAAATTGAACCTTTAGAGGTTCCTTATCTATACCGGGTACATACAACCTTTAAAGGTTCTTTGTAGAACCTTCCGTGTTTAGAGTGTAGCCCGCATGATAAGCACCCAGTACACAGGTCGGCTTGCAATTCTGTATGAACGTGTGCTCCGCCACAAGAAGCTTGCATACAATAAAAGTGACACACTGTGGAACATCAACCTGAACGTACCGTCCCGCAGCATGAAGGGCATCCTACTGCTCATTGAAGACCCAGCCAATGCCTCATTTGCTAGGAATACAAAATCATTCTACAACCCAGAGATTACACAAGTCGATGTGACCATTGAAGGCATCCCCAACCAACTCTATGCCGAGAGCATGCATGGCTAACGGCAGTGGGACGCAGTACGTCAGCTTCTAGCAGAGACCAAGCACGCTAAACTCCTGCTGAAGACTGATCAACCTACTGCATATGTCATGTGGGTAGTAGAGTCCTGTGGACGTTGGGTTCAGCAATATATTAGGCTTCAAAAGTGTATACTTATATTTATGGATCCTGATATCATCATTGATCAACTCCTTGCACAGGACGCTAAGTCCCTGGACCCACCCCCAGCAGCCACTGTCGCTGAGCTAAACCCAGAGGGGAATGATGTCTTCTAAAAGAGCTGGGTGTCATGCCCGTCAGTACCTGGGTGCGCAGCACCTGACAATTGACCAGGCTGAATTAATGTTTGATGATGAGATCACCAAGCTGTATGTGAGATACGAGGCTAGGTTAGGTGCTAGCATGACGCGCACTCCAGGTCAGGTCTATGGTCATGTTAGTTTACCGGCAAATTATCATGGCAGAGTGGGGCCTGCTGGGGGTCGGGCCCTACTCTACCACCCTGCTTATGAGCTGCACTAACCGGATGGGGTCATCTTAGAAAACATAAATCTCCTATACAAGCTGTAATTAGTGGTGTAGTGTAGATGAGGGGCGGTGCGCCAAGACCCTCACTCTATATACTACTATATGAATTCATGTATATATATATATGTATTTGAATATATATAAAATATGTACAAATATTTACATATATATATGTATATGCATATATATACGTACATATAAATATGTGTATATATACATATGTATAGATATGTATGTATATAAGCACATCAATATGTAACATATATATTATTATATGTATACATATAAATGTATAAATATATATATATATATATATATATATATATATATATATATATATATATATATATATATATATATAATATATATATATATATATATATATATATATATATATATATATATATATAAATATATATATATATATATATATATATATATATATATATATATATATATATATATATATATATATATATATATATATATATAAATACCTGTCAATTTATGTACGCATAAATGTATAAGTGAAAGTTAAAATGTGGTGCTAATACTATTTGCGGCCTTGTACAGCATGTCGCTTAATGACCTCTCTTCGACGTTGGTGCTTTCATTTGTGTAATGATGCTGACAGCATGGTGTATGGCATGCACAATGTTCGTGACAAGCAAACAAGCAAAGGTCAATTGCTTGATATTTATTAGATCAAGTCTGTTGTAGGCAAGTATTATCTGCATGGGTACATTCGAAACAACGTTAACATGCGTAACAACAAGGAACCTGTCTACGCACAAGCTGTCAAATAAATTCATTAGGAATCCATTCCCCGTTCTCGGCTTATTCCGACATGATTATATGAGTTCCATTTAGCTGTTTCCTTTAATAGAAGTCGCAGGCACATTTATTGAATTACTTATCTTGTCATGAACAAATGCATTGAATTCTCGACTTTTTTTTATCCTGGTACGGTATTCTTATTGAGAGAAGAAGCAACGGCAGCATCGTACGTTGGTCGGAAATGTCTACTCATACTGTAAAAAAGTGACTTGTCTCTTGAAGCATTTTAATACATATATGTGAAGTAAATATTTCTCTTAACACCGTCCAATAAAGGTTGGCTAGTCTCACATTGCAATCCATATCTAAACATTTATATATATATATATATATATATATTATATATATATATATATATATATATATATATATATATATATATATATATATATATATATATATATATATAGGAGAGAGATATATATATATATATATATATATATATATATATATATATATATATATATAATATAGATATAGATATCTCTCTCTATATATATTCTCTATATATATATATATCTATATATATATATATATATATATATATATATATCTATATATATATATATATATATATATATATATATATATATATATATATATCTATATATCTCTATATATATATATATATATATATATATATATATATATATATATATATATATATATATATATATATATAATCGACTGTTAATCCGAATCGTCAGCACGTGATATACTTAGATATTGTTATATTATATTATGTCTACTTAGTTTGTCATGGGTGTCAGTGTTATTGAATCAGTGACTTCTCATGCGGTGAGGTACCAGAGGAACAGCAGGACACAGGTCGTAAGGTCAGAGGGAAGGACGATATTGCTGGATGCAGTGGTACCTGAAAAAATACACAGCGGCGTTGAACAATCATAGCAATAATATTGTATGTACAAGTATTGTCCTAACACTTGTGCAAGAGACGTAACACACTGACGTTGTTTGCACACGGCGAACCCGTCCATCACCATGCATCGCTCTTTCTCCGTCATACAGCTCACGTCCTGTGACCAACATAAAATGATTGATATCAGCTGCTGCATTTGTTGGACGCGGTACGGTATCTGGATTTGTCGGTTTATTATTGAGATATTGTGGACTGTTTGATTATGTTCTCACCTCACATACATCGTTGCAACTACACCTGCGGCATCCAAATTGGTCTTTGTCATATGCGTCGCATTTATTAGAGCAAGGTTGCTTCTCAGGGCAAGGATCATCTGCTCATAGAGACATGATTGATATAGCATTTTGATCCTCAACAGAAGATGTAATTAATGTGATGTACTATCGACTGGAATACTATTTTTAATATGTATTATTATTATTGCTATTTTTCATATAATGGTCACTGTCCGTTTGTTTAATAATATCGATACATTTTAAATAGCCTAATGACCGAAAATGCACTGATCTTACCGATACACATTGCTATGGGAGGACAAGGTGCTCTCACGCACTGCACTTGGACCA
This sequence comes from Urechis unicinctus, assembly GCA_034190875.2. Taxonomy (NCBI): domain Eukaryota; kingdom Metazoa; phylum Annelida; class Polychaeta; order Xenopneusta; family Urechidae; genus Urechis; species Urechis unicinctus. Next base: position 31,875,523 of record CM067346.1, read on the forward strand.
TGCGGCAGCTCTGGCATCGTGGACATTTGATATTCTGAAAGCGGGTATATGTCATAATGGTTCTAAAAAGCATAAATACTCAAGACACGTTCATGTATACAGAATTTCAATCTGCAACATATTGGTAGCATCACCTTGCATGGTAGAGGATCCACGAGATCGTTGATATCGAATACGTACACTTCGTGGGAGGCAGGTGGTGAACATTTTGGAAGTGTACATGTTGTTCCATATACTGAATAAACAAACCAATAGAATTAGCGTTCTACTTCTTAATCATACACTGTCAAGTAGATTCATTGTAGCTTGTCGATGGAATATGCGTAACGTGTTGATACCTGGTCGAGTCGGGCATTGGTGGCACGCATCTCTACATTCCTTCTCCGTGACGAAGTTGTTTGCATTACCTAAGCATCCCCCGTAGGTAAACGGCTTGCACATCTGAGCCTCGCTATCAAAATACCATCTTGGCAAGGCACCTCTACAAGGCCCGACGTCCTTCTCCAAACTGCAGGCTGTCCAACAGCAATCTCACATTAATCAGCAGTAAATGCCAGCCAATATCTCGTACACTATCAAAGTAATTCCTCGACACGTATTGTCAATGAAGGAAGTTTGCGAGAGAGATTACAAGGAATTGTGTACCTGGACAGCAAACGGAGTTTGGATGACTGGGGTCAGGGTGACAGAATGAGCCCTTAGGGCAGCGAAGATTATTGCAGTATATTTTACTACCAGAAGCATCCAACACAGGAGCCCCGGCAGGACATGTATCTAAACGAGGTGATGGATTTATCAGTTGCCATGCATTATTAGTGAGCGCATTTCTGTTCAATACCAAAAATGCGAATATCTGAATAGTGCGTACACACACCTGGACAACAAACTGCAAAGCTGTCATCAGGAGCTATACTACAGTATGTGCCAGGGGGGCATTCCTGTCTTCCTGGCCCGCGACCACAAAATAGCCCCGGCAATGGTGGGCCGCTTGGACATTTGATTGGCACGTCTGCAAAACGATTACCACGTTTTCAACAGGGCGGTTGCTCGTTACCCAATGATAATGGCCACTTTATCAAATAAATTACTGCAGAAGGCATCCATTTACCTCTATCCATGCAAACGGCATAACCTTGCATTATAATGCACACTTCATGCGTTGCACATTTGACGTCCTGTAGGAACATTCGTTTGATAAATAGCTAGCCTTAAATAATTATTACTCGTGAATATCAATCATACACCTCAAACTAGTTTGATGTTTGCAATAATATATATCGTCACAAAAGAACCACCTGACACGGGTCAATGCATTTGCATATTGGGCAACCATACACATCCTTGGCATAGGCCTCACAGTACAAGGCACAACGCATGAGTGGACATCGATCAGCTGAATCACGCAGAAGGTAAAGAAGCATTCATATCATATCACACCTAACTAACCAATGCGCTTTGGTAACTAATCTCTTTATGCTACCGTAATCTATCCTACACGGAATATGATCAGTTATAAACATGTGATCCACCCCCATTTGCTTAGACTTTCCAGAAAGATACAGCATAGTTATAAATTGAAATGCAATTACCTATCATCCCATGCCGATATAAAGGCAATGAAGAGTATAAATAACTGTCTTCATCAGAAAGAATTAAGTACCACGGTCATTCAGCGACATCTTAACGATTTATAGTGTTTTCAATATTATTTACAATCAACGCCAAACAACTACTTACGGAGACAGACGGGTTGAGGATCACATGGTGTGGTAACGCATACTATCTGCATCATTTGACAGGTCTTGCAGCGTTCACATGTTACACCCTGTAATATTAATAACATAGACCAATAGGAAATCAATTTAGTGTGATGGGATTTCATTAAATATAACACAGAGTAAGGGAATGGTGAGAAGAATACCTTGCATGGCAATGGGTCAACACAAGTACACGTTGGGCAGCCATTCGTGTCAACAGCGTAAATTTGATGCGAGGCACAAGGACGGCAGGTTTGAAGTTGACATGCTATCAGGATTAAGTAACAACGTACAGCATCAAGTGTGCAACCCTAATTAACGTCATGCAATCATTATTTATCCAATGATGAACATTGATCGCATTGTCATAATGTTATTTAAATTAACTTGGTATTGTGTTATCTTCAGTGATACTATAACATCTAGATATCATAAAATCATTGACACCCGTTACTTATTTACCACGTAAGGAGGGGCATGATTGGTATCCACACGTGTCTTGGCATTCTGTAAGTGTACTAAATCTATTGTGGTTGCCCTCACAACCTCCATAAACAAATGTCCCGCATGTCTGCGACTGGCTATTGAAGTACCACATTGTGATGGCGGCTTCACAGGGACCTGGATCCTTTTCGAGAATACATGCTACACAACAACAATAGAGTGATAATCTCGATCTCTCTCTACTATCTTACAATGTGGGTTTTAATACAAAATTCGCCACCGATGCAATTACTTACTTGGACAACAAACAGTATACGCGTCAGCAGGATGGGTTTTGCAAAATGAGCCCTTGGGACAGGGCTGAGTGCGACAGGTTAATTCAGCCCCAGTCGGACCCAACAGTGGATGGCCAGCAGGACACTTGTCTGGAAGACATGCATTTAAGTGAAGCATTACGTTAAACTGCGAAGCCAATTTCTTCTTCATAAGATAACCCGAACCTTACAATTCCCATGTCACGATAATCACCTGGTAAAGGTGGGCACCGTCTCTGGCATTCATGTTCCGTCACAAATCTGTTGGCATTTCCACCACAGCCACCGTATATGAAGTTTTCACATCTGTTTGTGACTGAGTTGAAGTACCATCTGGGAAAAGAACCTCTACATGTTCCAGGTTCTACAGGCTGACTGCAAACTGCACAAGGGAACATTTGAATTGTTCAACAAGCTTCATTCAAAATTATACTTGGTGCTTCAAGTTTTGCAAAAAACTATATAAGTGTCGCTGTATAAATCACCTGGGCAGCACACAGCGAAGCGGCCAAATGGGTCAGTATTACAAAACGTGCGTTCAGGACAAGTATCTCCACCGATGCCACAGTTAAGCTCGTTCCCTGTAGTGATATTCACCACAGGCGAGTCGCTCGGGCACTTCTTGATATCACCTGTATGAACATTCTTTCACTGATCACCGCTGGCAAAATCAGTTATTGTAAATAATTCGTTATGAGTAACATGAGTCAAAATATCACTGTAAGATGTTGCACCTGATTGACACGCTCGGATACAATCTGCTTCAGACTGGAAATTGTTATCATTACCACCACATCCACCATAGTAGAATGGGAGACATTGACCGTTGAAGTGATACCATCTGGGGAAAATTCCATCGCAGGGTCCAATTTCTACTGGCTTATCGCATTTGCCACCTTGAGGTTATCAAACAACACATTGATTAATGAGATGTTAGGATTTCTTCTTCTGGATGAACACGATTGGATTGCGTATGTTTATGATTGGTGTCGAGAGGATCTTTTGCTGAATGAAATAATAGATAGACCGTTGGGACACATCGAATAGCCATACAATGCAATAACGAACAATGCGTAGGCAGTTAAAACCTACTGTGGCAGAGGTCTATAGGTCTAGGCTTCTTCTACTTGATATTGTACAAACACTTTTAAGCACTACAATATTTTATACGCATAAATTAATTTTGGATCGGATTGTCAGCATCATTCAATGTTAATGCCTTTGTAAAAATTTACATCTACCCTCCAGTTGCACAAACAGTACACTAAAATATTATTTATTGTTTGTAATTTTACCGACAAATGTAGCCTTGTTAAATCTGTGACGTATTAAAGCTAAGGCCACAGAGTCGGTCTTCGTAAACAGGGGACTGCTAGTGTCTTACAATATGAATATAGTAATAGATGTTTATCATATTTACTTATGCAGAATTGCATTAGTTTTCATCATCTGCAGTATCCAGCATTGCTTGTTCAATATTGTTCTATTATTAGATGACATGTTATTATAACTTAAAAGAAACGATTATTTTTATAAGCGTAAACTTGTCAACTACTGTACGAGTAAAGCAACCCCTCTGGCAATATACACCTGTATCAAAAGCTGCCAGCCAACCTAGGATGCTCACATCTTGATCAATACAAGATATAACTACAGCAGAACGTTCCTCAAGTTTTTCCAATTAGAGAATGGTTTGTCTTGGCGTGGTTTATATAATGCAATAGCTTGACACTCGAGTTCACCTGTAATTCAAAGCGTTATCGTTTACCCGTCATAGCCAAGTATTCTCCTGCATTTGTGGCCCGCTGGTCGAATGAGATCCCATCTCAAAATATATCTGATGAGCGTAATAACCGGCCAATCAGGAAGCTCATCACACCGCTGCAGTCGTTCCATCCTTGGATGATAGCGCAGATTGATAGGGGAAACGCTTTTTCTGGTGATATTATGGCGGCGGTATTTTATTCAATTAGAACCGGCAAGAGCGATGAATTTGAGGAATGTATCAATTTTGTTATAACATCGTGATCTGGTGAGAATCGGCTGGGATTTTTATCAGAATTTCAGCTTAACATTTGCAAATACAGAGCATCGAAGTCACTTATACCGTAGATACCGGAGGTAACCTTATTAGCACTCCATGTATCTCTATGGCAACGAATAATCATTCCGACATTGAAACAGCTTTATTTCCGGACTTGATGAATTTAGTTTACATCTTAACGTGTAGACAGTATGTGTAAATAGCTGAACTGCTGACTCTCCCCTGCGATGCCGTTAATGCATTTACAAGCAGGACTCAAACAAATCAAACTTGTTCAAATATTTTACTTTTTACATGTCCTGAGTTCAATGGACATGTGGACCGTTTCGAGGGAGGGATATACCTAACATCGCATGTATGTAACCTTGCTCCATGTTCGCTTTGTCAGTTAAATCATATCAAATTCAGTCTCAAATTCATTACTAACTCTATATTGAGCTGTTTTTGTACAGTTATGACTCTTCTGCACAGACGATAGACCGTTTTCGGTGATAGAATGTCAGCACAGCGGTGTTCGAGAATTGTATATCAAAGCATGTACGTTCTTGTGACACTGTGGGTGACTCGTTATCACGCTATCGCGCAGTTCGATGTCACAAAACACACAGCCAGTTAAAAGGCAATCGCTCTGATGAGTATCCCAGGCACTGGGAATTGTTTAAATCTGATAAATGGTGGAGGAAAACAAGCTCATTAAGTACAAAGATAATGACGATCTGTCCATTCAATGGAAGTGCATAACGGGCAAAACGAAAGACAGCTATGTATGAATCACTGCGCTTTCTCTCGCATCGGGGTCATTACAATGTACTAGTGATGAAAGGAATGCCTTTTCGTTCGCAGCTGTGCATGATTTCTTCAATTCAACGTGGCCATCAGATGATCTCTGTTTGACAAATTAACAAACTTTCTTGATGAATACCAAAACCGATCGTTACGAAACACCACACTAATATAACATCGACCCCGCGAAGGTTTTCATTAAGATGGACCGTTGTACTAGATATTTGCTTTCCTATCAAGCTCTGTTTTATATTGCGCTACCATTTTTTACAATTTGTTACCACTGGGTAGTTCTGTGGTGAATATATGCCTTGAGTGCCAAAGTAGGTTGTAATGATTAATTCCATCCTCTTGCTAGAACAAAGGAGTCAATCACATGCTTAAATTGCTCTCCGTGATGGCATAGATTAATGATGAGTATGGTCTCACGATGGGAGATTCATAATATCCCTTCACACATTATAATTTGACATTAGTGACCAAACAATATGGCATTTGCCATCGCTGCAAAGCAGATACATTGACATACTCAGTTGAATGACTTTAATAATTTTATCCAAGTGTACAATATAATTTATACACAGAGCCAACACATTAAACCTCTCCATCAACAATATCCAAGTGAAGGAACTATTATTGCGATGCAATGATAAATGGCAAGGTGCATTGTTGTTCATGAAATCATGTTTCCCTTCTTCTAATACTTTGGATCTCGGATTATCTGAAAACGGCCTTGGGTGCAAGAGACTATGAAGATAATAGAGGGGAGGGCATAAACGTGCTGCACCTATGTAAACAGCTGAGCGATAATGTATCGTATGTAATTCAGGACGAAACTTCCTGATAAAAACTTCTCCTCCTTCTTCTGCCTCGTAGCCTAAAAATCACGACTATCATAGTTGATGGAGTTCGCCTTTTTTTCATCACGGGTATCCTCGTTGCTTGGAGTTCGTCTGTTCTGGAAGACCTTGCATCAAATATTATAATTTGAAATATCAATCAGTGAAACATTGTGACGGGCTATCAAGGGTTACGATTAAAGAGAAAATATATAGATTTGTAAAGATTGTCATAAAATAGACTTCGATGAGACATTTCCTAAATCGGAGAATATATTGTAGCGTAATAATCATGCCTACAATACTGCCTCTGGTCAGTCTTTATGGCGCAGTTAGATAGAGTAGCGTTGGTTCGATCGTAGCATATCAAGTAGTGCAAATATATAAATGGAGGTTTATACTTTAGCAACTTCAATCCCTTCGTGGGGGGCGGGTGTCATGAATCAACGACCAACAAATATGCAAAATAACAACAAATGAGTACGCGAGCAAATTCAATATTGCATTCAAAATGATATGCTTAATGTTTCCAAGACATGGTTATTGCACATAAACGCACAATTATATGACGATTAATAGGTTTGTGTTGCGATTAACTTGTTACCAATATATTCTGATTATGAATGATCTTCTAAGAAAAAGTATACATCATTATAACATCACCATCAAATAATGATTGGCACAACTTGTGATGCTTTGTGTCACGAACAGATCATGATAGACTGTTTTTCAACGAGAAGGTTTTGTTACACAGACATTACCTCTTTTTTTTCCTCTTCGTTTATTGTTTATTCGTTTATTGTTTATGTAAATTGAATTAATATACTTCATTATGACTCTATGTGAATAAAAATCACAACTGACATCAATCAATTTTTGTCAAAAACTTTGTGGTTAAGTTATGACAAGGCTCTGACATGTTACAAAGCACTGTCTTGTCAAAGTGCTGATCGTCTGTACAATAACCACGAAGATTTTTTGGATGCAATCACAGGGCTCGGTAGTACTCTGTACATAAGGAATGGCGCGTTGGGGTGGTTGGCTAGGTTTTAAGGAAATATATGATATATTCAGTGGTCCGCGTAACCAATTTCTGCATTACTGATTGTGCTTTTATTGCATTGAGGGGTGAACATAATGACAAACGATGCGCACCTCAATAGAATGGCTTAAAATACCAAGCGATATGCTATGAACTGACATGGTGCACTGTCATCAACCTTCAGAGGGTTGTGGGATGAATATGCCATGGCGCTGTTGTGGATGACTAGGCGTGGTGATATCATTTAGCAATTGGGAGACCGGAAATGGGACATTTTCTATCAATCGAAACAAACAACATACGCGTTATGATTAACAAGTAATATACTATAAAGTATATATGAACTGTCATATGGTTGACTTTTTAAAGCTAGATATTGTTTCATAATATACATTGATCCTGCAGTAAACGGGATTAGCGTTTGGTAGGTAGCCCTCTCAAAGCCTGAATTTGCATATCTATCACGCAAACAAACTACAGACAAAACGCCGCATGCGTGCTCGTGAAACTCATGACAAAATATCTCACCTGTAAGCAGTGTTTTCGATGTGTAACTATTTCTTCACATGTAGTTTCGATTCGGACTGATGGCATTTAGTTGAACTTGAACAAGCTCAATCTGATCATTTTGCACGTCGATAGTGATTGTTGTAGACCGTGAATGACATCAAAGAGGTTGCACCAATTACCGTTCGTGCCGAGGTTATCCGAATAGCAAGCACATCAAGCTACAACTCATCAAACGTTGAAGTTGTTTAAAGCATATGGCATCATATATATCGCAAATTGTGATCAAAATCAACGAAGGCTGTTAGCAGTGATATCGCTTAGCTTATCGCATGGTAAAAAGATAAATCCTTCGTACAATAGAATTATTCAACATAATAGATGCATGTTACATATAAATGTATCAAATACACATTGTAATTGTTGCCTGGCACATGCCGGCTTAAATTCAGCTCATGACAGACGGCCTCTATTGCTGCTCGTTTTTGCACATAAAGGGATCTAGGCGTGAATATGAGAAGCTTTTCAAAAAGCAAATCATTTGATGATATTTGTGAAGAAACATTCGGCGCATTAATGTGTATAAAAAGTGTAGGAATGTACTTCTGATATTGCTAATGAAGTCGATGCTTATGCTGACAGCTTATGTGGATCATGGCAGTAATAGAGCTGTCTATGATGAAGATGAGATAAAGATTATGAAGACGGTGTTGAATATGATGACGTCGACAATGATTATGCCTATAAATCGGATGATGAATATGTAAATATGACTTAAACAAATAGAACATTGCATTCCTTATATATATATTTATATTTAAATAAAAATTTGTTATATGTCGCAAACGGCATAGATAATTTAATATGACATAGAACACACAGACAAACGCGAAAATAGGAAGCACGTCTGCACACAATCATGCCCACGTGATATATATATATATAAATATATGAATATATATATATACATACATATATATATATTTATATATAAATATATATATATATATATATATATATATATATATATATATATATATATATATATATATATATATATATATATATATATATATATACATAAAATTTATAAACTTGATTTGCTTGGGTGTTTAAAGTTCGCTTGATTAGGCATTACATTGCCACTCAGAGAAGCTTTTATCATGCCATTATGGTCATTATAGCAGTGTAGTTTTATTCATAAAAATGTCCGGTACAACAGTGGAACATTTTACCTATTGCATTGCACAGCACTTATTCTAATTGATGGTCGATAATTTAGAGGATTTACCTGCTGATGATGAGTCCGATTATGATGAAAATGACGTTATCGTTGCGATAAGTATTATGTCATGCTTGTTCATTGCTGTGCGGTTCTATTTCTTTTGTGCTTCTTCCACAATACAATCAAGTTGCAATATTTATGATGACAAGTATTGAATGACAAGTAATAAGCGGAAATAAAGGAACATGTGTAAATGATTGTGGCGGTTTGAGGGCACTATTGCTTGGAGAATAATAATTAACCTGCACGTGCTATGTACAATTGTTACCAGTTTTTGTGGAATGGCTAAATGAACCATGGGGCTTTGTCGGAGAGTTCCAATCATTCATGCCAAATGCCATTGCAGTGTCATTGTGTTGAATAATTTGTGTGCCTTGTGAAAAGCGAATTTGAACAATGACTGTAATGCGCTACTTAACCACGCGCACAATGCAAAGGAAACAGTTGAATGTGGTTTGAAACCTCTCAAATTAGTACTGAAAAAGTTGAATGCACATTGTTTAATTCTTGTTTCGATACGACTTACAATATCCTCCATCAACGTGCATACTCTCATGTCGAAACGTGTAGCCCATTATGGCTCCACTATACACAAACACAAACTCTGACTCACAAATATGAATCCAATAATACCAAATTCCAATCCTACCATTCACGGGGGAGCATGGAGTGTGCGTTGGTGTTCAAAAGGGTCATGCTACAATGTGCCTTAAATCTACGAATCATCTACATAATATTGACACTATCACTGATGTAACGGAAAGTAGGTCGGTAAATCTCTTCTGTCAGTCAAACGCCCTAAATCTTACCAATATACTGGTAGCACAGTGATCCCGTTGGTAGCTTTATACACAGCTTTATACTTATAACTGATTAATTAGCGTTATTTTTACACTTCCTATTTCACTAGTGATTAAACGAGCTGGTAGCTCAGCTGGTAGCTCCAACTGTGGGGATTAAGGCGAGCGCCTCCTGGTGTATTTTGTTGACACCCCTATAAAATCTGTAGTCGCGATAGAGCAGTTTTTGCAATTAGTATTAGCAGTGCTGAAACCTTGGCGAGTAAAATTGTCTTTGACGCTGTGTACACAGCCCCTCTATTTACCTGCCTCAAACAGACAGCTTATTAGCGATCAAGGTACGGCCAGGGGATGCGTGATGAGAATATTGGATGGGCTTTTGGAAGGGGTTGCATTTGTAGAGCTTTCATCCATCTCCATGTTATAACCGGACGACGTCCCTCAAGGATAACAAAGCAGCAGGTTATTATATTTTCTATTGCAGTGTCTGTGTGCGTGTTCGCGATTTCATAGCCGTTGACGTCATGACGTGTGTCGTGTCATACAGGCAAGTTGACTGGAGTATTTACTCGTTTAGTTATCTCCTCGGTGCGTTCACAAAACCTATAATACAATAAACCTGTCATCAGTCATAGTGGTAGGTGCAAAGCATGTTGTTGCAGATGTCGGCATAACGAATGATGCTCTTGTGATGAAACTTATCCCCATCGGTTCACGTCATAGAAACATATTTGACACTCACTGTAATTAGTGGATTATATAGATCAGCCACCATTAGTATAATGCTGCATTATCAATCACCACTTCCGCAGTCACCGACCTTGTTATCAAAAGGCACAATGAAATGGCGGTAGTGAATAAGATACCATACGACTAATATTAGCTGTACTTAATACTCGAAAAAATGATGTCTATGGCACATAATCAAACACAAATATCTTGATGTTAAATGGATGTATCATTCATGATTACAGACAACTTGATGCATGTAGTTGTCTCGATTTCGTTTTGAATGATCAGGACCCAGACGACAAAAGATACATTACAACATAATATGTTATTAAAATCTGCTCTCGATGAAAGTTTAAAAATATCTATATCTTGTCTTTGAATACACACCGTAATATATCTTCTTCGGACTTAAAAACATAGCTATACCTTGGTTATAAATATTTTAAGCGGCACAATGGATTTAGTTACATTGGCCTTGCCGAATTAGGGCGTTAGATATATCCAAGTGATAGGTTCATGATGTACATCAGTTGGTCTACACAACAGGAAAATACTAACAACATTATCACAGAAGCAATATCATGAAACAACTTAAGTCACTCAGAATCCATAAATGCAATGGTGCGAAAACCTGGTACCTATCGACCATGATTTATCCAACATAACTCTTATGACATAAACGAAGCGTTCTCACTTAACCCGCCAAACAATTTTAGCTGGTGTGGCACTCACAAAGCGACCTTGGTCATTTGCATGATGTGGGAAGTGGCTGTTTAGTGATTTTTTCGACAGGCCATAAATAACACCGATGTCTTTATGGCTCGTTTCAACCTCCGGCATTTTTGCTAATCTGTGGATGTCACCATGACTGATAGCTCGAGCGTAGTTGTAGCTTAACTTTCCGTACACATCTAAAAACCGTACTAGACACTGATGCTTCTAGAATTGTGTAACTTCAAACATTGGTTGCGTTGAAATGACAATAATATATGTCTCAGTCATCCGTCGATGTTATGAGACCTATGTGTATTTACAGATATGTCATTATGTAACTCGGGTAAAGCAGGCCTAGAGCTTAGGCGTGAACAATTGTTTTAATGTGACTGCATTCATGCAACCCTTCCTCACACAGACCAGTTCCTCATAAATTGCACATAATACAATATCGTTTCACAATAAAGCTGCTTGCTATTTGGTTACAAATAGGGTGTTTCCGACAATTAGTAGTTTGCAATTTGGTCATGCCCTAATTAACCATTGTCCACGGTGATACGTTTAGTAGTTTGCAATTTTGTCACGCCATAATTACCCATTGTCGTACAGGCATTTAACAATAGCAATGATGCTCAGAAGATTTCGCCCCTTAAAGAGGGCAAAGTTAGCTGCATATCTTCTGTTTAAAGGTGTCCCCAATGATAAACTGTTGGTGATTTAGAACTCCTGATAGCGACAGCAGACCAAACAAGGTAAATGCCGCAAAGTACAGACAGACAGATTGTGCTTGAAGTCAAACGCTCTGACCAAAACTGCTCATCAAGATTAGTGTCCATGGGCCGACAGTTACAAATCCCCAGTAACAAATGGGTCCAAAATGATCGGATCCATAATAGAATATTGTAAAGATATCGCTATTTTGCCTAATATTGAGGATATGAACTTACGATAACAGTTTGACGAAGTGGTTGTCCAGGTTGATGTTGCTCTGGCGACAAAATAATTTGTGTCGAGTGGGTTGGTTATGATGATGCCGAACAAAGGATTGCGACGGCGAAGACGTCTGTTATAAATAATTGTGAACTGACATGCTTTGTGTTACATTCATCATAATAACTGGAGTAGGAGACCGATGTTACTTTTAAGGAAAGAGCATGTCATTATGCAAGTTCTAATGACTAGTATTGCATATTGCAATGTAGAATTATAAGCCCAAAACTGTAATGTATTACCTGTTCCTATTCTGGTATCACGGACAGTATTTATGTGGGAGTAACAAGGAATATGTTTCTGTACTATCTTGTATATGAGAGGAAGAAGTTTTCGTATGCTACAGCAGGTGATGCTATCAGTTGAATCAACGATTAACGCCCAGTGTGGTAAATTAATCAAACCAATGCTCTACTTTCTATACATAAGTGATTGATCATAGAACTTAAGCCAGATAATCATTGCACAAAGGCGCTTCAATTTTTGGATGAGTCGCCGCCTGCTTGATCATTCCAACAAAGCTGACCGTATTTAGGATCAACGTTAAAACGCAAGGAAGCTGGATGTGGTTATTAAGTTTATCTCTATCGTAATATCCGGAATGTATGAGAATTTAGAGCCTACATAAATCAACAAGTAATTAAAACGTTTTCTATATGTATTATAATTTGTAAAAAAAGTTTTTTTGACCACTTATGTGTGGAGAAACTCACCATTTTGCCGAATGCACTTCAAATGCTGGCCAGTGTGTCCAGATATTTTGAGATTTGTCAGAAACGCAATAACAACATGTGATATTTTAACATCATTTGTGTATCCAAAGTCATATCGCAGTTTATCACTTTCCTATATCTGGAAAGGTTTGGAAATATCAGTGAACATGTTAAATGACAAATAAAATGTCACAGCATTTAATGTGCAAACTCGCTTCGATCACTGTATTACATGCATACTAGGTGTAGTTGTCACTATGGAGTACATACATCACCGTGGGGTACACACGTCTATTCGTTCCGTTGAACAGCAAATCGAGATCCAATCTGAGGACCATCTCCGGTTTTGAGTTTGATTTGGGGTGGTACATATGTCAAAAGGTAACGCAGAAATCTCGTGTAGAGCAAAAGCGGAAAAGCTAGCTGGAGCTAGTCATGGCATCTCAGAATAGCCCGTTAATGTTTATAGTACGGGCGCCGTAAACAATTAGCCACCCTACGGACTGTAGAGTTGCTAAGTCTCAGACGACTTAGTGGTGAATCAGGGTTTCGTGCCCCTCAGAGAAGATCCACAGTTTGATTGGGTGAAGTCTAGCCTTTTTTGTCCAATCATTTGTACTTCATTATACAGCACATGCCATCGGGACATCACACTAATCCCGTCATCGTCCCAAGACGATGTTAAGCCTGCTGCAAAACAGGTATCATTTAACAATGTAAACATAGCAGAGGTATACATCTGGACAGCTATTCGACCTTTAATGGTGTATGTCGGCTATATTATCTGTACATCGCAAACCATAAAGCACGTATAGACTGAAGTATGTAGGTTATGTCGATAGTCTTGCTAACCCCAAATGCAATGCCGTAAAAGGGTTAATCGTTGTCCTTGACTACCTACTGAGTCCCATTTATCCATGGCAACAACGGCCTTGCCTTGACAGCCAATGCGTAACAAGTAAAGTGATTCGATTCAAGTAAAGGAAAATTGATTTCATGAAGAAAGTTGCTTTAATAAGGATAGACATAATGTCTTTCATATCTTGTCCGTGTTTAATTAACTTCCTTCGTAATATTATTCACAATCTTTTGACTGAGCATTGTTTGTAATATGATTTGAAGTGTTCTGGCAAAAATATAACCCACTGTTTATTAACGATCAAATAGGATTGACAAACCGTCGATGGTCATGTAAATATCTTACATTGGGTGCGATATGTAACCCTTCAGAGTCAATTCTTGAAAGATGTATCGATTTGTCGTTGATGCGATAGTGATGTAAGTGGTCTTCTTCTAGAAAAGATTTCCTTTCTCTATGATGAATTAGTGGGGTAGTAACAATGGTACGGTGGCTGCAATATGACTTTGCGTCAGATAGTAGAAAACCGGTCAACAGATCGTTCATGGTTCAGTTCAAATAATTACCATCTACAAAACACTTCGAGCACGAGTCGCGAAAAATCATCCCTTCGTTAGCAACATCGCAACTCATTAGTACGGGCCACCCGTAAACGATCTTTCTTTGTTATTTGCATGCAGAAAATGCAACAAAGACGGCCAGCTACAAGACACAGCTCCTTTATTTCTATTGTTGTGTTGGTCTGATGGCAAGGAACAACCTAAGCTGTGTAATATTAAGGCATCATTAAACATTAACCCTTGATTCCTAAATTGTAAGTGAGATAGGACGCCTATATGATTGGATATTGCTTGTCTTAAATATTCGGTGCCCAAATGTCTTTTCTATAACTAACAAGAATACTTGTTGCATACCGCCATTGGAGGAGAAATATGATGGGTTTCTTTATGTTAAGGGGTTCAAGGGGATTATTTGGCAATAATAATTTATCTCTAAAACCCGGTGCTGTTTAGGTTAATGTAAGCTCCTAAATTCTCATACTTTTCTCAAATCGCCTTCAATCTATATTTAAAGATTCAAGAATTAGAACTACAATAAGCTTAACTTACTCTTTAAGTTGTAAGTTAGCTGTTATTAAGAATTCAAGTAATTGGCAACTCCTTAGTACAATTCAGCGCCTTCGTCTGATGAATAACCCACATCCCGTTCATGGTGCAATGATCAAACACACATGCGAAGCATCCAGCGCGTAGGTTTGATGAATATCAAGCACTCTGTGCTGATTCATATCACTTGATTTGTGTGTACTTTACTTGTCCCCTGGCAAAAAAGATGGTGGCTGAAATAATGTGATGAGGGCTCGGGGAGAAAGTATCTACGTAGGTTCAAAATTAGAATTTCATTTATTGGTTACGTGTCTACTAATTGCACTGACCATCCACCCAGATGAAATCCAAACTCAGCTTAAAGGGAGTGCCTATATCTTATCACTAGGGCATGATACAAATTGTCTTATCATAAAGAAGAAAATTGGTTCAATACAAAATTGAATTTGCTTGATTATGAATAATTGTTGACTGTTTATTTATGATCCTACGGCCATCTATACGATATTATAAGTCACGATTTGATAACGTTGACATGTTGACATTTGTTCCTATTGTTATGCTACAACCCCAACAACGCTTCTTTGTTTGAATGCGCAAGAATGACAGACCAGAGACAGTTGTAAGGCAAAATTATTACCATGTATTCTCTGACTTCGAAAACGACTGGTCGTAGTCTATTTTATGAACATCTATACAAATCTACAGCCGACACTGAGCTCTTTGTCAACTTTTGATGGTCCGTTGCTGAATTTCATCGACAGCTTATTTGATGCTTGGAATTCCGGAGGTAAGTAGTAGCTGCTGCTCTATCCCAAGTATCCCATCATGCAACTTTATAAACAACCTATAAGTGGTTGCCAGGAAGCAAACATGTTTTTGCTAATAGTTTGTGTGGTTAGCCCCAATCTGTTATATGCATTCTATATGAACTATACAGGACTTTCTGTCTTGTTGTTCCTTCAAGGTAGATGAACGGGTATATGTGCGAGAATATATTGTTTCGATCGACTTAACCCAGGATACGTGTTCAGCAATATCATTAAAATAGGCTAGACAGGGGTGAAATATTTCAGAACAAATCTTTACTGATTACTTAACATATGGTGCCAACCATTAATGACTGTAACCAAACACCATACATTGTCCCCGTGTCCATGGAAGAGGAATGGTATTTCTGTTTATCTGCATGTGTATGTAAACAATGTTGCATCAAGCAAGATAAGCTGGTTAGTAGTACCATAAGCAAACCAAAGAGCATAATAATTTACTCCAAATGTTTCTGGGGAACCAAAAATAGTGTTCAGAATAGAGACAAACCTAATCTGGTCCAATGCACATTTACAGCAACTCATTTTTAGGTCAATAACGTTAAAGCACTTATATTGTTACCATGTTCTTTTTGCAATAAATATAAATACGATACCGAGTGTATTTCCAATTTGTACCGTTTGGAGTATGCTGATAATGTATGGGCCTATGTGTGACTATCTCTTACTGCTTTGATGCGTGGCTATGTTTTAGTTTTAGTCTAGTAATATAATGATCTGCGGCACTTCTTTTTTATACATATATTTTGCCTGAAAAACGTGTCTCACAAATTCGGTTATCTGTTAAACAGACTTCATTAGGCAAACAAAGTACCCATTTAGTCGTACTCTTTTTACCATTGTAACGTACCCGTTTGCGTTGAAACTCCTACTTAGCACAAAACGAAGCATTGCATACATGAGCGATACGTAGCTGGCACATTGTGGGGTAGATTTTGGAATTCATCAAACAAAGGAGTATACATAATGAAAAGTTAAAACCAGCACACTTGGCTAGTTTCACGATCAATTGACAGCGTAAAAGTGAATATTACCACTGAAAATGACATACATCAATATGCAATCAACATGCAACGAATATTATGATTTGAATACGTTAAATTGCTCTACATTCATTTGCTGGTTAATCATGAAAACACCCTTAATGCTAGCGATAATACTGAGTGCCATTTCGTAAATCGAATTCATGAGAAAACACGGATTTGTACTGCGACACACATCCTGAATTCGGGCAATAAAGAAATGTCCTAGACGAGTCACGTGACATTTAATGGGTATGTAGTCCACTGCCCTTTTCTCCTTGTCTAGCGACACGAAATTCGATATGCTTACGATGACTTGTATTAATTATGTTATAATGTCAACACATGTCCTCATCTTTTACACTCGAATGAGTGCAAGTCCTGCACGTGTTGATTGTGTAAGTAAAAATGAATGCCGCCGCATTCATTCGTTTTACTTCCAAAGAAAAAACCCTGTCCGAATGGGGTGCAAGAAAGTTATCATCTGTTATGCAATTAAACACTGTCGACATGTCTCATCCGTAGGCTTTTTCTCGTTATAGCAAATTCCTACCTGCGAAAGTTACCTGAATAACACACATGTTAAACTGCATCTCTGTAGTTTTTCATGACAAGTGGAGATTATGTATATTGCAATTGTAATGATTTTAATTAATCGTGGGATATTGCCAACAGTGAATATTGCTCAGCAGTGATGATGTCTTATCAAGGTATGCAACATTAGATGACCCGATTAAACTTTCTGCATCACCGTAGCTAATCAGAAGCGTGTTGGCACCAATATTGTAGCACGATTGTGAATAAACTCAGTGTTTGGAATCGAATGCTATCAATCCCTAATAAATATTTAGATGTCGAAAGATTTGTTTTATTTTACAGCAACTTAGCCGCATTCAAGACTAATACTATCAGGGAACATAAAAGCGACTATTCGACTGATGAACGTACCTGAAGTGAGTTACTGTTTCTCTGAATGTGATGGCACAGGTTAACCATGCTCCATGTAAGTTGAGCAACCTAGCAAGCTACTTATGACTAGAAAACAGAGAAGATGTATATATATGGATTACTAAACATCTGTTTCGTGCTGATTGATTGATTTATGCGAATTCATGAGAGAATCGATTTTGATCGAACCAAAAATGTGTTTTTCAACAATATTGATTCAATATGTCAGGCTGTGAAAAATGTACCATTGCTTTACATGTAGGTAAAACCCATTTTAGATGCGTACTAACACAATCTTTGCAACTCTGCAGCATCGCACCACGTGCCAAGATTATGTAAAGAACAAACACAGGTAAAGGTCGATAAGCTGTGAAATCGGTGTCTGCTTGGCTTTACAGTTTACCCATTTGTTACGCACGCGAATATGATCGCCAAGTTCAGCCCAACAGAGAGTCATTCTAGTGCATAATTATATATGAAACAAAACTATATATATCGGTGTGCAGCTATGATCGGTATGGTTCTGCGATTGTTCAAATACGTATGAACCCAGGCGCAGCCCTCATCATGAAGTAATGCTTACGCTTACCTATTAACGCATCCTCGTTATCGAGTACGACTAATCCCAACATGCTGCACGTAATTGTGAAGCATGACAGGAGATTAACTACTCATCACTTGGTGTGGTTGTAAATAAAGTAACTCTCGTATCACTCATGCTGTTTTTGCAAGGCTTGATGTATCAGGCTTTATAACGGCTTATGGTGGTAATGTCATGCTCTGTTTGCATCAATCAATAACAACGCGACGACTGAGGCGGCGAGATGTGATGTTACCGTGGAAACAGTGCTACACTGCCTTTACCTTGCCGCATGGTGATAATTGTTCCGACTGATACCGTAATGCAATCATGGTTGATATTTGTGTGTTTTGATCATCAAGTCCAGATCATAGCGAGTATATGGCCGATGATTTTTTCGAGATATAAAAATCATTGCATTGGCTGTAATCAATAACGTTGCCATTATCAATTCAATTTTATTTTCATGTTGCCATCTGCAATAACGTGTTACTAAGTAATTAAACGGAAGGGCTAAATGCAGATTTCATCTAGTGCGTTTCAATGTGAATTATCACTTACATTATAATATGGTCGGTATTGATAATTGGTCCTGAGAACACGAGCAGCTGTTGCTGAGTAGAATCATAGATAGAGACACAAATATATATATATATATATATATATATATATATCTATATATATATATATATATATATATATATATATATATATATATATATATATATATATATATACATATATATATATATATATATATATATATATATATATATATATCTATATATATATATATATATATTTTTATTTATATAGATATGTATTTATATATATGACGGTTAATGATAATATTCGCTGGTCGTTGGGTTGGATTTGTAAATGTAGAACATGGCATTATTTTGCATTCAGGTGGGCTCTCATGCATGATAACCGAATGACTCCTAATAGCATCTTCAACAGCATTTCCTTGCTACAGTAGTCATTGAATTTTAAAAAAACCCAGATACGCTGCCGCGTCTATATGCTTTTTTCGATCTGCAGGGGGAGTGAAGAGTTACTACATAAATACCCTGTCATTAGACAGACATGGACATTTGTCAGCCTAGAATATTACCAGCTCCAACTCATACACCTAAAGCAATGCTACATACGTGTGTGTACAACAGTATTGTAATACAAGATGCAATTACGTTTGCAGGATAAATAATAGGTATTCACCATAAAGGCGACCCCGCCAGTCTATTTGATGCGCTGGTGCCATTGACTGTTGTAGGGGGTGATCATGCTAACTTAGAGAGAAGTTGAACTGATACAAATTTCTTGTTATATTCGTCGTGAATGACAGGTGCTTTGTTTGTGAATATGGTGCCTTATGTGTCAGCGAAATATTCTCTGGTGTTTAACAATATTTATTTCGAATATGTTTGCGCAAGAGTGCCAATCTGAAGGCATATATGATAAGAGTATAGAAACAAAAGCCGTAAATCAGATACGCTGGTGGCATAATACGGAATATCGTCCATAGCTTCGTTCGTTTTATTTATGGGCTTGGACTTGCTGTCAGGTGGCAGTAAGATTTATTTCCAGATTTGGAACTGGCATTAACTGGAATATGCATGCAGGGCCATAGTCCACATAGCTCGTCGTCATGTGTGAGTTTCGTTTGTTATCAATGCGCAATGCATAATGTAATGTTGCTGTTAAGTCACCAACTTCATGAGTATTATGGCAGTCATTTGCACCGAGTGTTACCACCTTGTCAGCCTCTTCATTATCAACTTTAGTAACAGTTAAACGCGGGATCAAAATGGCGGTGGTCAAGATATCATACCACAAATATTTGCTTTGCAAAATTCACAACAAGCGATTTGTATGACACTTGATCAAATAAAGATTGTTTTGCTGTTAATTGGATTTATTCGAGCCAACATGATGCTAGCTGAGCATAAGAGACTGCTGGTCTTGCCGGGAGTGAATCCTAAAACCGTATGTAGCCATGAATAACATTGTTTGGGTGCTTGCCTTCGCCTCCTGTATCTTAGCTTTCAGTAGATGTCAGAATGACTAATAGTTGAATTATGATTGATTCTTTCCTTCTTGCATCCGACATTTTACTGTCAACAATCTTCATATCTACAGCATGACAACATGTAATGTCAAAATTCTAGCGTTCTAGCATCCCTTTGCAAAATAACCAATCAATATCTGCACATGACCCTAAATGAGCATAACAAGTTTTCGAATCATTATTTGCTGGTTAAGCTATTTTGTGTGACACTCTTCCCTAATCAATATATGGGCGGCTAGTTGATCATAAAACCAACCAACTATTCGCGATATAATTTTGCGCCCGTATCTTATCGGTGTCAGTGATGAATTCTTCGGATAATGGATATACTGCAAGTTGTTCAAGGAAGCGGTGACTTGGAACCCAGGATAGTTAACATCGGAGTCATCTGTTTGCACATTAGCCATGTGTATTTATATCGCTATGAAAAGGCTTTGAGCCCAAAAGCCATCCTTTGTCAAACTCTGTCAAATTAACTATACCGAAGAATACGTTTAAGGATAGATATTGTTATTAGAATATAAATCACTTATTTGGGGTCAATAGATCCCCGAATGTCACCAAACATCATCCATCATGAGCGATAGTCAACTTTATGTATCATTAGGCCCAAAGGCTGCAGGGTCATTGTTGTTGACCGTTCGCAATTTTCTGTATTCATATGAACGCATTCACAGCTTGTACATTATGTCATCACAATTAGCGAATGACCAATATTGACCTTCTGCATTTGAAGTGACTAGTGTTTTCATAGTCTGTATACATATATGCATGACGCTGTTTGTGGATACAACGCTTACAAGCTACACATTGGTCACATTGGTGAATACTATGGTTAAAATGATTATGATAACGATGATATCGTCAATAATGAATTTGATTATTACCATGAAGAGTATAATGATGGTAGAGATGAGATGTTTTTGTTGTTGTTGAATATGTTAGAATGATTATGGTAAAAATCTGATGATGACGAAAAGGGCTAAAGATGGACTTTGAATGTGATTCATTATCGTAAATGTGATACGCAGCAACCAGAAGCCAATGTAGCATCATTATAAGCAGATTTTACGGCAAATGATTGCAACAATCAACGATGCTTTCGGAGCGTACACAGTTTGTATGGGCTCCTTAATTTCTTAGCTTTTTCCTAATTGAATCAAATAATATATGACATAATTATCACTGATAGATATATAATGTGCTAGCTTAGCTAATAAATCTCAGGGACACAATTTGATCCAAAGTAATGATGACTTTGCGGACCTACTTCCATTTCAAATCAGTGTCTGACACGCGATAGCTAATCAACATCGACATCAATCTTATCTCATATCGCGAGCTCAATTTATAGGCGTCTTGGACTTGAGCATGAGAGGCAATAACGTGCCACTCGTAATCAATCATCTGCATGCTATTGTATGAATTGTATATACATATACGTGATATATATATGCGTGCTTCTACCATACGATGCAAATTGTGGTTGATCGCTGTGCTACAGCGGTGTGGCAGTCCCTATAGTTATCGCTGTCCCTTCTCATTAATACATAACATGGCGACCTTCGTTATAAGCAGAAATTGGACATGGACTAATCGAATAGCTCCAATATTTCGCTCTATATGCAAAGACATGAGTTGCTTTGTGTGCAACGTCGCTGAATAACTTTAGTATTATCATTGTTTGTAAAATATAAGTGTACATTAATATACCAGGATATAATGGAATTAATTACCCTCCGGCTTAATGTCGCGATATCATTCGCGTTCGTGACAAAAGGGTATATTGTTTAAAAATATTTCACAGCTTATCGACAGTTACGTGTGTTTGCTATTCACATAACCTTGGCTCGTGGTGAGTTGCTCTTGAGTTGCCACAACGAAGAGCACTATTTGAGGTGTCACAGATTTATTTTTTCAGCAACATTATGTAGACTTTTATTGCATAGTGGCAGACTAGCCTAGCCTTATATTACATTCGATACATTCGTACGCAGATGAATGGTTCAAACTTGCCAACTCATATTATTTTCTTCGGGCATTAGTAAACCTTTCTTTGAAATGAGATGCGTCTATATGTTATGTATTTGGGCATGTTGCTCCAGATCTCTCAATTACACAACAACAACCTGACTTACTGAATCAATGTGGTTGAACCCGCTTTCATGGTCAAGTACAACATTAGAACGTATACTTGCATAGGGATGAGCATATGTTTACTGCTAACAGGTGTGTAGTGCCGAGAGAAAATCCTGTTTAGTGCACATCACGACTAGGAAAAGTCATGCAAAACATAGACATCCAACACGTTGCTGCCTCTTAATAGCTACACTTACAGGTAAGTTACTGGCTTGGGTGATGGGCTACACGGAATAGTATTACCTCACCGCATCCCGTCCACTATGCTCACTTAATTACCTGTCACGATTAAAACATTCAGATACCATTGGCGCAGAGATGTGGTATAACACGAAGGCGTCTTCGAACGAGGCTAGTCGTTATTGAAAGCCTGTTGATTTTGCATAACAGACGACGACTTCTTTGCACCACACGTATGGTTGCCAATCCAAACTTAACCAAGTATAGGGCGTTTGCCTTTTGAGAGAGTGATTGCAAGAGCAGTTAAGACGTTTTTTTTTGCTTCAGAAACATCATCAATAAGTGTTCGACTGAGGAATGCCTAATAACTGCGGCAGTATTTATTCTTTTATCTGTGGTGGTAGAATATAAAATGGTAGCCTTGATAGAGTGAGAATCATAGGCCAGGTTTTTGATTCACGAACTGACTTGCATTATTACCCCTTAAATTCAGGGTGTTCGGATAATCAATTTGCAAGTAAAGCTTCCTGGTGTCCAACGATCATCATACAACTATCATAAAAATAGTTGCATGTTCATTACAAATCAATATATGACTTATTGTACAAACAAATTCTCATACGCTCACTTTTATCCATTGAAACAATTGAATCGCTTGTATTACAGGTGGGAAATTTACTGAAGGGCGATGTTGGCTCGCCATACTCATATAAATCTAACGATTTTATTATTTCCAAGGTCTATGTCCCAATCTGCCAGCTTCGTAATATGACCAAATATGCACTCTCGTATAAAATAGTTCGACGAATGCCACTGGGTAGTCGGAACGTCAATCTGTTAATAGAATATGCAATATTTCACCGATAAAGAGTACGACTTCAAAAAGATGAGAAGAGGTACGTCCAACAAGAAAGCTTATGTAGAATAGGTGAGTACTATTCGCGTTGCCACGAGTTTTTGTATCATTTTCATATATACTTGCTTCGGACAACTGAGGCAGGTAGGGGTAGATTAACATAACATTATATATATACACAAACGGATGAACCGGAGTGGTAAGCTTCTTCGCGGAAAACGTAGACTTATAGCGCTTGGTAGCAGCCGTTAATGGGATAACACCATATGCTACGCAATCAGTAAAGATATGATGACACCTTTCTATAAAATATATCACCACCTGTCTGATTCATGTTATAGGTATTGCGGGGTTAAGTGCATCGAAAGAATCTATTTACACGTACATGTTCACTAAACTACTAGGGATGAACAGCCAGGCACGGCTGATATGCCTGCGGTGCTGAAATGCATATAAACTTTCATGTGGTTGACTTTTAAAAGCTAGATCGTGTTTCGTGATATACGTTGATGCTGCAGTAAGCGGGATAGCGGGATATATATATATATATATATATATATATATATATATATATATATATATATATATATATATATATATATATATATATATATATATATATATATATATATATATATATAATATATATATATATATATATATATATATACATATATATATATATATATACATATGTATATTTATATGTTTATCTATATATATAGATATATACACAACTAAATATATACATATATGTATGTATATAATATATATACCATATATATAAATATTTATATATATACTACTTATATATATAAGTATATATATATATATATATGTACATATATATTGATACATATATATTTATATATACCTATATATATATATACACATGTATATTTATATGTTCATTTATATATATATATATACACAAATAAATATATACATATATGTGTATATATTTATAAATATATATAGATATTCATATATACATATAAAATATATATATAAACTTATATATATATACTTATATATATATATATATATATATATATATACATATATATATATATATATATAAGTATATATATATATACATATATATATAAATCTATATATATATATATATATATATATATATATATATATCTTTAAACATATATTGATACATATATTTTAAGTTACAATTGTTCGCTTCCAAGCTCTAGGTCTGCCTTATCCGAATCACATAATGACATATCGGTAAATACACATAGGTCTCGTGACATCGACGGATGACTGAGACATATATCATTGTCGTTTTAACCCAACCAATATTTTAAGTTACATAATTCTTGAAGCATCAGTGTCGAGTGCAATTTATAGATGTGTGCGAATGTTAAGCACCAGCTGCACTCGATCTATCAGTCATGCTGACATCTACTGAATAACCACGATGCAAGAGGTTGAAACGAGCCATAAAGATATCGGTGTTATTGATGGCCTGTCGAATAAATCACTAAACAGCCACTTCCCACATCATGCAAATGACCAAGGATGCTTTGTGAGTGACATACCTGCGAAGATTGTTTGGCGGGTCAAGTGAGAACGCTTCGTTTATGTCATTAGAATTATGTTGGATAAATGATAAGCGATAGGTGTCAGGTTTTCGCGCAACTGCATTTATGGATTCTGAGTGACTTAAGTTGCTTGATGATATCGCTTTTGTCATAGTTTCGTTGGTATTTTCCTGTTGTGTAGACCAACTGATATACATCATGAACCTATCACTTTGATATATCGAACGTCCAAATTCAGTTAGTCCATTGTTATTCGGTAAGGCCAATGTAATTGAATCAATTGGGCCGCTTAATATATATAACCAAGGTATAGCTATGCTTTGAAGTCCAAAGAATATATATTACGGTGTGTAATCATAGACAAGATATCGATATTATTAAGCTTTAATTGCATGCAGTTTATGATAAAAGTTTATGTTGTTATGTGTTTGCGACATAGAAATCATTTGCCGAGCATTCAGTATGGCTGATATTTACCGTATGGAATCTTATTCACTACCCCCATTTTTTGAGGATTTTGATACCAAGGTCGGTGACTGAGTGAGTAGCGACCAATTATGCTGCATTTATCTAAATGGGGCTATTTAATCCACTGGTTCACATATTGGACGGCATGCGTGACAGTGAATTACAGTGAGTGTCTAATATGTTTTGATGACATGAACCGATGGCGTTAAGTTTCATCACAGGAGCATGACGTCAACGGCTATGAAAGCGGGAACACGCATGCAGACACTGCAATAGAAAATAGAATAACCTGCTGCTTCGTGATCCTTGAAGGACGTCGTCCAGTTATTACATGGATAAGGATGAAACCTATACAAATGCAACCCCTCCCAAAAGCCCATCCAATATTCCCATCTACCACCCCGTGGCCGTACCTTGATCGCTAATTAGCTGTCTGTTTGAGGCATGTGAAAAGAGACAAAGACAATTGTACTCGCCAAGGTTTCAGCACTGCTAATACAAACAGAAAACACTATAGGTGTGTCATTAAAATACACCAAGTGGCGCTCGCCATAATCCCAACAGTTACCAGCTAGTTGAATCACTAGTGAAATAGGAACGGTAGAAATACTGCTAATAAATCAGTCGAGATTATAAAGCTGTGTGCATAGCTACCAAAAGTATCATTGTGCTACTATTATATTGCTAAGACCAAGGGCGTTTGGTTGACAGATGAGAAATACCGACCTACTTTCGGTTACATCAGTGGTAGTTTTAATATGATATAGATGATTAATAGATTTAAGGCACATTGTAGTATGGCCATTTTGAACACCAACCTACACTCCATCCATACCCGCAAATTGTAGGATTGGAACTTGGTTATATTGGATTCATATTTCCGGGCCAGTGATTGTGTTTGTGTAAAGTGGAGCCATAGTAATAGGGTTCATCGTATCGTACATGAATTAACAATGTGGATTCAGCTTTTTCAGTAATTATTTGAGAGGATTGAAACAACATTCAACTGTTTCCTTTGCATTATGCGCGTGGTTAAGTAGCGCATTAGAGTCATTGTTCAAAGTCGCTTTTCACAGCGCACACAAATTATTCAACAAGATGATACCGCAATGGCATTTGGCGAGGCTGATTGAAAATCTCGGACAAAGCCCCATGGTTTATTTTGCCATTTGGCAAAAACCCGTAAAAATGGTACATAGCACGTGCAGGTAATGACAGTTCATAACCGAAATGAATCATTGCAGGAAATAAAAGATTCGTTTTTTTATTATTCTTCAAGCAATAGTGCCTTCAAACAGGCACAATCAATTACCCATGGTTTTTATTTCCGCTTATTACTTGCCATTAAATACTTGTCATCATTAACAATGCAACTTGATTGTATTGTGGAAGAAGCACAAAGGAAATTGACCGCACAGTAATGAACAAGAATGACATAACACTTATTGCAACGACGACCAACACGCTGTAGCCAATAGCTTTGCAGCTAACTTGTGCCACGGGTGTGTCAAATAACTGTCATTTTATTCATAATCGTACCCATCATCCGAAGATATATCTTCTTAATTATCGAATATCAATTAGAATACGTGCTCAGCAATGCAATAGGTAAAACTTTCCACTATTGTACTGGACTCATAACAATTTCCTGAATATAACTACACTGCTATAACCATAAAAGTATGAGAAAATGGGGCAATGTAGTAATATATACATATGACGGCTAATGATAACATTCGCTGGACGTTGGGGTGGGTTTGTAAATGTAGAACATGGTATTATTGTGCATTTAGGTGGGCTCACTTGCATGCTACCCGAATGACTCCTATTAGCATCTTCAAAAGCATTTTCTTACGGCAGCAGTCATTAAATTTAAAAAAAGAGATACGCTGCAGCGTCTATATGCTTTTTGTTTTATCTGCAAGAGGAGTGAAGAGATTTACATAAATACCCTGTCAACAGACAGGCACGGACATTTATCAGCCTTGAATATTCCCAGCTCCCACTCATAAACCTAAAGCAATGCTTAGAGAGAGGTCGAACTGATGCAAAGTTCTTGTTCTATTCGTCGTGAATGACAGGTGCTTCTTTTGTGCAAATGGTGCCTTATGAGTCAACGAAATATTCTCTGGTGTTTGACAATATTTATTTCGTATATGATAGCGCAAGAGTGCCACTCTGAAGGCATATATGAAAATAGTATGAGAAGCAAAAGCCATTACTCAATTACGCTGGTGGCATAATACGGAATATCGTTCATAGCTTCGTTCGTTTTAATTATGTTGTCAGGTGGCTGTAAGATTTATTTCCAGATTTGGTAGAAACCCTGATGAAAACGTCACCTGCATGACTGGCATGAACTGGAATATGCATACACGGCCACAGTCCGTATAGCCAATTTAACTATACCGAAGAATACGTTTAAGGATAGATATTGTCATAAGAATCTGAATCACTTATTTTGGGTCAATAGATCTCCGAATGTCACCAAACATCATCCATCATGAGGGACAGTCACCTTTATGTATCATTAGGGCCAACATGCTGCAGGGTCATTGTTGTTGACTTTTCGCGAATTTTTTATTTATATGGACGAATTCACAGCTTGTTTTAAATCATATTAAATTACATTATGTCACCACAATTAGCTATAGAAATCTATACAGTCATTAATAAGGGTTACAATGGGTCTTTGAATGTGATACATTATCTTAAATGTGATAAGCAGCTACCAGCAGCCAATGTAGCTTCATTAGAGGCAGCTTCCAAGACAAATGATTGCAACAAGCAACAATGTACATAGTTTGTATGCGCTCCTTAATTTTATATCTTATACCGAATTGAATCAAATAATATATGACATAATTATCACTGTTAGATATAAAATGTTCTAGCTTAGCTAATAAGACTCTGAGACCAAATATGTTCCAAAGTAATGGCGCCTTTGCAGACCTACTTCTATTTCAAATCAATGTCTGCCACGCGATAGCTTATCAACATCGACATCAATCTTATCTCATATCTCTAGCGTCATTTATTGGCGTCTTGGACTTGAGTATACAGGGAAAGACATTAACGACCTACTCGTATTCAATTATATGAACGCTAATGTATATCGTATATATACATATATATATATATATATATATATATATATATATATATATATATATATATATATATATACACATTTATATATATATATGTATATATATATATATCTATATATATATAAATGTATATATAAATATATATATTTATATATATATATAAATAAATATATATTGAAATATATATATATATATTGAAATATATATATATATATTCATATATATTGAAGGTTCTCGCTCTCGACTAGTTCTTACCGCTGCTGGATCAAGTGTCGCCTTTCTATATATGGTTTTTATCTGCATCACAGTTTGATAGCGTACGATATTTAAAAAATTGGGCTCCAAAATATCGATCCTTGCTGTCCACGCGATGGCATTGTTCCCTTTGCTATATGATTACATTTCATGACCCATACAGGTGTGGTTTGATTTGCTCACAGGTATTATTTCACTGTCTCGGTTCTATGCTCCATGTCAGGAAGACAAACCTCGTGAAAATGCCTGGCGGAATAATACCGTTTACAGTTAGTGAGTAAAGGGTTCAACAGCACGCCCACACTAATGTGTTATGTTGTGCCTAAAAAAAATTATGTGAAGAGACAAGATTGACCTGATTAAGCCGCCTTCTAGGATAGATGGGAAAAAGAGGGGAATTTACGTGGATGAAAAATCAACAAGAAGATGTGGTAAGAATATGCGAATTATCCTGGCATCGTTGCGATGGTCCTTGCAGGAGGCTACAATGGGCCTATTCAACCCCGGACTCACAGGGGGGCAAGCAGATTTCAGAGATGTCGAAAACATTGCACGACTGATTTTGTAATCGTTAGAATGTCGAAATGCGTTATGAGCAGAAATTGGACATGGACTAATCGAATAGCTCCAATATTTTCGCTGTATATGTATGGACATGAATCGCTAAATAACTAAGTAAGATTATTATTTTGTAATAAATGATTTAGTGGGTCGACATTGGTAGGCATAGGCACATACGCTGTACGTTAATAACTTGTCTATTGATCGGCATTCGACCATCATGTATTTTGTGGGAATCATTTCTCGAAATCTATGATACATGGCCATAGTTAAGATCCAATATTTTTTCTGTATATGTATGCATAGACATGAATCGCTAAATAACTCTAGCGTTATCACTGTTTGTAAAATAAAAGTGTAGATTCATATACCATGATATACTGGAATTAATTACTTTCCGGTTTAATGTCGCGATCATATTTGCGTTCGTACCAAAAGGGTATATTTTACAAATATATTTCGCAGTTTATCGGCCGTTACGTGGGTCTGTTCTTCACATAACCTTGGCACGTGGTGAGTTGCTGTCGAGTTGCCACAATAACGATCGCTATTTGAGGCGCCACGGATTTATTTGTTGCAAAACATTGTGTAGACTTTTATTGCATATTGGCTGACTATCAGGTTGCCTAGCTTCATATTACATTCGATACATTCATTCGCAGATGAATGGTTCCAACTTGCTAACCTACATCAGATCAAAGAACAGCCATTTTTTCTCCGGGCATAAGTAAAACTTTCTGTGAAAACGACTTATTATGTAAGTTTGCAGCTACAAATTGGATGCCTCTATATGTTATGTATGGGAACATTGCTCCAGATCTCTCAAATGCGAAACAACAACAACAACAACAACCTGACTAATTGAATCAATGTGGTTGAACACGCATTCTTGGTAAAGTAGAGCGTTAGAACTTATACTTGCATACGGATAAATCTCCATCCGTTGAGCTGGGATGAGCATATGTTTACTGCTAACAGGTATTTAGTGCCAAGAGAAAATCCTGTTTAGTGCACATTAAGTGCATACATCAAGACTAGGAAAAGTCGTGCAAAACATAGGCATCTAACACGTTGCTGCCGTGGATATCACTGAATAGCTACACTTACAGATAATGTGGCTTGACTTCATGTTGATTTTGCATAAAAGATGGCGACTTCTTTGCACCACATTCACGCTGTCCTTTCCAAACCAAACAAAGTATAGGGCGTTTGCCTTTCGGTTAATAGAGAGTGAATGAGAGGGCAGTTTAGGTGTGTGTTTTCAGAAACATCATCAATACGTGTTCAGCTGATGTATTTGTAAAGTAAAAGAGGAAAAGATGAATTGGACTACCTACCCATTAAGATGCCACTGTAATGCACGTGACTCAAGGACGGGGTGCTGAGGCTTGCATATCATGAGCTGCAGTATTTATTCGTTTATCCATGGTAGTAGAATAGAAATGGTAGCCTTGGTAGCATGAGAATCATAGGCCAAGTTGGGGTGGAGGGGGGGGGGGGGGGGTAGATTGCTAGGCATTGGCACATACGCTGTAGATTAATCACTTGATTGATCGGCATTCGACCATCGTGTTTTTTGTGGAATCATTTGCAGAAATATATGATACATGGCCATAGTGAAGGTCGAAACCAGCCTGTTGGTGAAAGTTATATGGTCAGTTGCCCTACATCAGTAATCAATGCTCACGCACCATCTGGTGATGCGGCTATAAAGTCAGCAGTGAATGTTGTACAGATATACATTTGGCAACCCTTGACCATCAAACAGACGGTAAGTTGCCATCCGTATTTGCAACAACATATTAACAATATAAGTGTTTTGACTTAACTGATCGCTACATGCGAGTGTTATCCGCAACACTATAGTTTCTGTAAACGTGTCTCTATTTGTAGTGCCATATATCTATTTGCAATTAAAAATTATGCTGATTGCTTTGGATATGGCACACAACTACCAACTTGTCTTGCCGTATATAACATACATACACACACGGATGAACCGGTATTGTAAGCATCTTCCCGGAAAACATAGACTTATTTTGTTTGAAAGCAGCCGTTAATGGGATAACACCATATGTTGAATTATCAGTAAAGATAAGATGATACCGTTTCTCATGAAATATATCACCACTATCTGATCCATGCTATTGGGATTACGGGGTTAAGTAAAGCGGAAAAATCTATTCACACACCCATACACGTACATGTTCACCAGGGATGAGCAACCAGGCACGGCTGATATGTGTATGGTGCTGAAAGCAAGGTCCGTTGTTTTCACATAGAATTCATATATCAGGACTTGATGAGTAAAACAAATCATCAGTCATAATGTGATTGCTCCTTGGCAGCCTTTGAAGTGCAACACTTGTAAAATTGTCGGATGGGATACTTAGACTTGCAGCAACCGCAAGTACTATCCTCAAAAACTTCCCAACCTACGATAGGTTGATTTTGAATCCCATCAAAGGGTAATGCCTGATGGGTGCTTAACAGGTAATTGCTCTTGTCACTACCTGCGAAACATTGAATTGGTGAAAAACCGACTCTCGACTATTCCGATTCTGTATACATTGAACAAAGTAGCGAGGTAGCTGGCTCAAATTATATCACAAATCTCTTACTTTAACTACAATATTGAGAGTAATAATAACCCGCAAGTACGCTAGTCAGCTACTGCAACGAAACTGTCCACATAATTCGCTCTGATAGCAATGTTTTTCTGATGCATCCTGAATCGTATATAGAAACACAATTAATGAAACCTCAAGTGGGTAGACTCAAGTGTTGCACTTCAAAGGCTGCCAGGGAGCAATCACATTATGACTGATGATATGTTTTACTCACCAAGTCCTGATATATGAATTCTATGTGAAAACAACGGACCTTGCTTTCAGCACCGTACACATATCAGCCGTGCCTGGTTGCTCATCCCTGGTGAACATGTACGTGTATGGGGTGTGTGAATAGATTTTTCCGCTTTACTTAACCCCGTAATCCCAATAGCATGGATCAGATAGTGGTGATATATTTCATGAGAAACGGTATCATCTGATAATTCAACATATTGTGTTATCCCATTAACGGCTGCTACCAAACAAAATAAGTCTATGTTTTCCGGGAAGAAGCTTACAATACCGGTTCATCCGTGTGTGTATGTATGTCATATACGGCAAGACAAGTTGGTAGTTGTGTGCCATATCCAAAGCAATCAGCATAATTTTTAATTGCAAATAGATATATGGCACTACAAATAGAGACACGTTTACAGAAACTATAGTGTTGCGGATAACACTCGCATGTAGCGATCAATTAAGTCAAAACACTTATATTGTTAATATGTTGTTGCAAATACGGATGGCAACTTACCGTCTGTTTGATAGTCAAGGGTTGCCAAATGTATATCTGTACAACATTCACTGCTGACTTTATAGCCGCACCATCATATGGTGCGCGAGCATTGATTACTGGTGTAGGGCAACTGACCATATAACTTTCACCAACAGGCTGGTTTCGACCTTAACTATGGCCATGTATCATATATTTCTACAAATGATTCCACAAAAAACACGATGGTCGAATGCCGATCAATCAAGTGATTAATCTACAGCGTATGTGCCAATGCCTAGCAATCTACCCCCGCAAGGCAAACGCCCTATACTTTGTTTGGTTTGGAAAGGACAGCGTGAATGTGGTGCAAAGAAGTCGCCTTCTTTTATGCAAAATCAACATGAGGTCAAGCCACATTATCTGTAAGCGTAGCTATTCAGTGATATCCACGGCAGCAACGTGTTAGATGCCTATGTTTTGCATGACTTTTCCTAGTCTTGATGTATGCACTTAATGTGCACTAAGCAGGATTTTCTCTTGGCACTAAATACCTGTTAGCAGTAAACATATGCTCATCCCAGCTCAACTGATGGAGATTTATCCGTATGCAAGTATAAGTTCTAAGGCTCTACTTTACCAAGAATGCGTGTTCAATCACATTGATTCAGTTAGTCAGGTTGTTGTTGTTGTTGTTGTGCATTTGAGAGATCTGGAGCAAAATGTTCCCATACATAAAATATAGAGGCATCCAATTTGTAGCTGCAAACTTACACAATAAGTCGTTTTCAAAGAAAGTTATACTTATGCCCGGAGAAAAAATGGCTGTTCTTTGATCTGATGTAGGTTAGCCATTTGGAACCATTCATTTGCGAATGAATGTATCGAATGTAATATGAAGCTAGGCAACCTGATAGTCAGCCAATATGCAATAAAAGTCTACACAATGTTTTGCAACAAATAAATCCGTGGCGCTTCAAATAGTGCTCGTTATTGTGGCAACTCGACAGCAGCTCACCACGTGCCAATGTTATATGAAGAACAGACCCACGTAACGGCCGATAAACTGTGAAATATATTTGTAAAATATACCCTTTTGGTACGAACGCGAATATGATCGCGACATTAAACCGGAAAGTAATTAATTCCAGTATATCTTGGTATATGAATCTACACTTTTATTTTACAAAGAGTGATAACGCTATTTAGCGATTCATGTCAATGCATACATATACAGAAAAAATATTGGATCTTAACTATGGCCATGTATCATAGATTTCGAGAAATGTAGTTGTTGCGTGATAGATATGCACATTCAAGCTTTGAGTGGGCTACCAAACGCTATCCCGTTTACTGCAGCATCAACGTATATCACGAAACACGATCTAGCTTTTAAAAGTCAACCACATGAAAATATTGTGGTTCAGGTTAGGGTTTTTCATCTAATTTGAGCCAGCTACCTCGCTACTTTGCTCAATGTACACAGAATCGGAAAAGTCGAGAGTCGGTGTCTCACCAATTATTTTTCTGTTTCGTAGGTAGTGGCAAGAGCAAATATCTATTAAACACGCATCAGGCATTTTCCCTTAATGGAATTCAAAACCAACCTATCGTAGGTAGGGGAGTTTGTGAGGATAGCACTTGCGGTTGCTGTAGTCTAAGTATCCCATCAGGCAATTTTTACAAGTGTTGCACTTAGAGGTTGCCAGGAAGCAATCTTATTTTGGCTGATGTTTTGTTTTACTTACCAAGTCCTGATATATGAATTCTATGTGAAAAAAAGGCCTTGCATTCAGCACCGCAGGCATATCAGCCGTGCCTGGCTGTTCATCCCGAGTAGTTTAGTGAACATGTACGTGTAAATAGATTTTTTTGATGTACTTAACCCCGCAATACCTATAACATGAATCAGACAGGTGGTGATATATTTGATCAAAAAAGGTATCATCATATCTTTACTGAATGCGTAGCATATGGTGTTTTCCCATTAACGGCTGCTACCAAGCACTATAAATCTGCGTTTTCCGCGAAGAAGGTTACCACTCCGGTTCATCCATGAGTGTATATATTTTCAATGTTATGTACAAGCAAGACCAGTTGGTAGTTGTGCGCCATGTCCAAAGCGCACCGCATAATATTTAATTGCAAATAGATATGTGGCACTACAAACAGTTATCAAAGTACAGACACGTTACAGCAACTATACAATCGCATGTAGCAATCCATTAAGTCAAAACACTTATATTGTTAATCTATCGTGCAAATACGGATGGCAAATTACCGTCTGTTTAATGGTAAGAGATTGCCAAATGTATATCTGTATAACATTCACTGCTGACGTAATAGCTGCATCATTGCATCATCAGATGGTGCACGAGCATTAATTTCTGATTTAAGGCAACATACCAAATAATGTACACCATCAGGCTGGTTTCGACCTTAACTATGGTCATGCGTCATATATTTCTGTAAATGATTCCCATAAAATACACGATGGTCGAATTCCGATCAATAGACAAGGGATATATCTACAGCGTATGTGCAAATGCCTACCATTCTACCGCTACCGTCAATAAATCATAGATCACACAGTCATAATCTCCTGTTTATCATTGGATAATTTATAATAGAGTTTTTACATTAGCGTCTCTTTGAAGGCGAAATACACATTAGGCGTGCTTTCATATGATTGGCCCCCAGTGAAGTGATGCTGGCCACCATAAACACCAGCACTGCTGTCTTTCAACATACACCGATTCCTAGGATGGGTCTGTCGTATATTCGTTTAAGACCAGATATATTACTCTCAAAGTGGTTATTTGTGCGTGTTTCGGCCTCAGTTGTCCGAAGCAAGTATATATGAAAATTATACAATAACTCGTGGCAACGCGAATAGTACTCACCTATTCTACATAAGCTTTTTCGTAGGACGTACCTCTTTCTCATCTCTTTGAAGTCGTACTCTTTATTGTTGAAATATTGTATATTCTATTAACAGATTGACATTCCGACTAACCAGTGGCATTCGTCGAACTATTTCATCCGAGAATGCATATTTGGTCATAGACCACGGAAATCATAAAATCGTTAGATTTATAAGAGTATGGCGAGCCAACATCGCCCTTCAGTAAATTTCCCACCTGTAATACAAGCGATTCAATTGTTTCAATGGATAAAAGTGAGCGTATAAGAATTTGTTTGTAGAATATGTCATATATTGATTTGTAATGAACATGCAAACTATTTTTATGATAGTTGTATGATGATCGTTGGATACCAGGAAGCTTTACTTGCAAATTGATTTACCGAACACCCGGAATTTAAGGGGTAATACTGCAAGTCAGTTCGTGATTCAAAAAACCTGGCCTATGATTCTCACTCTATCAAGGCTACCATTTTATATTCTACCACCACAGATAAAAGAATAAAATACTGCCCGCAGTTATTAGGCATTGCACTTAATGTGCACTAAGCAGGATTTTCTCTTGGCACTAAATACCTGTTAGCAGTAAACATATGCTCATCCCAGCTCAACTGATGGAGATTTATCCGTATGCAAGTATAAGTTCTAAGGCTCTACTTTACCAAGAATGCGTGTTCAATCACATTGATTCAGTTAGTCAGGTTGTTGTTGTTGTTGTTGTGCATTTGAGAGATCTGGAGCAAAATGTTCCCATACATAAAATATAGAGGCATCCAATTTGTAGCTGCAAACTTAC
The DNA here is from genome assembly GCA_034190875.2 of Urechis unicinctus. Taxonomy (NCBI): domain Eukaryota; kingdom Metazoa; phylum Annelida; class Polychaeta; order Xenopneusta; family Urechidae; genus Urechis; species Urechis unicinctus. The sequence continues at coordinate 31,912,071 of CM067346.1, forward strand.
ACAATAAGTCGTTTTCAAAGAAAGTTATACTTATGCCCGGAGAAAAAATGGCTGTTCTTTGATCTGATGTAGGTTAGCCATTTGGAACCATTCATTTGCGAATGAATGTATCGAATGTAATATGAAGCTAGGCAACCTGATAGTCAGCCAATATGCAATAAAAGTCTACACAATGTTTTGCAACAAATAAATCCGTGGCGCTTCAAATAGTGCTCGTTATTGTGGCAACTCGACAGCAGCTCACCACGTGCCAATGTTATATGAAGAACAGACCCACGTAACGGCCGATAAACTGTGAAATATATTTGTAAAATATACCCTTTTGGTACGAACGCGAATATGATCGCGACATTAAACCGGAAAGTAATTAATTCCAGTATATCTTGGTATATGAATCTACACTTTTATTTTACAAAGAGTGATAACGCTATTTAGCGATTCATGTCAATGCATACATATACAGAAAAAATATTGGATCTTAACTATGGCCATGTATCATAGATTTCGAGAAATGTAGTTGTTGCGTGATAGATATGCACATTCAAGCTTTGAGTGGGCTACCAAACGCTATCCCGTTTACTGCAGCATCAACGTATATCACGAAACACGATCTAGCTTTTAAAAGTCAACCACATGAAAATATTGTGGTTCAGGTTAGGGTTTTTCATCTAATTTGAGCCAGCTACCTCGCTACTTTGCTCAATGTACACAGAATCGGAAAAGTCGAGAGTCGGTGTCTCACCAATTATTTTTCTGTTTCGTAGGTAGTGGCAAGAGCAAATATCTATTAAACACGCATCAGGCATTTTCCCTTAATGGAATTCAAAACCCAACCTATCGTAGGTAGGGGAGTTTGTGAGGATAGCACTTGCGGTTGCTGTAGTCTAAGTATCCCATCAGGCAATTTTTACAAGTGTTGCACTTAGAGGTTGCCAGGAAGCAATCTTATTTTGGCTGATGTTTTGTTTTACTTACCAAGTCCTGATATATGAATTCTATGTGAAAAAAAGGCCTTGCATTCAGCACCGCAGGCATATCAGCCGTGCCTGGCTGTTCATCCCGAGTAGTTTAGTGAACATGTACGTGTAAATAGATTTTTTTGATGTACTTAACCCCGCAATACCTATAACATGAATCAGACAGGTGGTGATATATTTGATCAAAAAAGGTATCATCATATCTTTACTGAATGCGTAGCATATGGTGTTTTCCCATTAACGGCTGCTACCAAGCACTATAAATCTGCGTTTTCCGCGAAGAAGGTTACCACTCCGGTTCATCCATGAGTGTATATATTTTCAATGTTATGTACAAGCAAGACCAGTTGGTAGTTGTGCGCCATGTCCAAAGCGCACCGCATAATATTTAATTGCAAATAGATATGTGGCACTACAAACAGTTATCAAAGTACAGACACGTTTACAGCAACTATACAATCGCATGTAGCAATCCATTAAGTCAAAACACTTATATTGTTAATCTATCGTGCAAATACGGATGGCAAATTACCGTCTGTTTAATGGTAAGAGATTGCCAAATGTATATCTGTATAACATTCACTGCTGACGTAATAGCTGCATCATTGCATCATCAGATGGTGCACGAGCATTAATTTCTGATTTAAGGCAACATACCAAATAATGTACACCATCAGGCTGGTTTCGACCTTAACTATGGTCATGCGTCATATATTTCTGTAAATGATTCCCATAAAATACACGATGGTCGAATTCCGATCAATAGACAAGGGATATATCTACAGCGTATGTGCAAATGCCTACCATTCTACCGCTACCGTCAATAAATCATAGATCACACAGTCATAATCTCCTGTTTATCATTGGATAATTTATAATAGAGTTTTACATTAGCGTCTCTTTGAAGGCGAAATACACATTAGGCGTGCTTTCATATGATTGGCCCCCAGTGAAGTGATGCTGGCCACCATAAACACCAGCACTGCTGTCTTTCAACATACACCGATTCCTAGGATGGGTCTGTCGTATATTCGTTTAAGACCAGATATATTACTCTCAAAGTGGTTATTTGTGCGTGTTTCGGCCTCAGTTGTCCGAAGCAAGTATATATGAAAATTATACAATAACTCGTGGCAACGCGAATAGTACTCACCTATTCTACATAAGCTTTTTCGTAGGACGTACCTCTTCTCATCTCTTTGAAGTCGTACTCTTTATTGTTGAAATATTGTATATTCTATTAACAGATTGACATTCCGACTAACCAGTGGCATTCGTCGAACTATTTCATCCGAGAATGCATATTTGGTCATAGACCACGGAAATCATAAAATCGTTAGATTTATAAGAGTATGGCGAGCCAACATCGCCCTTCAGTAAATTTCCCACCTGTAATACAAGCGATTCAATTGTTTCAATGGATAAAAGTGAGCGTATAAGAATTTGTTTGTAGAATATGTCATATATTGATTTGTAATGAACATGCAACTATTTTTATGATAGTTGTATGATGATCGTTGGATACCAGGAAGCTTTACTTGCAAATTGATTTACCGAACACCCGGAATTTAAGGGGTAATACTGCAAGTCAGTTCGTGATTCAAAAACCTGGCCTATGATTCTCACTCTATCAAGGCTACCATTTTATATTCTACCACCACAGATAAAAGAATAAATACTGCCGCAGTTATTAGGCATTCCTCAGTCGAACACGTATTGATGATGTTTCTGAAGCAAAAAAACGTCTTAACTGCTCTTGCATTCACTCTCTCAAATGGCCACCGCCCTATACTTTGTTAAGTTTGGATTGGCAACCATACATGTGGTGCAAGGAAGTCGTCGTCTGTTATGCAAAATCAACAGGCTGTCAATAACAACTAGCCTCGTTCGAAGAAGCCTTCGTGTTATATCACATCTCTGCTTCAATGGTATCTGAATAACCAGTATTTTAATCGTGACAGGTTATTGAGCATGGCGAACGGGATGCGGTGAGGTAATACTATTCCGTATAGCCCATCAACCAAGCCAGTAACTTACCTGTAGCTATTAAGAGGCAGCAACGTGTTAGATGTCTATGTTTTGCATGACTTTTCCTAGTCCTGATGTGCACTAAACAGGATTTATATATATATATATATATATATATATATATATATATATATATATATATATATATATATATATATATATATATATATATATATATATATATATATATATATATATATATATATATATATATATATATTATTACCATGAAGAGTATCATGATGGTAGAGATGAGATTGTTGTTGTTGTTGAATATGTAAGAATGATTATGGTAACAATCATAAAGATTACGAAAATGATGCTGACAACAATTGTATCATAATATATATATATATATATATATAGCATTTCCGTTTAAATAGTTTAGCATTTCCGTTTAAATAGTTAATGACACGTTACTGCAGATGGCAACATACAAATAGAATCGAACTGATAATGGCAACGTTATGCTAGTAGAGTTCGACCTGGACTTGATGATCAAAACACACGAATATCAACCATGCGTTATGTGTTAATGACCTAAAAGAATGTGACAGAGAATCATGTTTTGCTATTTGCGCTAACTGCTTATCATGCTTCAGTGTTCCTATCGCCATAAATATAAAAACATGATTGCATTACGGTATCAGTCGGAACAATTAGCACCATGCGGCGAGGTAAAGGCAGTGTAGCACTGGTTCCACGGTAACATCACATCTCGCCGCCTCAATAGTCGAGTTGTTATTGATTGATGCAAACAGAGCATGACATTACCACCATGCGCCGTTATAAAGCCTAATACATTGAGCCTTGCAAAAACAGCATGAGTGATACGAGAGTTACTTTATTTACAACCACACCAAGTGATGAGTAGTTAATCTCCTGTCATGGTTTACAATTACGTGCAGCATGTTGGGATTAGTTGTACTCGATAACGAGGATGCGTTAATGGGTAGGCGTAAGCATTACTTCATGATGAGGGCTGCGCTGGGGTTCATACGCATTTGAACAATCGCAGAACCATACCGATCATAGCTGCACACCGATATATATAGTGTTGTTTCATATATAATTATACACTAGAATGACTCTCTGTTGGGCTGAACTTGGCGATCATATTCGCATGCGTAACAAATGGGTAAACTGTAAAGCCAAGCAGACACCGATTTCACAGCTTATCGACCTTTACCTGTGTTCGTTCTTCACATAATCTTGGCACGTGGTGCGATGCTGCAGAGTTGCAAAGATTTTGTTAGTACGCATCTAAAATGGGTTTTACCTACATGTAAAGCAATGGTACATTTTTCACAGCCTGACATATTGAATCATTATTGTTGAAAAACACATTTTTGGTTCGATCAAAATCAATTCTCTCATGAATTCGCATAAATCAATCAATCAGCACGAAACAGATGTTTAGTAATCCATATATATACATCTTCTCTGTTTTCTATTCAAAAGTAGCTTGCTAGGTTGCTCAACTTATATGGAGCATGGTTAACCTGTGCCATCACATTCAGAGAAACAGTAACTCACTTCAGGTACATTCGTCAGTCAAATAGTCGCTTTTATGTTCCTTGATAGTATTAGTCTTGAATGCGGGCTAAGTTGTTGTAAAATCAAACAAATCTTTCGACATCTAAATATTTATTAGGGATTGATAGCATTCGATTCCAAACACTGAGTTTATTCACAATCGTGCTACAATATTGGTGCCAACACGCTTCTGATTGGCTCTGGTGATGCAGAAAGTTTAATCGGGTCATCTAATGTTGCATACCTTGATAAGACATCATCACTGCTGAGCAATATTCACTGTTGGCAATATCCCACGATTAATTAAAATCATTACAATTTGCAATATACATAATCTCCACTTGTCATGAAAAACTACAGAGATGCAGTTTAACATGTGTGTTATTCAGGTAGCTTTCGCAGGTAGGAATTTGCTATAACGAGAAAAAGCCTACGGATGAGGCATGTCGACAATGTTTAATTGCATAATAGATGATAACTTTCTTGCACCCCATTCGGACAGGGTTTTTGTTTCTTTGGAAGTAAAACGAATGAATGCGGCGGCATTTATTTTCACTTACACAATCAACACGTGCAGGACTCGACTGTAAAAGATGAGGACATGTTTTGACATTATAACATAATTAATACAAGTCATTGTAAGCATATCGAAGTTCGTGTCGCTAGACAAGGAAAAAAGGGCAGTGGACTACATACCCATTAAATGTCACGTGACTCATCTATGACATTTCTCTATTGCCCGAATTCAGGATGTGTGTCACAGTACAAATCCGTGTTTTCTCAAGAATTCGATTTACGAAATGGCACGCAGTATTATCGCTAGCATTAAGGGTGTTTTCATGATTAACCAGCAAATGAATGTAGAGCAATTTAACGTAATCAAATCATAATATTCGTTGCATGTTGATTGCATATTGCTATATGTCATTTTCAGTGGTAATATTCACTTTTATGCAGTCAATTGATCGTGAAACTAGCCAAGTGTGCTGGTTTTAACTTTTCATTATGTATACTCCTTTGTTTGATGAATTCCAAAATCTACCCCACAATGTGCCAGCTACGTATAATGACCGATATCATTCGCTCATGTATGCAATGCTTCGTTTTGTGCTAAGTAGGAGTTTCAACGCAAACGGGTACGTTACAAAGGTAAAAAGAGTACGAGTAAATTTGTTTGCCTAATGAAGTCTGTTTAACAGATAACCGAGGTACATAACGAATTTGTGAGACACGTTTTTCAGGCAAAATATATGTATAAAAAAGAAGAGCCACAGATCATTATATTACTAGACTAAAACTAAAACATAGCCACGCATCAAAGCAGTAAGGGATAGTCACACATAGGCCCATACATAATCAGCATAGTCCAAACGGTACAAATTGGGAATACACTCGGTATCGTATTTATATTTATTGCAAAAAGTACATGGTAACAATATTAGTGCTTTAACGTTATTGACCTACAAATGAGTTGCTGCAAATGTGCATTGGACAAGATTAGGTTTGTCTCTATTCTGAACACTATTTTTGGTTCCCCAGAAACATTTGCAGTAAATTATTATGCTCTTTGGTTTGCTTATGGTACTACTAACCAGCTTATCTTGCTTGATGCAACATTGTTTACATACACATGCAGATAAACAGAAATATCATTCCTCTTCCATGGACACGGGGACAATGTATGGTGTTTGGTTACAGCCATTAATGGTTGGCACCATATGTTAAGTAATCAGTAAAGATATGTTCTGAAATATTTCACCCCTGTCTAGCCTATTTTACTGATATTGTTGAACACGTTTCCTGGGTTAAGTCGATACTTGGGATAGAGCAGTAGCTACTACTTACCTCACGTAATGGCCTATCTACGATTTGATTTTGTGACTCTGAGAGGCAGAATACCATATGTTACCTAATAACTTATTTGCTTCTGTCTGTTTTCTGAGGAAACACACAATTATTTTGTCATTACCGACGGAACATAAAAGCATCGCATTTTCGTTAATTACAAGTTGTGGGGAATAATACTGCATATTACATTCTCTCGACTTTTTGAATTGGTGCCAGTCATTTTAACAGCTAAATTTGGTAGCCATTCAGATGAAAACTTCATTAAAGCATCACCTGCACACCTGACATTTACTAGAATAAGCAAACATGATCTTATTCTTTACACATCGTACTTGTTTGTGTAACTTAACCATCTTTAAGATGACACAGCAACATACATTTCGTAATAATTACGAGTGTTGTAGTTGAATGGAATTTGTTTATTCCGGAAGTCCAAGCATCAAATAAGCTGTCAATGAAATTCAGCAACGGATCATCAAAAGTTGACAAAGAGCTCAGTGTCGGCTGTAGATTTGTATAGATGTTCATAATGTCGTTTTCGATGTTAGAGAATACATGGTAATAATTTTACCTGACAACTGTCTCTGGTCTGTCATTCTTGCGCATTTAAACAAAGAAGCATTGTTGGAGTTGAAGCATAACAATAGGGACAAATGTCAACATGTCAACGTTATCAAATCGTGACTTATAATACCGTATAGATGGCCGTAGGATCATAAATAAACAGTCAACAATTATTCATAATCAAGCAAATTCAATTTTGTATTAAACCAATTTTCTTCTTTATGATAAGACAATTTGTATCATGCCCTAGTGATAAGATATAGGCACTCCCTTTAAGCTGAGTTTGGATTTCATCTGGGTGGATGGTCAGTGCAATTAGTAGACACGTAACCAATAAATGAAATTCCAATTTTGAACCTACGTAGATACTTTCTCCCCGAGCCCTCATCACATTATTTCAGCCACCATCTTTTTTGCCAGGGGACAAGTAAAGTACACACAAATCAAGTGATATGAATCAGCACAGAGTGTTTGATATTCATCAAACCTACGCGCTGGATGCTTCGCATGTGTGTTTGATCATTGCACCATGAACGGGATGTGGGTTATTCATCAGACGAAGGCGCTGAATTGTACTAAGGAGTTGCCAATTGCTTGAATTCTTAATAACAGCTAACTTACAACTTAAAGAGTAAGTTAAGCTTAATGTAGTTCTAATTCTTGAATCTTTAAATATAGATTGAAGGCGATTTGAGAAAAGTATGAGAATTTAGGAGCTCGCATTAACCTAAACAGCAACGGGTTGTAGAGATAAATTATTATTGCCAAATAATCCCCTTGAACCCCTTAACATAAAGAAACCCATCATATTTCTCCTCCAATGGCGGTATGCAACAAGTATTCTTGTTAGTTATAGAAAAGACATTTGGGCACCGAATATTTATGACAAGCAATATCCAATCATATAGGCATCCTATCTCACTTACAGTTTAGGAATCAAGGGTTAATGTTTAATGATGCCTTAATATTACACAGCTTAGGATACACATACTCTCTTCGATGTATTTGTTGAACACTTTTTGCGATTCATTTCGGTTCATTTTGGATCGCTAGGTACATTGCCGTACTACCAACTCAACATGGTTATAAGTAGCATCCCCTGGAATCTCGCAACATTCTCCCCGTAGTGGATGTACAGTGGATGTAAGGATAATAAACTGTCAAGCAACCATTGTAGTTGTTCCTTGCCATCAGACCAACACAACAATAGAAATAAAGGAGCTGTGTCTAGTAGCTGGCCGTCTTTGCTGCATTTTCTGCATGCAAATAACAAAGAAAGATCGTTTACGGGTGGCCCGTACTAATGAATTGCGATGTTGCTAACGAAGGGATGATTTTTCGCGACTCGTGCTCGAGGTGTTTTGTAGATGGTAATTATTTGAACTGAACCATGAACGATCTGTTGAACGGTTTTCTACTATCTGACGCAAAGTCATATTGCAGCCACCGTACCATTGTTACTACCCCACTAATTCATCATAGAGAAAGGAAATCGTTTCTAGAAGAAGACCACTTACATCACTATCGCATCAACGACAAATCGATACAACTTTCAAGAATTGACCCTGAAGGGTTACATATCGCACCCCATGCAAGATATTTACATGACCATCGACGGTTTGTCAATCCTATTTGATCGTTAATAAACAGTGGGTTATATTTTTGCCAGAACACTTCAAATCATTTTAAAAAACAATGCTCAGTCAAAAGATTGTGAATAATATTACGAAGGAAGTTAATTAAACACGGACAAGATATGAAAGACATTATGTCTATCCTTATTAAACCAACTTCCTTCATGAAATCAATTTTCCTTTACTTCAATCCAATCACTTCCCTTATTACGCATCAGTGGGAAAGGACTGTGATATTATCGCATTGGTTGTCAAGGCAAGGCCGTTGTTGCCATAGATAAATAAATGGGGCAAGGACAACGATTAAACCTTTAACGGCATTGCATTGGAGGTTAGCTAGACTATCAACATAACCTACATACTTCAGTCTATACGTGCTTTATGGTTTGCAATGTACAGATAATATAGCCGACATACACCAGTCAAGGTCGAATAGCTGTCCAGATATATACCTCTGCTATGTTTACATTGTTAAATGATGCCTGTTTTTGCAGCAGGCTTAACATCGTCTTGGGACGATGACAAGATTAGTGTGATGTCCCTAGGGCGTGTGCTGTATAATGAAGTACAAATGATTTGACAAAAAAGGCCAGACTTCACCCAGTCACACTGTGGATCTTCTCTGAGGGGCACTGATTCACCACTAAGTCGTCTGAGACTTAGCGACTCTACAGTCCGTTGGGTGGCTAATTGTTTACGGCGCCCGTACTATAAACATCTATTCTGAGATGCCATGACTAGCTCCAGCTAGCTTTTCCGCTTTTGCTCTACACGCGTTACCTTTTGACTTATGTACCACCCCAAATCAAACTCAAAACCGGAGACGGTCCTCAAATTGGATCTCGATTTCCTGTTCAACGGAACGAATAGACGTGTGTACTCCACGGTGACGTATGTACTCCATAGTGACAACTACATCTACTATGCATACAATACAGTGATCTAAGCGATATGCACATTAAATGCTGTGACATTTATTTGTCATTAAAATGTTCACTGATATTTCCAAACCTTTCAAGATATAGGAAAGTGATAAACTGCGATATGATTTTGGATACACCAATGATGTTAAAACATCACATGTTGTTATTGCGTTTCTGACAGATCTCAAAATATCTGGACACACTTCCCTTTTGCCAGCATTTGAAGTACATTCGGCAAAATGGTGAGTTTCTCCACACATAAGTGGTCAAAGAAACTTTTTAACAAACTATAATACATATAGAAAACGTTTTAATTACTTGTTGATTTATGTAGGCTCTAAATTCTCATACATTCCGGATATTACGAAAGAGATAAACTTAATAACCACATCTCACTTCCTTGCGTTTTAACATTGATCCTAAATACGGTCAAGCAGGCGGCGACTCATCCAAAAAATGAAGCGCCTTTGTGCAATGATTATCTAGCTTAAGGTCCAATGATCAATCACTTTTGTATAGAAAGTAGAGCATTGGTTTGATTGATATACAACACTGGGCGTTAATCGTTGTTTCAACGGATAGCATCACCTGCTGTAGCAATTGAAAACTTCTACCTCTCTCATACAAGATAGTACAGAAAAATAGTCCTTGTTACTCCAACATAAATACTGTCCGTGATGCCAGAATAGGAACAGGTAATACATACCAGTTTTGGGCTTATAATTCTACATTGAAATATGCAATACTAGTCATTAGAACTTGCATAATGAAGACGCTCTTTCCTTAAAAGTAACATCAGTCTCCTACTCCAGTAATTATGTTAAATGTAACACATAGCATGTCAGTTCACAATTATTTATAACAGACGTCTTCGCCGTCGCAATCCTTTTTGTTCTGCATCATCATAACCAACCCACTCGACACAAATTATTTTGTCGCCAGAGCAACATCAACCTGGACAACCACTTCGTCAAACTGTTATCGTAAGTTCATATCCTCAATATTAGGCAAAATAGCGATATCTTTACAATAATCTATTATTGGATCCGATCATTTTGGACCCATTTGTTACTGGGGATTTGTAACTGTCGGCCCATGGACACTAATCTTGATGAGCAGTTTTGGTCAGAGCGTTTGACTTCAAGCACAATCTGTCTGTCTGTACTTTGCGGCATTTACCTTGTTTGGTCTGCTGTCGCTATCAGGAGTTCTAAATCACCAACAGTTTATCATTGGGGACACCTTTAAACAGAAGATATGCAGCTAACTTTGCCCTCTTTAAGGGGCGAAATCTTCTGAGCATCATTGCTATTGTTAAATGCCTGTACGACAATGGGTAATTATGGCGTGACAAAATTGCAAACTACTAAACGTATCACCGTGGACAATGGTTAATTAGGGCATGACAAAATTGCAAACTACTAATTGTCGGAAACACCCTATTTGTAACCAAATAGCAAGCAGCTTTATTGTGAAACGATATTGTATTATGTGCAATCTATGAGGAACTGGTCTGTGTGAGGAAGGGTTATATGAATGCAGTCACATTAAGACAATTGTTCACGCCTAAGCTCTAGGCCTGCTTTACCCGAGTCACATAATGACATATCTGTAAATACACATAGGTCTCATAACATCGACGGATGACTGAGACATATATTATTGTCATTTCAACGCAACCAATGTTTGAAGTTACACAATTCTAGAAGCATCAGTGTCTAGTACGGTTTTTAGATGTGTACGGAAAGTTAAGCTACAAATACGCTCGAGCTATCAGTCACGGTGACATCCACAGATTAGCAAAAATGCCGGAGGTTGAAACGAGCCATAAAGACATCGGTGTTATTTATGGCCTGTCGAATAAATCACTAAACAGCCACTTCCCACATCATGCAAATGACCAAGGTCGCTTTGTGAGTGCCACACCAGCTAAAATTGTTTGGCTGGTTAAGTGAGAACGCTTCGTTTATGTCATAAGAGTTATGTTGGATAAATCATGGTCGATAGGTACCAGGTTTTCGCACCATTGCATTTATGGATTCTGAGTGACTTAAGTTGTTTCATGATATTGCTTCTGTCATAATGTTGTTAGTATTTTTCTGTTGTGTAGACCAATTGATGTACATCATGAACCTATCACTTGGATATATCTAACGCCCAAATTCGGTAAGGCCAATGTAACTAAATCCATTGTGCCGCTTAATATATTTATAACCAACGTATAGCTATGTTTTGAAGTCCGAAGAAGATATATTACGGTGGGTATTCAAAGACAAGATATAGATATTTTTAACTTTCATCGAGAGCAGATTTTAATAACATATTATGTTGTAATGTATCTTTTGTCATCTGGGTCCTGATCATTTAAAACGAAATCGAGACAACTACATGCATCAAGTTGTCTGTAATCATAAATGATACATCCATTTAACATCAAGATATTTGTGTTTGATTATGTGCCATAGACATCATTTTTTTCGAGTATTAAGTACAGCTAATATTAGTCGTATGGTATCTTATTCACTACCGCCATTTTATTGAGCCTTTTGATAACAAGGTCGGTGACTGTGGAAGTGGTGATTGATAATGCAGCATTATACTAATGGTGGCTGATCTATATAATCCACTGGTTCACATAATAAACGACATGCGTGTCAGTGAATCACAGTGAGTGTCAAATATGTTTCTATGACGTGAACCGATGGTGATAAGTTTCATCACAAGAGCATCATTCGTTATGCCGACAACTGCAGCAACATGCTTTGCACCTACCACTATGACTGATGACAGGTTTATTGTATCATAGGTTTTGTGAACGCACCGAGGAGATAACTAAACGCGAGTAAATACTCCAGTCAACTTGCCTGTATGACACGACACACGCCAGGACGTCAACGGCTATTAAATCGCGAACACGGACACAGACACTACAATAGAAAATATAATAACCTGCTGCTTTGTTATCCTTGAGGGACGTCGTCCGGTTATTACATGGAGAAGGAAGAAAGCTCTACAAATGCAACCCCTTCCAAAAGCCCAACCAGTACTCTCATCACGCACCCCGTGGCCGTGCCTTGATCGCTAATTAGCTGTCTGTTTGAGGCATGTGAATAGAGGGGCTGTGTACACAGCGTCAAAGACAATTTTACTCGCCAAGGTTTCAGCACTGCTAATACTAATTGCAAAAACTGCTCTATCGCGGCTACAGATTTTATAGGGGTGTCAACAAAATACACCAGGTGGCGCTCGCCTTAATCCCCACAGTTGGCGCTACCAGCTGAGCTACCAGCTCGTTTAATCCCTAGTGAAATAGGAACTGTAAAAATAACGCTAGTTAATCAGTTATAAGTATAAAGCTGTGTATAAAGCTACCAACGGGATCACTGTGCTACCACTATATTGGTAAGACTTAGGGCGTTTGGCTGACAGAAGAGATATACCGACCTACTTTCCGTTACATCAGTGATAGTGTCAATATTATGTAGATGATTCGTATATTTAAGGCACATTGTAGCATGACCCTTTTGAACACCAACGCACACTCCATGCTCCCCCGTAAATGGTAGGATTGTAATTTGGTATTATTGGATTCATATTTGTGAGTCAGAGTTTGTGTTGGTGTATAGTGGAGCCATAATGGGCTACACGTTTCGACATGAGAGTATGCACGTTGATGGAGGATATTGTCGTATCGTATCGAAACAATAATTAAACAATGTGCATTCAACTTTTTCAGTTATAATTTGAGAGGTTTCAAACCACATTCAACTGTTTCCTTTGCATTGTGCGCGTGGTTAAGTAGCGCATTACAGTCATTGTTCAAATTCGCTTTTCACAAGGCACACAAATTATTCAACACAATGACACTGCAATGTCATTTGGCGTGAATGATTGGAACTCTCCGACAAAGCCCCATGGTTCATTTAGCCATTCCACAAAAACTAGTAACAATGGTACATAGCACGTGCAGTTTAATTATTATTCTCCAAGCAATAGTGCCTTCAAACCGCCACAATCATATACACATGTTCCTTTATTTCCGCTTATAACTTGTCATTCAATACTTGTCATCATAAATATTGCAACTTGATTGTATTGTGGAAGAAGCACAACAGAAATAGAACCGCACAGCAATGAACAAGCATGACAAAATTCAAGGAACATAAGCAACGACGATCAACACGCTGAACCCATTAGCTTTACAGTTCACTTGTGACACGGTTGTGTTAAATAACTGTCATTTTCATCATAATCGGACTCATCATCAGCAGGCAAATCCTCTAAATAATCGACCATCAATTAGAATACGTGCTCGGCAATGCAATAGGTAAAGTGCTCCACTGTTGTACCGCACATTGTTATGAATAAAACTACACTGCTATAATGACCATAAAGGCATTATAAATGCTTCTCTGGTTGACTATGTAATGCCTAATCCAGCGAACTTTAAACACGCCAGCAAATCAAGTTTATAAATTGTATGTATATATATATATATAGAGATATATATATATATATATATATATATATATATATATATATATATAGATATATATATATATATATATATATATATATATATATATATATATAATGAATGCATATATATATATTTATATATATTAATATATTTATATATATATATATATGTATATGAATATATATATCTTTATATATATATATATATATATATATATATATATATATATATATATATATATATATATATATATATATATATATATATATATATATCACGTGGGCATGATTGTGTGCAGACGTGCTTCCTATTTTCGCGTTTGTCTGTGTGTTTTATATGTCATATTAAATTAACTATGCCGTTTGCGACAAATAACAAATACTTATATATATAAATATGCTCATATATAAGGAATGCAATGTTCTATTTGTTTAAGTCATATTTACAGCTATATTACTGCCATGATCCACACAAGCTGTCAGCATAAGCATCGACCTCATTAACAATATCAAAAGTACATTCCTACACTTTTTATAGACATTAATGCGCCCAATGTTTCTTCACAAATATCATTAAATGATTTCCTTTTTGAAAAGCTTCTCATATTCACGCCTAGATCCCTTTATGTGCAAAAACGAGCAGCAACAGAGGCTGTCTGCCATGATCTGAATTTAAGCCGGCATCTGCCAGGCAACAATTACAACGTGGATTTGATACATTTATATGTTACATGCATCTATTATGTTGAATAATTCTACTATACGATCACAATTTGCGATATATATGATGCCATATGCTTTAAACAACTTCAACGTTTGATGAGTTGTAGCTTGATGTGCTTGCTAATCGGATAACCTCGGCACGAACGGTAATTGGTGCAACCTCTTTGATGTAATTCACGGTCTACAACAATCACTATCGACGTGCAATATGATCAGATTGTTCAAGTTCAACTATATGCCATCTGTCCGAATCGAAACTACATGTTAAGAAATAGTTACACATCGAAAACACTGCTTACAGGTGAAATGTTTTGTCATGAGTTTGATTCACGAGCACGCATGCGGCGTTTTGACTGTAGTTATTGCGTGATAGATAAGCACATTTGCCATTTGAGTGGGCCACCAAACGCTAATCTCGTTTACTGCACCATCAATGTATATTACGAAACAATATCTAGCTTTATAAAGTCAACCACAGGAAAGTTCATATGTACTATATTGTTGCAAGGAAGCAATCACATCGTGGCTGATGTTTTGCTTTACTTACCAAGTCCTGATATATGAATAATATGTGAAAACAACCGGCCTTGCTTTCGGCACCGTACACATATCAGCCGTGTTTAGCACGGGCGTATATTTGGCCATATTACAAAGCTGGCCCATTGGGAGATGGATCATGGAAATCATCAAACAAATAAACAAAGTTAAACCGAAAAATATCGCCAACTGATGCCATACCCTATGGTTTGTTTTCCCACCGAAATGCGTTGAACATTATAAGGTTATAAATCAAAGCGAGTAGAATGTGAAGAACACTATTTGTTAGAGATGTACACGTGGTAGGTATAACTTTAAATCATCTACCTAGTCTTCATGCCTCGACTCTAGGGGTTCGCTTCTCTCCATCGCTCATCCTTTACCCAGAGAGAGTTGTGCCAGTCGGGGTGTGGGTGATCATGGGAATGGGAACCTAGACTATCATCAAACACTGATGGCGAGCCAACATCGCCCTTCAGTTAATTGTCCACCTTTAACACATTCAATTCAGGTGATTCAATTGATAAAAGTAAGCATAAGCAAATTGTATTGTAATGAACATGCAATTACTTTTATGATGGTTGTAAGATGATCGCAGGAGGCCAGCAAGAATTTTTTGAAAATTAATTACCCGAACACCCTGAACTGAAGTGGTAATATTGCATGTCAATTCGTAAATCACAAACCTGGCCTGCCCTGCTATCAAGGCTACCATTTTCTACCACCATGGATAAAAGAATAAATACCGCAGCACTTATTAGGCATGCCCAAGCCCCCCGTCCTTGACAAGTCACGTGCATTACAGTGATATCTTAATGAAAAGGTAGTCCAATTGATAATTTACTCATTTACTTCACAAATACATCAGTTTTAACACGTATTGATGATGTTTCTGAAAACATAGGCCTAAACTGCCCTCTCATTCACTCTCTATTAACTTAAAGGCAAACGCCCTATACTTTGTTTAGTTTGGAAAGGATACCGTGAATGTGGTGAAAAGAAGTGATATACCAAATCTCTACGTGCCAATGGTATCTGAATAACCATCATTTTAAGCTGCATCTCTTTAAACCACCTAAGTTAATCATGACAGGTTATTAAGTGACCATAGTCGATGGGATGCGGTGAAGTAATACTATTCAGTGTATCCCATCAACAAAACCAGTAACTTACCTGTAAGTGTAGCTATTCAGAGATACCCAGGCAGCAACGTGTTAGATGCTTATGTTTTGAATGACATTTCCTAGTCTTGATATATGCACTTAATGTGCACTGAACAGGATTTCTTCTCGGCACTAAATACCTGTTCGCAGTAAACCTATGCTCATCCAGGCTTAACTGATGGAGATTTATCCGTATGCAAGTATAAGTTCTAACGCTCTACTTAACCATTTATGTGTGTTCAACCACATTGATTCAGTTCATCATGTTGTTGTTGTGCATTTGAGAGATCTTGAGCAAAATGCCCCAATACATAACATATAGAGGCATCCCATTTTTAGCTGCAAATTTACACCATAAGTCGTTTTCAAAGAAAATTTTACTAATGCTGGCTGTTCTTTTACCTGATGCAGATTAGCAAATTGGAACCATTCATCTGCGTACGAATGTATCGAATGTGATATGAAGCTAGGCATTCAAATAGTCTGCCACTATGCAATAAAAAACTACATAATGTTGTTGAAAAAATAAATCCGTGGCGCCTCAAATAGTGCTCTTCGTTGTGGCAACTCGATAGGAACTCACCACGTGCCAAGGTTATGTGAAGGACAAACGAACGGCCGATAAACTGTAAAATATATTTTTACCATATACCCTTTTGTTAAGAACGCGAATATGATCGGAGACATTAAGTAATTAACTCCAGTATCTCATGGTATATGAATCTACACATATATATTACAGATAGTGATATTGCTAGCGTTATTCGGCGTCTACGCATATGCAGCGTAAATATTGGGCTTCTAGCTTAGTCCATGTCAAATTTCTGCTCATAACGAATGTCGAAATTCTAATGATTACAAAATCAGTCGTGCATTATTAGAAGGAAAATGAAATAAATTTATAAGCTATCTTCTCTGTAATCGGTTTGTCCCCCCTGTGGGTCCAGGATTTGAATAGGACCATTATATATCCCTGCATGTCGTAAAAGGTGACAAATAGAGGGTAACCTGCTGGCAGCGGGTTGCAACTCGTGTCGGTGGACGATGGGATCCCTGTGGCTGAGAAGGGCGGTCATCGCAGCGATGCCTGGATAATTGTTTGCATTTTCTTACCATTTCCTTTTTAATTTTTCATCCACGTAAATTCCTCTCTTTTTTGCATTTATCCTAAAAGGCGGCTGTTTAATCAGGTCTGTCTTATCTCCTCATATTATATATTGTTGAAACCATATAACACATAAGTGTTGGCGTGCCGAAAAACCTAAACTACCTTGATAATTGAAAACGGTGTTATTCCAAATTAACGAGGTTTTTCTCCCTGACATGGACCACAGCGCCGAGAACATTGCCATCGCGTTGACAGCGAGGTTCTATATTGTGAAACCCAATTCTTTTAAACATCGTATGCCATCAAACTGTGATGCAGATAAAAAACCTCAATAGAAAGGCAATACTTGATCCAGCAGTAGTAAGAGCTAGTGGTGAGCGAGAACCTTCAAAGTGTTGGATGATTAACACAAATTCTTCGCCATTAAACGAGTTTCTTGGTTCAATCGTAAGTGTTTTCTTTTTCTATGAGCGAATCCTTGTTTCTATTATGTATTGGTGGGCTCAAAGCCTTCAAATAGTAATATAAATACACTAATGTGCCAACAGATGACTTCGATGTTTACTATCCTGTGTTCCAAGTCTCCGCTTCCTTGAACAACATTTGCAGTATTTCCATCATCTGAAGAATTTATCACTGACAAAATTATATCATGAATAATAGGTTTGTATTATGATTGACTAGTCGTACATACATTTTGATTAAGGAAAAGTGTCACACGATATAATTTAACTTGTGATGCTCATTTTGCGTCATGTGCAGATATCGATTGGTTATTTTGAAAAGGTATGCTAGAGCAGCAATGTTGAAATTACACGATGACATGCTGTAGATTTGAAGATTGTGGACAGTAGAATGTCTGTTGCATGAAATAAAGCATCAATCACAATGCAACATTACAATGTTTGACGATTTCTGATTAGATCCTAACTTTCAGCTGCAATATATCCGACCTAAGAGCGTTATTTTTATTATTACAGTGTTGGTGCATTCGATAATGCAAGCTTGTGTGTCTCTAACTATGATTCGACTCAGCAACAGCTGCTGGTGTTCACAGGACCAATCATCAATATTCATCATATTATGATAGAAGTGATAATGTACATTGAAACACATTAGAAGAAATCTGCATGTCGCACTTCCGTTTAATTTGCAAACGACACGCTTCTTTCATTACTGCAGATGGTAACATACACATTAAATTGTATTGATATTGGCAACGTTATTGATTGCAGCCAATGCACTCTACGTTGATGTTTATATCTTTTAAAAACATCGGCCGTGTATTCGCCATGCTAGTAGAGTTTGATCTGGACTTGATGATCAAACACACGAATATCAACCATGCGTTATGAGTTGATGACCTAAAATAATATCACAGAGAATCAATACTCCAATACTGTCGTAGCAATAGTGACTGAAAGCCAGCACTGTAAATTAGTCATGTTTTGTTATTTTCGCTAACTGCTTTTCATGCTTCAGTGTTCTTATCGTCATAAATGTATTTACACGACTGCATTACGGTAGCTTTCGAAACAATTAGGACCATGCGGCGAGGTAACGGCAGTAACAGGCACTCGTATCACATATATATGAAACAAGCTATTGCGTGATTCAACACCCAGGGCACAATCAGCGAACGAAGGAGCACTATTTGCACAAGTTTTCATCGCCTTATGGACCTTCATTGCTGATTTGTGTTTGCAATTACACTAGGGACATGCGCCATGCAGCCTGACATTGACGGAAATCATGACCATCACGAAACAGTCGTCATTTGTCAGAATAGTCACGTCACCTCCTGTTTCAATCAAACGTATACATACATCCCTCGGTTCGTCAACAAGCTACCTCTTAACATGGCTGCTTTACTTTCAGCACTCGGTGATATTGTAAGGGTAACGGATATGAATGACTGTGATGCTTGCATAAAACCTACGAAGTGTCACCTCACTGTTTCCATGGTAACATCACATCTCGCCGCCTTAATAGGAGAGTTGTTATTGATTGATGCAGACAGAGCATAACATTACCACCATGTGCCGTTATAAAGCCTCATACATTGGAGCCTTGCATAACACCATAGAATGATACGAGAGTTACGATATTTACAACCGCACCAAGTGATGAGTAGTTAATCTCCTGTCATGTTTCAAAATTACTTGGGTTTAGTCGTATTTCGATAGCGAGGATGCGGTAATGGATGAGCATAAGCATTATGTGCTAGCGAATACTTAATGATTAGGCCAGCGCTTGAGTTTGTGCGCATATGAACATACCGATCATAGCTGCACACCTATATATTAATCGACTGTTGTGTAAACATTCCAATATCGAAACAATGTGGAGCGGAAATCGAACCTGCACTTGGAGTATTCACGATGTCTGTGCATGTAGAGTAAAAGCTTCATATAGCTTCATATACAATTATACACTAGACTGGCTCTCTGTTGGGCTGAACTTGGCGATCATATTCGTGTGCGTGAAAAATGAATTTAATATAAGACCAAACAGATACCGATTTCACAGGTTATCTACCTTTACACGTGTTTGTTCTTCACATAACACTCAGTTATTTTGTCATTACCGATGGAACATAAAAAGCACTGCTGAGATACCGACGATTACTTTCAGTCTGTTGTAACCTCATTTTTGATCATTACAAGTTGTGGGAAATAATTCTGCATATAATATTCTCTCGACTTTTTACATCCTGATTTGGTAACCACTCTGATGAAAACTTCGTGAAAGCATAACCTGCATACCCGGCATTTACTGGAATCATACTTGTTTGTATTACTTAACAGCTGATATACAATGTGAGACATATCGTATATTTGGTAGTGAAGGAGAAGTGACGATGATTAATGAACAACACATATGTATTATGCTAAACCTAGTGACATATTGTGTATCAATGCAGTATTTTAAGCTACATGCAGCAATGTGTTGCTTCCACGTGCTGCGGTAAATAACAACTGTTTATGCGTGTGATCATTATGTTCTATCTGTAGTGATGTCGTGTATAAGGCGTGCAGACATTATGTTTGCTCTCAAACGGTGGTGCTCTCACTTGAATCAGCGCAGAGTGATGGATATTCATCAAACCAACGCGCTGGATGCTTCGCATGTGTGTTTGATCATTGCACCATGAACGGGATGTTGGTTTTTTATCAGACGAAGGCACTGTCTATGTTAATGGTACGTGGCAATTGTGCTGTCTGCTTATGAAATAGACGCAAAACTAAGCAAGTTATTTGAATTGAACCATGTTCAATCTGTTTCTAGAAGAAGATTACATACATCACTATTGCATTAAGGAAAAATCGAAACAGCTCTCAAGAACTGACTCTGAAGGGTTACATATCGCACCCACTGTGAGACATTTACATGACCATCGACGGCCTGTTCAATCCTTTTTGATCGTTAATAAACAGAACACTGCAAATTAAATTACAAACGATGCTTACGATTGTGAATAATATTACAAAGGACGTTAATTAAACACGGACAAGATCTGAAAGATAACATATCTATCCCAATTTAACCAACTTCTTTCATGAAATCAATTTTCTTTACTTGAATCGAATCACTTTCCTTGTTCGGAATCAGTGGGAAAGGACTGAGATATTATCGCATTGGCTGTCAAGGCAAGGCCGTTGTTGCCATAGATAAATGGGGCTCAGTGAAGGTCGTCAAGGACAACGATTAACCCTTTTACGGCATTACATCAGGGGTTATAAAGACTACCAACATAACCTACATGCTTCATTTTATACACACTTTATGGTTTGCGATGTACAGATAATATAGCCGGCATACACCAGTCAGTCATTGACGAACAACTGTCCAGATGTATACCTCTGCTATGTTTCTTTGTTAAAAGACATGTTTTCTTGCAGCTGGCTAAACATCAACTTAGGACGTTGAAGCATTTAGTGTGATGTCAATGCATAACATTGATACTCCTCGACAGTTTATCATTCTGACAACCTGTTCAAAGTCACTATTTGTAGGTACCAGGCCCTAAGGACATGTGCTGTATAAAAGTACAGTTGATCGGACAAAAACGACTACACTTCACCCAATCTGTGGATCTTCTCTGAGGAGCACGACACCATGATTCACCATTTAGTCGTCTGAGAGTTAACAACTATATAGTCCGTAGGGAGGCTAATTGTTTACGGCGCCCCTACTAATCATTAACTGGCTATTCTGAGTTGCAATGACGTTGAAGGCGCCAAACATATCGCTAATTGCTTCAGCGGCTTTTAGTCATAATACCCAAGATGGTAGTCTTGCATCACTCGCTCATAAGCTAAGCAAATATACCAAATATATGAACCTACGGTTTCTCTCGTACAGAGCAGGATTACCATTGTAAAGTCGTGTCAACGGTAAGGTAAGCCTAACTTGGCTTTCTATAGGCAATTATACCCGTGCAACTGTTCTCCTTTAAAAGAAGGGCAAGTCTTCATTGTCTGCATTCGTACTGAAATTAAAACTCCAGCTAGCTTTACCGCTTTTGCTTTACGCAAGTTTTCTTACATTTGCGTTACTTTTGACATATATACCACCCCAAATCAAACTCAAAACCGGACACGGTCTTCAAATTGAATTTCGATTTCCAAACATATGTAAGTACTCCACGGTGACGTATGTACTTCACAGTCACAACTACACCTACTATGCACGCAATACAGTGATCTTCTGATACACCTTAGCGAGTGTGCACATTTAATGCTGTGAAATGTTATTCATCATTTAACATGTTCAATGAAATTTCCAAACCTTTCCAGTAATATTGCTGAATGTTTGTTACACATAGCATGTCAGTTCACAATTATTGAAAAGAGACGTCTTTGCTGTCGTTATCATTTGTATTGCACCTTCATAACCAACCCACTCGAAACATCAACTTGGACAACCACTTTGTCAAACTGTTATCTAAAGTACATGTCCTCAATATATCTTTACCGTATTCCAGTATTCGATCCCACTTGGCCAACATGTAGTTTAATAGCTATCGCATATCCAAAGCCAATCTGTGAGTCATATTATATAGAACCGATTCCGACTGAACCAATCCCAAACATCTAACGCTTCACAGGTTACGTTGTTGGCCAGAGCATCCAGAACATTAAAACTAACTTTACATAATTGGATGACTGAAAACTGAGGCCCTTGAGCGGTAAGCCAAAAGAAAGAGACCAAACGTATACTTGGATGGGAATCCATCATTGCGGCACCCAACGAACCGCCACTCGTCCCTAACGGGCGATGAGCTTGCTTGAGCTCGATATCTTTAATTGACACGGCCGATAGACTATCTGGATGCGAGCTCAGTTTAAATCGCGTCCAATTCAACTATATTAGTGATAAAGCAGTGAGGGCAAATGAATTGATAAGTTTTGTTATCATTATATATCCTCGCATAAGCTTCCGATTTGAGAATATCAACAATATTAGCATCCTCACTATCAACTGACAAGATTTTTCGGATTCAGTTCGTGCGCAACGCAATCTGCCTGAATGTAATTGAATAAATAGTTTGTGCGTGCGTTATGTTTCAGGTGACTGAATTTTTCTGATCATCATTGCTATTGTTAATTGCAACTGCTAAACGTATCACCGTGGACAATGGTTAATTAGGGCATGACAAAATTGCAACTACTAATGGTCGGAAACACCATATTTGTAATCAAATAGTAGAACAGCTTTATTGTGAAACGATATTGTATTATGTGCAATTTATGAGGAACTGGTCTGTGTGAGGAAGGGTTATATAAACGCAATCACATTTTGACAATTGTTCGCTTCTAAGCTCTAGGCCTCCCTTACCCGAATCACATAATGACATATCTGTAAATACACATAGTTCTCGTGATATCGACGGATGACTGAGACATATATCATTGTCGTTTTAACTCAACCAATGTTTTAAGTTACATAATTCTTGAAGCATCGGTGTCGAGCACCAGCTGCACTCGAGCTATCAGTCATGCTGACATCCACTGAATAGCCACGATGCAGGAGGTTGAAACGAGCCATAAAGATATCAGTGTTATTGGTGGCCTGTCGAATAAATCACTAAAGAGCCACTTCCCACATCATGCAACTGACCAAGGAAGCTTTGTGAGTGCCATACCCGCGAAGATTGTTTGGCGGGTCAAGTGAGAACGCTTCGTTTATGTCATTAGAGATATGTTGGATAAATGATGAGCAATTGGTGTCAGGTTTTCGCGCAACTGCATTTATGGATTCTGAGTGACTTAAGTTGTTTCATGATATCGCTTTTGTCATTGTTTCGTTGGTGTTTTTCTTTTGTGTAGACCAACTGATAAAAATCATGAACCTATCACTTTGATATATCGAAAGCTTTCATTGCAAGCAATTTATGATAACCTTTTATGTTGTTATGTATTAGTGACCAATAATACTGCATTTAACTAATTGTGGCTATATACTCCACTGGTTCACATAAAGGACGGCATGCGTGTCAGTGAATTACAGTGAGTGTCTAATATGTTTTTATGACATGAACCGATGGTTTCATCACAAGAGCATGACGTCAACGGCTGTGAAAGCGGGAACACACATACAGACACTGCCATAGAAAATAGAATAACCTGCTGCTTCGTGATCCTTGAAGGACGGCGTCCGGTTATTACATGGAGAAGGATGAAACCTATACAAATGCAACCCCTCACAAAAGCCTATTCAATACTCTCACCTACCACCTCATCACCGTACCTGGATCGCTAATTAGCTGTCTGTTTGAGTCATGTGAGAAGAGACAAAGACAATTGTACTCGCCAAGGTTTCAGCACTGCTAATACAAACAGAAACCACTATAGGGGTGTCATTCAAATATACCAGGAAGCGCTCGCCAAATTCCACACAGTTACTAGTTGAATCACTAGTGAAACAGGAACGGTAGAAATAATGCTAATAAATCAGTCGAGAGTATAAAGCTGTGTGCATAGCTACCAACAGGATCATTGTGCTACCACTATATTGCTAAGACCAAGGACGTTTGGTTGACAGATGAGATATACTGACCGACTTTTCGTTTCATCAGTGATAGTGTCAATATTATGTAGATGATTCGTAGATTTAAGGCACATTGTAGTATGGCAAGTCTGAACACCAACCCACACTCCACACATACCCGTAAATGGTAGGATTGGAATTTGGTTATATTGGATTCATATTTGTGGGTCAGTGTTTGTGTAAAGTGCAGCCATAATAATAGGGTTCATATTTCGACATGAAGTCGTATCGAACATGAATTAACAATGTGGATTCAGCTTTTTCAGTAATTAATTGAGAGGATTGAAACAACATTCAACTGTTTCCTTTGCATTATGCGCGTGGTTAAGTAGCGCATTAGAGTCATTGTTCAAAGTCGCTTTTCAAAGCGCACACAAATTATTCAACAAGATGATACCGCAATGGCATTTGGCGAGAATGTTTGGAGCTCTCGGACAAACCCCCATGGTTGATTTTACCATTTGGCACAAACCCGTAACAATGGTAAATAGCACGTGCAAGTTAGGACATTTTATAACCGAAATGAATCATTGCAGGAAATAAAAGATTGGGTTTTTTATTATTCTTCTAGCAATAGTGCCTTCAACCAGGCACAATCAATTACCCATGTTCTTTTTATTCCGCTTATTACTTGCCATTAATTACTTGTCATCATTAATATTGCAACTTGATTGTGTTGCGAAAGAAGCACAAAAGAAATTGACCGCACAGTAATGAACAAGCATGACATAACACTTATTGCAACGACGACCAACACACTGTAGCCAATAGCTTTGCAGCTAACTTGTGTCCCGGGTGTGTCAAATAACTGTTATTTTATTCAAAATCGTACTCATCATCCGAAGATAAATCTTCGAAATTATCGAATATCAATTAGAATACGTGCTCAGCAATGCAATAGGTAAAACGTTCCACTTTTGTACTGGACACATAAAAATTTCCTAAATATAACTACACTGCTATAATTATAAAAGCATGAGAAAATTGGGAATGTAGTGCCTAATCAAGCAAACTTTAAACATGCCAGCAAACCATGGGACTGTGGACAAACACAAAGTTTATAAAACTGCGTCGGTTAATATATATATATAGATATAAATATATAAATATAAATGTATCAATATATATGAATATATGAATAGATATATATATATATAAATAAATATATATACATATATATATATATATATATATAATATATATATATATATATATATATATATATATTTGTGTATATTTATATGTATATATATATATATTTATATGTATATATATATCTATATATCTATATATATATATATCTCTAATATATATATATATATATATATTGTGTATATATATATATATAAATAAACATATAAATATACATATATATATATATATATGTATATATATAGGTATATATATATGTATTTATATATATGATATATATATATACATATATATCTACATATATATATGTATTTATATCTATATATACATATACGTATATGTATATATATATGCGTGTATATATGCAAGTATATATAAACAAACGTTTAAATACACATATTTATATATATATATATATATGTATAGATATATATACATATATATATATATATATATATATCATACATATATGTATATATTGATATATATATGTATATATATATATATATATATATATATATATACATATATATATATATATATATATATATATATATATATATATATATATATATATATATATATATATATATATATATATATATATATATATATATATATATATATATATATATATATATATATATATATATATATATTTATCACGTGGACATGATTGTTTGCAGACCTGCTTCTTATTTTCGCGTTTGTCTGTCTGTTTTATGTGACATATTAAATTAATCATGCCGTTTGCGACAAATAACAAATAGTCTAGGAAGTATATGCTTATATATAAAGAATGCGATGTTCTATTTGTTTCGGTTATATTAACATATTGACCATCAGATTTATTAGCATAATCATAGTCGACGTCATCATATTCAACACCGTCTTCGTAATCTTCATCTCAACAAAAGAGGCCACCTGTCATGAGCTGAATAGGAGCCGGCATCTGCCATGCAATAATTACAATGTGGATTTGGTGCATTTTTATGTTACATGCATCTACTATGTTAAATAATTCTACTATATGACCGATTTATCTTATACCATGCGATAACACCAGCGATATAACGGCAAACGGCCCCCGGTGATTTCCATCACAATTTGCGATATATATGATCCCATATGCTTTTAACAACTTCACGGTTTGCAGAGTTGTATCTTGATGTGCTTGCTATTCGGATAATCTCGGCAAGGACGTAATTGGTGCAACCTCTTTGATGTCATTCACGGTTTACAACAATCACTATCGACGTGCAATATAATCAGATTGACCTTGTTCAAGTTCCACTATATGCCTACTATCCGTATCGAATCTATGTGAAAAGAAATAGTAACACATCGTAAACATTACAAAGCACGGCTGCTAACAGGTGAGATGTTTTGTCATGAGTTTGATTTACGAGCACGCATGCAGCGTTTTGACTCTAGTTGTTGCGTGATAGATATGCACATTCATGCTTTGAGTGGGCTACCAAACGCTATCCCGCTTACTGCAGCATCAACGTGTACTACAAAACACGATCAAAGCTTTTAAAAGTCAACCACATGACAGTTTATATGTATTATATTGTTTATTTCATGTTAATCATAACATCTGCGTATATTGATAGATAATGTCCCATTTCGGACTCCCGATTACTAAATGATATCACCACGCCAAGTCATCCACAACAGCTCCTTGGCATATTCATCCCACAATGCTCTGAAAGGATATTAATTGTCTCTAAATACGATTCAAGATGTATCAGAAAAAGTTTGTTGTGAGAGTTAACTGTGTGTACAGTTCCGCTGCAGTAGCTGACCAGCCTACATGCCTGAAGCAAGTGATTATTTATACCTATATTGTGGTTCAGGTTAGGGTTTTTCATCTAATTTGAGCCAGCTACCGCGCTATTTTGTCCAATATATAAGCATCGGAAAAGTCGAGAGTCGGTTTCTCACCAGTGGTTTTTGTTTCGTAGGTAGTGACAAGAGCAATTATCTATTAAGCACGCAGCAGGCATTTCCCCATAATGGGATTCAAAACCAACCTATCGTAGGTAGGGAAGTTTGTAAGGAGAGCACTTGTGGTTGCTGTAGTCTATGTATCCCATCAGGCAATTTTACAAGTGTTGCACTTCAGAGGTTGCCAGGAAGCAATCTTATTTCGGTTGATGTTTTGGTTTACTTACCAAGTCCTGATATATGAATTCTATGTGAAAAAAAAACAGGCTTTGCTTTCAGCACCCCAGGCATATCAGCCGTGCCTGGCTGTTCATTTAGACTAGTTTAGTGAACATGTACGTGTAAATAGATTCTTTCGATGTACTTAACCCCGCAATACCTATAACATGAATCAGACAGGTGGTGATACATTTGATAAAAAACGTATCATCATATCTTTACTGTTTACGTAGCATATGGTGTTATCCCATTAACGGCTAATACCAAACACTTTAAGTCTACGTTTTCCGCGAAGAAGGTTACCACTCCGGTTAATCCGTGTGTATATTTATTTTCAATGTTATGTATAAGCAAGACAAGTTGGTAGTTGTGTGCCATGTCCAAAGCAAACCGCATAATATTTAATTGCAAATAGATATGTGGCACTACAAACAGTTATCAAAATACAGACACGTTACAGCAACTACAGTGTTGCGGATAACAATCGCATGTAGCAATCCATTAAGTCAAAACACTTATATTGTTAATATATCGCGCAAATACGGATGGTAAATTACCGTCTGTTTCATGGTAAGAGATTGCCAAATGTATATCTGTATGGTCATGTATCATAGATTTCTGTAAATGATTCCGACAAAATACACGATGGTCGAATGCCGATAAATAGACAAGGGATTTATCTACAGCGTATGTGCCAATGCCTACCAATCTACCCCTACCGTCACTAAATAATATATCACACAGTCATAATCTCCTGTTTATCATTGGAACATAATTATTCAACAGGCATAGAGTTTTACATTATCGTCTCTTTGAAGGCGTAATACACATTAGGCGTGCTTACAGATGATTGGCCCAAAGTGAAGTGATGCTGGCCACCATAAACACCTGCACTGCTGTCTTTCAATATACACCGATTCCTAGAATGGGTCTGTCGTATATTCGTTTAAGACCTGATATATTACGTTCAAACTGGTTATTTGCGCATGTTTCTACCTCAGTTGCGCATTGATAACAAACATTACTCACACACGACTACGAGTTATGCGGACTATGACCCTGCATGCATATTCCAGTTCATGCCAGGTATGCAAGAGATGTTTTCATCAGATTTTCTACCAAATTTGGAAATAAATTAGATTGGCAGCTGAACACAAGTCTCAGCCTATAATTAAAAAGAACGAAGCTATGGACGTTATTCAGTATTGTGCCACCAACGTATCTGAGTAATGACTTTTGTTTATATACTCTTATCATATATGCCTTCAAAGTGGCGTAAACATATAAAAAATAAATATTGTCAAACACCAGAAAATATTTCGTTGACTTATAAGCACCATTAACACAACCGAAGCACCTGTCATTCACGACAAATAGAACAAGAAATTTGTGTCAAGTAAGCATGTTGCTATGATCATCCCCTATAAAAGTCATTGGCACCAGCGCATTCAAAAGAGTGGAAGAGTTGCCTTTTTTGGTGATTACCTATTATTTATCCAGCAAACGTAATTGCATCTGCGAAGGAAGCATTGCGTTACGTGTGTGAGTGAGAGCTGGGAATATTCTAGGCTGATAAATGTCCATGTCTGTCTTATGACAGGGTATATATTTGGAAACTTTTCACTCCCCTTGCAGATAAAAAAAAAGCATATAGAGCATAAACTGAATGACTGCTGCAGTAGGGAAATGCTGTTGAAGATGCTTATAGGAGTCATTTGGATATCATGCGAGTGAGCCCACCTGAATGCAAAATAATGCCATGTTCTACATTTACAAATTCAACCCAACGTCCAGCGAATATTATCATGAACCGTCATATATATATATATATATATATATATATATATATATATATATATATATATATATATATATATATATATATATATATATATATAGTATATATATATATATATATATATATATATATATATATATATATATAATATATATATATATATATATATATATATATATATATATATATATATATACAAATATATGTATATTTGCATATAAAGACATACATTAATAATTGCACGTGCTGTTAGCATGTAAAATTAGTATTGTACATGGCTATTATCATCCTCACGGACCATGTACGCGCACCTGTTTGTGAGTATTATAGCTTTTCTCCCAGCACGTGATTATTAAGCAAAAAGGCATTGGGAATTTGCTTAAATAATTTTGACGGTCCCTGGATACCTGTAAAGTATGCAAACTATGAGTACTTCACATATTAAGTTATGTTGCGGTATGGTATTAAATGTGTATGGCATTCTGATCAAAGTCACATTACCAATCCATGCCCAAGCTATTCATGAAATCAAATTTTGCGATGTTTGAAGAATATCAATTTTCGGATTAGATCCTACCTTTTAGCCGCAATAGGTCTTACCTGACAACGTCGTGTACATTATTGCAGTGTTGGTGCATTCGATAATGCCAGCTATTGTGTCTCTATCAATGATTCTATCTACTCAGCAACAGGTGCTGGCGTTCTCAGGACCATTCATTAATGCCGACTAGATTATGATATAATTGATAATGCACACTGAAACTCACTGGATGAAATCCGAATGTCGCACTTCCGTTTAATTAGCTAATGACACGCGTCATCCGTTCTGAAGATGGTAACATACAAATACAATTGCATTGATATTGGCAACATTATTGAAAACAGCCAATGAGGTGATTTTCATATCTTTAAAACAAACATCGGCCGAGTATTCGCCATGCTAGTAGAGTCTGATCTGGACTTGATGATCAAAACACACGAATATCAACCATGCGTTACGTGTTGATGACCTAAAACAATATCACAGAGAATCAATATCCCAATACTGTCGTAGCCATAGTGACTGAAAGCCAGCACTGTTAATTAGTCGTTTTGCTATATGCCCTAACTGCTTTTCATGCTTCAGTGTTCTTATCGCCATAAATATATCTACATGATTGCATTGCAGTTTCAGTCGAAACAATTAACACCATGCGGCGAAGTAAAGGCAGTGTAGCTCACAACCAATATGCCGCAAGTAACAGGCAATCGTACCACATAAATATGAAACAAGCCATTACGTACATTCAACACAAAGGGCAAAATCAGCGAACAAATGAGCACTATTTGCAAAAGTTTTCATCAATCCTGATCCTTGGTTGCAATTACACTAGGGACAAGCGCCATGCAGCATTACTTTGACGGAATCATGACCATCACGAAACAATCGTCATTTGTCAGAATAGTCACTTCACATCCTGTTTCAATCAAACGTATGCATACATCCCTCGGCTTGCCAACAAGCTACCTCTTAACATGGCTGCATCTGTGTCAACACTCTGTGATATTGTAAGGGTAACCGATATGAATGACTGTGATGCTTGTATAAAACCTACGAAGTGTCACCACCCCCCTCACTGTTTCCATGGTAACATCACATCTCGCCGCTTTAAAAGTAGAGTTGTTATTGATTGATGCAAACAGAGCATAGTCTTACAACCATTCGCAGTTATAAAGCCTTATACATTGGATCCTTGCATAACACCATAAGACAATACGAGAGTTGCCATAATTACAACCACACCAAGTGATGAGCAGTTAATCTCCTGTCATGCTTCAAAATGACTTGCAGCATGTTGGGATTAGTCGTACTCAGATAGCGAGGATGCGTAAAGGGTAAGCATTTTGTGCTAGCGAATACTTAATGATGAGGGCTGCGCCAGGGTTCATACGCATATGAACAAATGCAGAACCATACCGATTATAGCTGCACAGGTATATATTAGTCGACTGTTTTGTAAACTTTACCATATCGAAAAAATGTGGAGCGGAAATCGAGCGTGCGCTTGGAGTATTCACGATGTCTGTGCATGTACATTAAAATCTTGTAGGTTCATATACAATTATACACTAGAATGACGCTCTGTTGGGCTGAACTAGGCGATCATATTCGCGTGCGTAACAAATGGATATACTGTAACACCATACAGACACCGATTTCACGTAATCTTGTCACGTGGTGCGATGCTGCAGAGTTGCAACGATGGTGTTAGTCAGCGGCTAAAATGGGATTTACCTACATGTATAGCAATGGTACATTTTTCACAGACTGACATATTGAATCAATATTGTTGAACTCGCATTCTCGGTTCGATAACAATCAATTCCCAAATGCATTCGCATAAATCAATCAATCAACACATGTTTACTACTAACAGATTTTAGTAACCTAGTGCAGATTTGATTTAGAGCACGCTCAGTGCATATAACAGGACTACTGGCTTAGCTGATGGGCTACAAGGAATGGTTTTCCCTTACAGAAGCCTAGAATAGCTGTCTATCATTCTGTATTACTTCCCCAAAGAATTAATGCTAATTGTCATGGCACATTTCATGGTTCACAGTGATCTGATTCATGCGAAATGCCTTCGACGAATATAATTTTTTCTTCTGATTGCTTCCTCTGGAACGACACAACATACAACACTCATCAAACATACAATACACTTTAGGGATAACTGGAGTTTATATAAAGTGGTTGAGTAGGTCACAATTATCCATCTTTTGTTCATTCATATTTGATCAATCACCAGCCGATATGTGTATATATTTATGACTTATGATTTATCCGTATATATGTACATCTTCTCTTTTTGTCATTCAAAATACATTTCTAGGCTGCTCAACTTATATAGAACATGGTTTATCTGTGCCATCAAATTCACAGAAACATTAACTCACTTCAAGTGCGTTCTTCAGTCGAATAGTCGCTTTTATGTTCCTTGATCGTATGAGTCTTGAAAGTGGGCTGGGTGGTTGGAAAATCAATCAAATCTTTCGACATCTATATGTTTATTAGGGATTGATAGCATTCGATTCCAAACACTGACTTCATTCCAAATCGTGCGACAGTATTGGTACCAACACACTTCTGATTGGCTCCGGTGATGGCGGAATTGGAGAGTTAATTCGGGTCATCTAATGATGCATACCTTGATGAGACATCATAAACAGCTTTGCGATATTCACTGTTGACAATATTGCACGATTAACATCATTACAATTTGCGCTATACATAATCTGCACTTACATGCGTGTTATTCAGATAACTTTCGCAGGAAGGAATTTGCTATAACGAGAAAGCGCCTACCGATGAGGCAAGTCGACAATGTTTATTTTTTTCATAACAGTTGATAAGTTTCTTCAACTGTTAAAGATGAGGACATGATCAATTGTTTTGTCATTATAACATAATTAATACAAATTATGCTATGTATATCAAATATCGTGTCGCTAGACAAGGAGAACAAGGCAGTGGACTACATACCCATTAAAATGTCTCGTGACTCGTCAATGACATGTCTCTATTGCCCGAATTCAGGATGAGTGTCAGAGTACAAATCCTTGTTTTCTCATGAATTCTATCTTCGAAATGGCACGCAGTATTATCGCTTACATTAAGGGTGTTTGTATGATTAACCAGCAAATGAATGTCGAGCGATGTAAGGACTTGAAATTATAATATTCGTTGCATGTGGATTGCATATTGATATATGTCATTTTCAGAGGTAATATTCACATGTGCTCACTTTTACGTAGTCAATTGATTGTGAACCTAACTAAGGTTGCTGATTCTAACTTCTTATTATGTATACCCCGTTGTTTGACGAATGTCGAATTTGTGAAACACGTTTTTCAGGCAAAATTTAAGTTGAAAACAGACAAGCCGTACATTATTTTATAACAAGACCAAAACTAAAACATAGCCACACATCAGAACTGTAAGAGATAGTCACACATAGGCCCATAGATTATCAGCATAGTCCAAACGGTACAAATTTAGGAATACACTCGGTATCATATTTATATATATTGCAAAAAGTACATGGTAACAATATAAGTGCTTTAATGTTATTGACCTACAAATGAGTTGCTGTAAATGTGCATTGGACAAGATTAGGCTTGTCGCTATTCTGAACACTATTTTTGGTTCCCCAGAAACATTTGCAGTAAATTATTATGCTCTTTGGTTTGCTTATGGTACTACTAACCAGCTTATCTTGCTTGATGCAACATTGTTAATATACCCACGCAAATGAACAGAAATACCAATCCTCTGCCTTGGAAACAATGTATGGTGTTTGGTTACAGCCATTAATGTTTAGCACCATATGTTAAGTAATCAATAAAGATATGATGACACATTTGTTCTCAAATATTTCACCCCTGTCTAGCATATTTTACTGATATTGTTGAACACGTATCCTGGGTTAAGTCGATCGAAACAATACATTCTCGCACATATACATATATAAAGTCCTGTATAGTTCATATACAATGCATATAAAAGGACTGGGGGTAATCAAACAAACCATTAGCAAAAACATGTTTGCTTCCTGGCAACGACTTATAGATTGTTTATAAAGTTGCATGATGGGATACTTAGGATGGAGCAGTAGCTACTATTAACCTCACGTAAAGGTCTATCCGCGATTTGATTTTGTGACTCTTAAAAGTGGAATACCTGATGCTACCTAAAAACTTATTTGCTTCTGTCTGTTTTCTGAGGAAACACATAGTTATTTTGTTATTACCGACGGAACATAAAAAACACTGCTGAAAAACAGACGAATAATATTCAATCTTTTTTTACCGCGTTTTCGTTAATTACAAGTTGTGGGGAATAATTCTGCATATTACTTTCTCTCGACTTTTTGAATTGGTGCCAATCATTTTTACATTCAAATTTGGTAGCCACTCTAATGAAAACTTCGTTAAAGCATCACTTGTACACCTGACATTTACTAGAATAGGCAAACATTATCTTAGTCTTTACACTCTTTACTTGTTTGTGTAACTTAACCATCTTTCAAATTACACAGCAACAGACATTTCGTAGCAGAATAATCACGAATGTTGTAGTTGAATGGAATTTGTCTATTCCGGACGACCATGCATCATATAAGCTGTCGATGAAATTCAGCAACGGACCATCCAAAATTAAACAAAAGCTCAGTGTGGGCTGTAGATTTGTATCGGTGTTCATAAAATAGACTACGACCAGTCGTTTTTGAAGTCAGAGAATACATGGTAATAATTATGCCTGACAACTGTCTCTGAATTTAAACAAAGAAGCATTGTTGGGGTTGTAGTTTAAAAATAGGGGCAAATGTCCACATGTCAACGTTATCAAATCGTGACTTTTAATATCGTATAGATGGCCATGGCCGTATGATCAAAAATCAACAGTCAACAATTATTCATAATCAAGCAAATTTAATATTGTATTGAACCAATTTTCTTCTTTATGATATGACAAATTGTATCATGCCCCGGTGATAAGATATAGACTACCAATTTTCTTCTTTATGATATGACAAATTGTATCATGCCCCGGTGATAAGATATAGACTACCAATTTTCTTCTTTATGATATGACAAATTGTATCATGCCCCGGTGATAAGATATAGACTCACACTTTAAGCTGAGTTTGGATTTTCTTCTCGGTGGATGGTCCGTGCAATTAGCAGACGCGTAACCAATAAATAAAATTCCTATTTTGAACTAATCTACGTAGACATCATCTCCACGAACCCTCACCACATTATTTTCAGTCACCATAATTTTTTTTTGTGTTGAAGAAGATTACTACACGTACTTCAATACCGGACAGCCGCCAGGGAACAATTTAAGTACACACAAATCAAGTGATATGAAGTTGAATCAGCACAAAGTGTTGGATATTCATCAAGCCAACGCGCTGGATGCTTCGAATTAGTGTTTGATCATTGCACCATGAACGGGATGTGAGTTTTTTATCAGACGAAGGTTCTGGATTGTACTAAAGAGTTGCCAATTACTTGAAGTTTTAATTACAGCTAACTTACAACTTTAAAATCGCGAGTAAGTTACGCTTATTGTACTTCTAATGCTTGCATCGTTAAATATAGATTGAAGGCGATTTCACTTAAACAGCCGCGGGTTTTAGAGATAAATCATTATTGACAAATACCCATGAAACCCTACACATAAAGAAACCCATCCCACTTCTCCTCCAATGGCAGAATAAAACATGTCTCGAAGTTTTCTTGTTAGTTATAGAAGAGACAATACTATTTGGGCACCGAACATTTATGGAAAGCAATATCCAATCATACCAACGTTTCATCTCACTCACAGTTTTGGAATCAAGGGTTAATGTTTAATGATGCGTTAATATTACACAGTTTAGGATACACATACACTCTTCGTCCATTCATTCAAATATATATGTTAGTCAATAATTGTTTCACAACAATAGAAATCAAAGAGCTGTGCCTAGTAGCTGACCGTCTTTGTTGCATTTGATTAAAGGTCCTGGTAGGCTTACCTAGGTAAAGTCATATGACCATAACGAATAGAGTCGCCAACTAATTTACCACGTGAATATTAAAATGATTTTCTGCATGCAAATAACAACAAAAAGGTCGTTTAGGGGCCCGTACCATTGAATTGTGTTGTTGCTACCGAAGGGATGATTTTCGCTACTCGTGCTCGGGGTGTTGTCTATATTAATGGTAGTTATTTGAACTGAACCATGAACGATCTGTTGACCGGTTTTCTACTATCAGATGCAAAGTCATATTGCTGCCACCGTACCATTATTACTACCCCACTACTACATAATAGAGAAAGGAAATCTTTTCTAGAAGAAGACCACATACATCACTATTGCATCAACGACAAATCGATACAACTTTCAAGAACTGACCCTCAAGGGTTACATATCGCACCCACTGTGAGATATTTACATGACCATCGGTGGCTTGCTCTATCCATTTTGATCCCTAATAAACAGTGGATTATATTTTAGCCAGAACACTGCAAATCATATTACGAACGATGCTCAGTCAAAATATTGTGAATTATATTACAGAGGAAGTTAATTAAACACGGACAAGATATGGAAGACATCATATCAATTTTCCTTTACTTGAATCCAATCACTTTCCTTATTACGCATCAGTGGGAAAGGACTGATATTATCGCATTGGCTGTCAAGGCAAGGCTGTTGTTGCCATGGATAAATGGGGCTCTGTGAAGGTAGTCAAGGACAGCGATTAACCCTTTTACGGCATTGCATTGGGGGTTAGCAAGACTATCATTATAACCTACATCCTTCAGTCTATACGTGCTTTATGGTTTGCGATGTAGCATTTGAAAACTCCCACCTCTCTCATACAAGGTAGTACAGAAAATAGTCCTTGTTACTCCCATATAAATACTGTCCTTTACACCAGAATAGGAACAGGTAATACATAACAGTTTTGGGTTTATAATTCTACATTGAAATATGCAATACTAGTCATTAGAACTTGCATAATGAATATGCTCTTTCCTTAAAAATAACATTGGTCTCCTAATCCAGTAATTATGTTGAATGTTACACATAGCATGTCAGTTCACAATTATTAATCACAGACGTCTTCGCAGTCGCAATCCTTTGTTCTGCATCATCATAACCAACCCACGCGATACAAGTTATTTGGTGGCCACACCAACATCAACCTGGACAACCACTTCGTCAAACTGTTTTCTCAAGTTCATGTCTTCAATATTAGGCAAAACAGAGATATCTTTATTGTATTGTATTGTTCGATTCCATCATAACGGACCTATGTACTACTAGGAATTTGTAACTGTCAATCTATGGATTATAATCTTGGTGAACAGTTTTGGCCAGAGCGTTTGAGGTCAGCCACCAACTGTCTGTCTTTACTTAGCGGCATTGACCCTGTTTAGTCTGCTGTCGCCATCAGGAACACTAAATCACCAA
>CM067346.1:31954777-31972010 GCA_034190875.2 Urechis unicinctus
CACCACATACTTCTCCTTGTTTCGCAGGTTGGGCACAAACTTCTCAACTCTATATCCGGTGCTCCCCAAAGCACCTAAGAGATCCTTCTGGTGGTCTGACAACCATTCTTAATGTACAAGAAGCTGCTCCGGCGCTAAGGGGTAATCGTTGTGTTCCTCATGAAGCGCAGCAGGATACTCCAAGTCAACCTCAAGTATGTATCCAGTCTCGGCATTGTAGGGGTGGTCCTGGATCTGTAGGTTCTCAGGCCGTTCGACCCACTCAATACCCGAAGTGGGTAGTGCTTGGCTCAAAGCCCACCCATACAAATTGTTGGCGTCGATGTACTGGATATATGTCGCCGGCTTATCCTGCTCAAAGCCTTCCACGTATGGGTTGTTCGCTTTAGCGTGGCGGCGTGATACCATGATTATCCCACTGCGCAGCCCCTTCTCAATAAAGAGGTGCTTGTCATAATCGATGAGAAGCTCCAATTCCACGCCTGTACTCTTAAGCAAAGCATCCCACGACAAACCGGGGCTGGTAGTAGTGGGCCGGGTCCAGCCCGTACTGTTTGAGACATGTTTTGCGGAACACCTCAAACACATCAGCTAAGAGCAACACATCTGATCGCAGGTACAGGTTATAGTAGTCACCCATGTTCTTACACCCAAACACGCTCCAGACCTTTTGTGCATGGGCATAGTCTGCAGCAGATATTCCTTGTTCGGAAAGCTTGCTGTAGAAATCCTGGATCGGCGGCAGAGGGGAATCAAACTTATTCCAGCCGCCCATGAACTCATAGGCATACACTCCCTTGTGCAGCAGCAGTCGGCGTTTCGTCTGGTCAGGCTCATTCTTGGCCGTGACTGCAAAGGCATCTGGGTTGATAGCAGACACCAGCTTATCGAACGAGGCCAGGAGGCACTATCAATGAAGTTCAACTGTCCAAGCGACAGGGAAATATACTTTTCCATGTTGTTGGGGATACAGTTGATGTTCCCCTCCACTTTGCTCGTGGCTTGTATAGGAGGTTGGAATCATAGCCCCGCAGGTTATGGAACACCACAAGTACGGGCGTTGTTTTAGGGTTCAACAGCAGCTTCACGTTGCAGGGCTGCCCCCTGTACTTACCTGTTACATGACAATGGTCACGGACAGAGTCCATGCCCAGTTCTTTGTTGAACACATGGCAAAGGGTAGCCGCGTTGTGCACTCTTTTGTCCTCTCGCATCATGCGCATGGGGACAGGGTTTGGTAGAACTGTTTTGATCTTCAGCTCTTCCTGTTGTAGGGCGAGCAGGAATTTCTCCACAGTGTTAGCCCCTATATAAACCACAGGCGGTTCTATCTGTCCATCACATCGGACAACCACATAGCCGTAACCACATGGCTCATACTCCTGTGTTATCTGCGTGTTGCTCTTCAAAGCATCAATCCCAGGGCCTGGAAGTTTAACAGTCAGTGCCTCAAAATCGGCATAGATGACATAAGGAGCAGCCAGCTGCTTATGCCAGTTCTGGGAGGATAGGATATTCTTCCCTCCCTCTGGCATGTCTACCCCCACAGCAGTTTGCCCTATTCCCATGCACTCGGGTTTGTGCTCAGCGATCAGTCTCTCGGCTGTATAGCCGTGCAAGCATGGCTCACAGAAGAATTTGCGCTCTTTATGCTTACTCTGATCATAGAGCAAGCGGTTCAGATATATGAGCTGCGTGTAATGAAACCTGCTGTCCCCCTCAACCAACATGAGGTTTATGCATGTACCAGAGTGCTTGCTGATGGGGTGAACGATGATGGTCTTCCCATCCCAGCCAAAGACGTTCACGGCTAGGTTAGCATGCTTTTCCACCTTCTCAATATGCGGTACGGGTGTTGGATATTCTACGCCTTTACCTTCCAGCAAACCCAAAAGCCACTGAATGTTATGTTTCGATGGTCCTTGGCAACTGGGTGCAGAGCCGCTTCAAGGGGATATAGAAGGCAGAATGGGTCGTTTGTGTTTTTTACGTTTATGATTGCCTTCTTCTTACCACCAGCTTTCTCAGCGGCTTCTGGTAGGTGCCACCTTTCAATGGCTGGTAGTTGGCAATATCAATCCACAGAGTTGTGACTGTCTCAAATTCCCAGCCGGAACCTCTATTGGTCCACTTCTCCAACTGCTCTTGATTATTAGCATTACACTGGTCCAGCACATCGTTAATATCTTCTGAGTAGAGAACTATCTGCTGCTTATCACCCAATACAGCCTCAATATACTCAGTGCTGCCATCATCGGCGTGCTTGGAGAGTGCTACGTTCAAGGCAAACTGACACTTTATTCCACCTAGCTCTTCCAGCTCAGCAGTCAAATCTTTATGCATCTTCTGACGCATGCCCTTAAAGAACATATAGAGGTCCGA
Organism: Urechis unicinctus; assembly: GCA_034190875.2. Classification (NCBI taxonomy): domain Eukaryota; kingdom Metazoa; phylum Annelida; class Polychaeta; order Xenopneusta; family Urechidae; genus Urechis; species Urechis unicinctus. The sequence goes on from CM067346.1 coordinate 31,957,160, forward strand.
GCCAATGGAGTAAGACTCAGGAACGTTCATCACCCATCCACGCAAATAGTTTCTTAACAGCCCACTTAGTCTTCTTGAAAGCAAGACGCGCTGTGGGGACTGGGGACTGGGTTGCGGGGATTGGTGTGCACGGGGCAGGGACTGGTCTGTGCGGCGCGGGGGTGGGGACAGGGGTGCGTGCCAAATATCTCCTTGTATGTATGGTCAAATTCATTACGCTTTTCAATTGCTTGGAGTGTAACCTTAAAGCGTGGGTAAGGCAGTTTAAAACCGTGAATTGTAAAATAATCGTTTTGGGCTTTACATACTTGTGTATTGTGAGTCATGTTTACTATAAATATCCATTAGTGTAAATGGAAATATTTTGATACATAAAGACAACCACTATACAGCGACCTGATTTCTATTTTTTATACAGTGGGGATTCCCCGTTCAGTAGGGCCAGCTGACGAGTCAGTGTCCCCGGCTGCAGTCTGTTGAGAAGCAATTTTTTTCTTGTGAGATAGACGCCTGTGGTAGACTTTATCGAACCCACAATCCATACACAATCATTATTTTGTATAGCCATCTGACAACCCGTACAAAGACGATTAACGACACCATGTTTTATCGCATATCTGTGTAATCCACAATGCTCTTGCGTACAGAGCCTGTTACACTTATTTTCAAATAGTACCATTGTTATGTATATATATATATATCTATTGGTCTGGTGGCAACTTGCTATCGGACGGCACCACAAGCAGCTCCTCCTTTACAAAGCCACGGAGTGGTCCATCTAACAAATAGTATAGTACAGGTTCACTAGATTTAGTGACAGAGCGCCCGATCCGGTAAACATTGAGTGACCACACAGGGTCAGTGGCCCGCCGGCACTGGTCTTGCTCTGTCTCACCAGGCTGGTAGAGGTAGCGAACGCCAACACCAGAGGGAAGCTTTTGCTCTTTGACCCCCTGCGGGCGATTCGGTACGATTGCAGAGGGCTTTTGTGCAACTCGTTTTGCCTTAATAGCATCTTTAGGTTTTTTTCCAATCAAGCGGGTCACCTTTTTATTTATCGCAGAGACTACAGCCTGCAGTCCAAAAACCCACTCAGTTGATCGTTTTCCAGTATCCCTTAACTCTACGGCATACTGGTGTCCAAAGAGTTGTTCAGCAAGTGTTCAGTTAAAGCGTTCCACTATAGCCTGATCTCGATGGATACTCACACGGCCACGCTTGACCGAGACTCCATGTTTTGCTAGCAGCTGATTCACTGCTCCCATAAACTCCTGTCCGGGGTCGACCTGAAGTAGTTTAGGCCAGTGTAGCAGTCCTCGCTTGTATATCCTCTCGAGTGAACCTGCAACCTCTATAGCCTCTTTTGTAGTCAATGGCTCAGCTGCTTTGTAGCGCGAGGCCACATCCACCACCGTCAGGGCATACATGTTAGTGCGGCCCTTCACAACGTCACGAGGAATAAACAATAAGAATGGGTTATGGCACAGACAGGTAGATTTGCCATATAGCTTGTTTTGTTAGCCACACCCTGGAAACTTCCTCAGAAACCCTTGCTTCTATTGCAAGCTTCTTGATAACTGTATTGCCTTTCGAGTAGCCCTTAGGACTATAGTAGATCTTTTGCATGCATAGCCTCGTTTACATCCCGAAAAGTATCCTCAGCATGTCTCTGGCGGCGCAGTTGCTCATTGGTGAAGTCTAAACGCTCAGTTTGCTTCTTTGCCCAAGCTGCCACCGACCCAGAGCCATCTTAGCAAGCTTGGCATAACCTATTGATATACTGGGAACAACTGCACCATGGTACAGCGCGTTGACGAGCATTTTTCCATCAGTAATTGGTGTTGTCATCTTATTCCATATAAAACGGATGCATTGTACATCCTGAGGCTTTTGTACCACAACCTCTTTAGGGTGTTAGGCTACTAGTTTGCGCCTGTACCAATACAATGCTAGTCCAAACACCCCAACGCCGCCGACAACCAAAGGCGAAGCCAATGTTGGCCAATCCCACCTCTCTGGAGGCTTGCTTGTTGATGTTGGCACGACAGCTTCGTCTCTAGCGTCTGTAAACGCGGCCTTTGCCTCGCGGAGCTCTCTCAGAAGTTTATTTTGATTGGCTTTTCTAGCTGCAGCATCCTTTCATCCTGCCGCAACCCTTTTATCGTTTTTTGTAGGTTGCTCACTGGTCACTGATTTATCTCTTCCCCTTTGATTCGTGTTCGTTTCTTCCATGCTTACTTACTAAATTTATTTGTCCACTTGACAGATCTTAGTAAGCACCTGTTAAAGCAGAGCTAAGCACATGTTATAGCGGAGTTAAGCACATATTATAGCACGCAAGTGGTGTCTTCCTCTCCACCGGTCACCATTTTCGGTTCCACCTGTAATGGTGTTCATTCGGTGCTTGCTTTTCTAAATTGACAGTGCTTAACTGTTGTTAAATATGCGGTTAATGGAGCTAAAAAAAATACCATAGCGATGATATAGCTCACAAGTGACAGTGTTTAGCGCGTGTCCAACAAACGGATCAGTCTCCAGGTCTGTAATTATCTTTGGCTGGTGTTCTGGTGGGATTGGTAGAAACATACAAACAATACCTGAGTATAGCTGTAGCACTGTCTGACCTAGAGTGCGTGTCATGCTGGCGCCTAGCCAAGCCTCGTATTTCACATCATCAGAAACTGATTCAACCTGGTCAATTGTAAGGCGCTGATCACCAAGGTACTGACGGGCCTGACCACCAAATATGACAGCAGCAAGCCTATCACTCTTAGAAGACATATTCCCTCTGGGTTCCGCTTCCTCAGACTTTGTGGCCACTGGGCTAGCCTCGTCCTGTTCAAGGAGTTGATCAATAATGGTATTGTTGAGTGCCAAATTCATACCATACCGACCCTTCATCATAACGTACCCTCTCAGTCATCAGTTGATGGAGTAACAGCTTATATTAATTATAAACCCCAGTTTCCCAGATCCACGAGTGACTTACATATCACCTGCCACTTCCCCCCTCTCCTCATATATTGCCCATATTCCAGAGCTACATGACCTTCCTGCCCAGGCAACGCCCGATAGCCCCAACCCTCACAGACCTGGCTACCGCACGTCCCATGAGAATTGGGATGGCGTGCCTTAGTCGTTGAGGGAAGCAATTTATATTTCAAAATCAGTTCTCTTCTGGCCTCCGAGCTCAACACATCTCTCTCTTAAGTTTAGGCTTAGTTACATCTGAAATTCGAAATTGAAGTCAGCAAATAAAGTTCAAGTTTGTATAAACCCTACACCTGGAGTTCGATTCTTTACTTATTACAAGTGCGTATTGTGTGTATCTCAACACCACAGATCACGTTACGACAGTATCAGGATCCATGAATATACGTGTACACTGTCGAAGTCTAATGTATTGCACTGCTGCCCAGATGAAGATACCTAAACTGGTTACTTAGGCAGCGGCTGCTACTAAGGCCAACTTCAATTGACGGCATATGCAGTAGGTTGATCAGTCTTTAGCAGCAGTTTTGCGTGCCTGGTCTTTGCTAGTTCCTCCCTTGTTGGGATCACATCATTCTCACGTAAGGCGTCTTCAAACGAGTTACAGTCCTTGATTGGAAGAGCACCATCCAGCGAGTCTGCTCACGCAGGTCCTTCAGCACAGAGTTGTACTTTTGGGTGAGTACCTGAAAAAGCCTGATATACCTTGTTGAAACGTATGGTAGGGCAATCACAATATGCTGAAAGAAACCAGCACGTCGAACAGGAAGATGGTTTGCCCACAAATTATAGCTGAAGATGGTCCGTCTGGAAATGTAAACTTAGTAGACTGCGCTGCCGAACCTGCCATCTTTAATGTTAAGCAGGGTATCCATAACAATATACATATAGACGTTCAATGCACCGGCCCCCTCTGCTTTTTTTGTGATCTGTGATTTACAAAATAATAATCTCTTATTTACTATTGAAACATACCTATTCAACAGGCATAGAGATTTACATTATCGGCTCTTTGAAAGCGTAATACACATTAGGCGTGCTTTCAGATGATGGGCCCCAGTGTAGTGATGCTGGCCACTATAAACACCAGCACTGCTGTCATTCAACATACACCGATTGCTAGAATGGGTCTGTCGTATATACGTTTAAGATTAGATTTATTACGTTCAAACTGGTTATTTGCGAATGTTTCTATCTCAGTTGTCCGAGGCAAGTATACACGAAAATAATATACTAATTCGTGGCAACGCGAATAATACTCACCTATTCTATACAAGCTTTCTTGTAGGACGTACCTCAGAAATAACAGCAATTCGCTGGGTACCTGAAAAAGCCACGGCACTTATTGAGCATTCCTCAGCACCGAGTCACTTGAATTTTAGTGGCATCTTAAAGGGTATGTAGTCCAATTGATCATTTCACCATTTACTTTACAGATACTTCAGTCGAACACGTATTGATGATGTTTCTGAAAACAACTCGCATTCAATCTCTTTAACCAAAAGACAAACTCCCTATACTTGGTTTGGTTTAGACAGGAAACCATGTATATGGTGCAAGGAAGTCGTCGTCTGTTATACAAAATCAACATGCTGTTAATAACGGCTAGCCTCATTCGAGGACGACTCCGTGTTATACCAAATCTCTATGCCAATGGTATCTGAATAACCAGTGTTTTAATCATGACAGGTTATTAAGTTAGCATAGTGGAAGGGATGCGATGAGGTAATACTATGCCGTGTAGCCCATCAGCCAAGCCAGTAATTTACTTATACGTGTAGCTATTCAGAGGTATCCCGGCAGCAACGTGTTAGATGCCTATGTTTTGCATGACTTTTCCTAGTCCTGATGTATGCACTTAATGTGCACTAAACCGGATTTTCTCTCGTCACTAAACACCTGTTAGTAGTAAACATATTCTCATCCCGGCTTAACTGATGGAGATTTATCCGTATGCAAGTATAAGTTCTAACGCTCAACATAACCATGAATGCGTGTTCAACCACATTGATTCAGTAAGTCAGGTTGCTGTCGTGTATTTGAGAGATATGGGGCAAAATGTCACAAAGCATAACATATAGAGGCATCTCACTTTCAGCAGCTAACTTGCACCATAAGTCGTTTTCAAAGAAACCTTTACTTACGCCCGGAGAAAATATGGCTTTTTATTTATCTGATGTAGGTTAGCAAGTTGGAACCATTTATCTGCGTACGAATGTAATATGAAGCTAGGCAATCTCATAGTCGGCCACTATGCAATAAACAACTACATACTGTTTTACAAGAAATAAGTCCGTGGCGCTTAAAATAGTACTCTTTGTTGTGACAACTCGACAGCAGCTCACCACGTGCCAAGGTTATGTGAATAGCAAACACACGTAACGGTCGATAACCTGTGAAATCTGTTTTTACAATATACCCTGTTGTCACGAACGCAAATATGATCGCGACATTAAGCCGGAAAGTAATTAATTCCATTATATCATAGTATATGAAAATACACTTATATTTTACAAACAATGATAATACTTAAGTTATTTAGCGATTTATATCCATGCATATACAGCAAAAATATTGGAGCTATTCGATTAGTCCATGTCCAATTTCTGCTCATAACGAATGTCGACATTCTAACGATTAAAAATGATGTCGTGCATTAACTACATACAAAGTTTTCGTCTTCTCCGCAATCGGTTTGACCCCCTGCGAGTCCGGGGTTGAATATACCCAAAGTACCTCCTGCAAGGACTATGGCAACAATACCAGGATAATAATTTGCATTTTCTTACCACATCTTCTTGTTGATTTTTCATCCACATAAACTCCCCCCTTTTTCATTTACTCTAGAAGGCGGCTGTTCAATCAGGTCAATCATATCTCTTGATATTTAATTTTTAAGCCACCATATAACACATTAGTGTTGGCGTACTGCTAAACCCTATACTCAGTTACTAACCGTAAACGTTATTATTCCGCCAGGCATTTTCACGAGGTTTGTCTTCCTGACATGGACCACAGAGCCGAGAACGTGAAATAATAACTGTGAGCAAATATAACCACTGCGGTAAGGATGATGAAATGTAATCATATAGCAAAAGGAAAAATGTCATCGCGTGGACAGCAAGGGTCGATATTTTTGAGCCCAACTCTTTTAAATATCGTACGCCACCAAAATATGATGCAGATAAAAACCATATAAAGAAAGGCGACACTTGATCCAGCAGTAGTAAGAGCTAGTCGAGAGCGAGAACCTTCAAAGTGTTGGACGATTAACAAATATTCTTCTCCATTTAACGAGTGCTTCTCGGTGCAATCGCGATGTGTTTTCTTTTTCTAGGAGCGAATCCCTGTTTCTTTTATGTATTAGTGAGAAAGGGACAGCGATAACGATAGGGACTGCCACACCGTGGTAGGCCACAACCACATTATAAATTTGCATCGGATGGTAGACTCATGCAGATGATATTACATATTATTCTTAAATATTATTCTATATCAACAGCACTCAAGTAACACCTCATTTTATCAAAAGTCATAAATTGACCTGCCCGGAAACGAACGCTTTTTTTGCAAATAACCATTGACCTTAATATTGAAGTTTTTAATATTTTTAAGACTCCATTCGTTATAATTATATGACTATACCTAGGTTTGGCCCTCTTGAACGTCAAATCAGGCACAACAAAGGCGACTAATTACAAGACATAGCACAGTGACAAAACAACTTTTTTAATTTCATCATTGTAAGTATTATTCGCAGCTAGCTCAAAATTATATGGTCGGGCACTTGGGACGTCCAAGGGGTTAGTCTGATGACAAGATTATTTGCTTTTACTAGTCACTTCAAACGCAGAAAATCATTATTGGTTATTTGCTTATTATTGTGGTGACATACTGCACTTTTCGATTTGATTTAAAGCAAGCTGTGAATGCGTTCATATAAATACGGAAATTGCGAAAGGTCAACAACAATGACCCTGCAGCCTTTGGGCCTAATGATACATAAAGTTGCCTGTCCCTCATGATGAATGATGTTTGGAGACATATTGACCCTAAATTAGTGATTCAGATTCTGATTACAATTTCTATCCTAAAACGTATTCTTCGGTTTAGTTAAATTGGCACAGTTTGACAAAGGATGGCCTTTGGACTCAAAGCCTTGGCATAGCAATAAAAAATACACATGGCTAATGTGCAGAAAGATGACTCCGAGATTAACCATCGTGTGTTCCAAGTCTCCGCTACCTTGAACAACACCATTATCGGAATAATTCATCTCTGACATCGATAAGATATGGGCGCACAATTATATCAAGATTAATATATGATCAACTAGCCGCCCATATATTTCGATTAGGAAAGAGTGCCACAAAAAATAACTTACCCAGCGAATAATGATTCGTGCAGCTTGTGAAGCTCATTTTGCGTCATGTGCAGATATTGATTGGTTATTTTGCAAAGGTATGCTAGAACGACAATGTTGACATTAAATGTTGTCATGCTGTAGACATGGATATTGTTGACATGGATATTGTTGACAGTGGGGTTTGATTTGGACTTGATGACCAAAACACACCAATATCAACCATGTGTTGATGATCTAAAAGAATATCGCAGAGAATTATGTTTTGCTATTTGAGCTAACTGCTTTTCATGCTTCAGTGTTCTTATAGCACAAAGCCCACAATCCATGTACCGCGAGTAACAGGCACTCGTACCACATAAATATGAAACAAGCCATTACATAGATTCATCACCAAGGGCAAAATCAGCGAACAAAGGAGCACTATTTTCACAAGTTTTCATCGCCTTATGGACCTTCATTCCTGATCCGTGTTTGCAATTACACTAGGAACATGCGCCATGCAGCATGACATTGACGGAAATCATGACTATCACGAAACAGTCGTCATTTGTCAGGAAAGCGAGGATACGGTAATGGGTAAGCAAATACTTAATGATGAGGGCTGCGCAAGGGTTCATGCGCATATGAACAATCGCAGAACCATACCAATCATAGCTGCACACCTATATATGAATCGACTGTTGTGTAAACTTTACAATATCGAAGCAATGTGGAGCGGAAATCTAACCTTAAAAGTATTCACGATGGCTGTGCATGTACAATAAAATCTTAGCGTAGGTGTATATACAATTATACACTAGAATAACTCTCTGTTGGGCTGAACTTGACGATCATACTCGCGTGCGTAACAAATGGATATACTGTAACACCAAACAGACACCGATTTCACAGCTTATCGACCTTTACGTGTGTTTGTTCGTCACATAATCTTGGCACGTGGTGCGATGCTGTAGAGTTGCAACAATGGTGTTAGTTAGCGGCTAAAATGGGATTAACCTACATAAATCAATCAATCAGCACGAGGAACACATGTTTACTGCTAACAGATGTTTAGTAACCTAGAGCAGATTATTTAGTGCACGTTCAGGGCATATAACAGGACTACTGCCTCAGATGATGGGCTACTAAGAATGGTGTTCCCTTACAGCAGCCGCTCGTACTTATCGCACCTGAATACCTGTCTATCATTTTGTATTACTTCGTCAAAGAATTAATGCTAATTGTCGTGGCACATTTTATGGAAAGAAACAGCATACAACACACGTCAAACATACAAGACACTTGAGGGATAAGTAGAGTTTATATCAAGTTCTTGAGTATGTCACAATTATTCATCTTTTGTTCATTCATATTTGATCAATCACCAGCCGATATGTGTATATACTTATGACTTATCCATATATATACATCTTCTCTGTTTTTCATTCAAAAGTAGTTTACTTATATAGAGCATGGTTAACCTTTGCCATCACATTCAGAGGAACAGTTACTCACTTCAGGCACGTTCGTCAGTCAAATAGTCGCTTTTATGTTCCTTTATAGTAGCCTGGAATGCGGGCTAAGTTGTTGAAAAATCAATCAAATCTTTCGACACCTATATGTTTATTAAGGATTGATAGCAGTAGATTCCAAACACTGACTTCGTTCCAAATTGTGCTACAGTATTGGTACAAATTGGAAATACACTCGGTATCGTTTTTATATTTATTGCAAATAGTATATGGTAACAATGTAAGTGCCTTAACGTTATTGACCTATAGATGCACGCGTATCCACGTTGTGAGTTGCTGTAAATGGGCATTATAAGACACTATCTCCCCGAGCCCTCACCACATTATTTTCAATCACCATCTTTTTTTTGTGTTTTTCGGATACAGCCCATTTGTGTTGTAGAAGATTATTACATATTATTCAATACCGTACAGCCGCCAGCAGACAAGCTAATTACACACAAATCAAGTGATATAAAGTTGAATCAGCACAGAGTGTTGGATATTCATCAAACCAACGCGCTGGATGCTTAGCATGTGTCCTTGATAATTGCACCATGAACGAGATTAGGGTTATTTATCAGACGAGGGCGCTGGTACTAAGGAGTTGCCAATTGCTCGAATTCTTAATTACAGCTAACCACAAAACTTAAAGAGTAAGTTAAGCTTAATGTACTTCTAATACTCGCATAGTTAAGTATAGATTGAGGGCGACTTGAGAAAAGTATGAGCATTTGAGGGCCCATCCCACTTTTCCTCCAATGGCAGTATGAAAAATGTCTCGAAGTTTTCTTGTTGGTTATAGACGAGACAATAACATTTGGGCATCGAACATTTAAGACAAGCAATATACAATCATATCAGCGTGTTATCTCACTCACAGTTTAGGAATCCAGGGTTAATGTTTAATGATGTCTTAATATTACGCAGCTTAGGATACACATACTCGCTTCGACGTATCGGTTGAACACTTTTGGATTGCTGGACAGGTTGGCGTACTACCAACTCAACTTGGTTATAAATAGCATCCCCTGGAATAAAGAAACCTTCTCCCCGTAGTAGCTGTACAGTGGATGTCAGGATGATAAACTACCAAGTAAACATTGTAGTTGTTCCTTGCCATCAGACCAACCGCTTCACGTCCCACGAGTCCATTCAATTAAATAAATATGTTAGTCGATAAGTGTTTCACAACAATAGACATAAGAGTTTGTCGTCGCTGCGCTATGCCTAGTAGCTGACCGACTTTGTTGCATTTGATTACAAGTCCTGGTAGGTTTACATAGGTTAAGTCATATGATGATAACGAATAGAGTCGCCAACTAATTTACCACATGAATATTAAGGATGTTTTTCTGCATGCAAATAACAACAAAAAGATCGATTACGGGCGGCCATTACTAATGAATTGCGTTATCTGAACTGAACCATGTTCGATCTGTTTCTGGAACAAGACCTCATACATCACTGTTGCATCAAAAGAAAAATTGATACAATTTTCAAGAACTGACATTGAAAGGTTACATATCGCACCCACTGTGAGATATTTACATGACCATCGACGGCTTGTTCAATCCTATTTGATCGTTAATAAACAGTAGGTTATATTTTAGCCAGAGCATTGCAAATTATATTACAAACCATTGTGAATTATATTACAGAGGACGACAAGATTTGAAAGACAACATATCTTTCCCTATTAAGCCAACTACCTTCATGAAATCAATTTTCTTTACTTGAATCGAATCACTTCCCTTATTACGCATCAGTGGAAAAGGACTGATATTATCGCATTGGCTGTCAAGGCAAGGCCGTTGTTGCCATAGATAAATGGGGCTCTGTGAAGGTGGTCAAGGACAACGATTAACCCTTTAACGGCATTGCATTGGAGGTTAGCAAGACTATCAACATAACCTACATACTTCATTCTATACGCGCTTTATGGTTTGCGATGTACAGATAATATAGCCGGCATTAACCAGTCAGTCGGTGCCGAACACTAAGTCGTCTGAGACTTAGCAACTCTACAGTGCGTAGGATGGGTAATTGTTTACGGCGCCCGTACTATAATCATTAACTGGCTATTCAAAGTTGCCGTGACGTTGGCGAGGTGGACCCGCGTATACCTCTGCCTACCATGCTGGGCGCCAAACATATGGCTAATTGCTTAAGCGGCTTATAGTCATTATACCTAAGATTGTAGTCTTGCACCACTCACTCATAAGCTAAGTTAATATACCAAATGCATGTACAGAGCAGGATTACCATAGAACAATCATGTCAACCATAAGGTTACCATAACTTGGCTTCCTAAAGCCAATTATCCCCGTGCAACTGTTCTGCTTTAGGGGACAAGTTTTCATTGTCTGCATTCGTACTGAAATTAGAACTCCAGCTAACTATTCCACTTTTGCTTTACGCGATGTTTCTAACATCTGCGTTACTTTTGACAGATAAACCACCCAAAATCAAACTCAAAACCGGACACGGTCTTCAAATTGGATCTCGAATTCCTGTTCAACGAAACGAACATACGTATGTACTCCACGGTGACGTAAGTACTTCACAGTCACAAAAACACATACTATGCACGCAATTCAGTGAACTTCTGATACGCCTTAGTGAGTGTGCACATTAAATGCTGTGAAATGTTATTCATCATTTAACATGTTCAATGAAATTTCCAAACCTTTCCAGTAATATTGTTGAATGTTACATATAGCATGTCAGTTCACAATTATTTAAAACAGACGTCTTTGCTGTCGTTATCATTTGTACTGTACTTTCATAACCAACCCACTCGAAACAAATTATTATTCGCCAGAGCAACATCAACCTGGACAACCACTTTGTCAAACTGTTATCTCAAGTACATGTCCTCAATATTAGAAAAAACAGCGATATCTTTACCGTATTCCAGTATTCAATCCCACTAGTTTAATAGCTATCGCATATCCAAAGCCAATATGTGAGTCATATTATATAAAACCGATTCCGACTGAACCAAACCCAAAGATCTACCGCGTCACAGGTTTCGTTGTTGGCCAGAGCATCCAGAACATTAAAGCTAACTTCACATAATTGGTAAATTTGAATGACTGAAAACCGAGATCCTTGAGCGGTAAGCCAAAAGAAAGAGACCAAACGTATACTTGGATGGGTAATCCATCATTGTGGCACCCAATGAACAGCCACTCGTCCCTAACGGGTGATGAGCTTACTTAAGCTCGATATCATTTATAGACATGGCCGATAGACTATATAGAGTTCAGTTTACATCGCGTCCAATTAAACTAAAGTAGTGATAAAGTAGTGAGGGCATATGAATTGGTAAGTTTTGTCATAATTACATATCCTCGCATATGCTTCCGGAGTTGAGAATATCGACAATATAAGCATCCTCACTATCAACTGACAAGTTTTTATCGGGTTCAGTTCGTGCGCAACGCAATCTGCCTGTATGTTATTGAATAATTAGTTTGTGCGTGAGTTATGTTTCAGGCGACGGAATTTTTCTGACCATCATTGCTATTGTTAAATGCAACAACTAAACGTATCACCGTGGACAATGGTTAATTAGGACATGTAATCGAATAGTAGAACAGCTTTTTTTGTGAAACGATATTGCATTATGTGCAATTTACTGAGGAAGTGGTGAGGAAGGGTTATATGAATGCAGTCACATTTTGACAATTGTTTGCTTCTAAGCTATAGGCCTGCCTTATCCAAATCACATAATGACATATCTGTAAATACACATAGGTCTCGTGATGTCGACGGATGACTGAAACATATATCATTGTCGTTTTATCCCATCCAATGTTTGAAGTTACATAATTCTTGAAGCATCAGTGTCGAGTGCAATTTATAGATGTGTGCGAATGTTAAGCACCAGCTGCACTCGATCTATCAATCATGCTGACATCCACTGAATAGCCACGATGCAAGAGGTTGAAACGAGCCATAAAGATATCGGTGTTATTGATGGCCTGTCGAATAAATCACTAAAGAGCCACTTCCCACATCATGCAACTGACCAAGGATGCTTTGTGAGTGCCACACCCGCGAAGATTGTTTGGCGGGTCAAGTGAGAACACTTCGTTTATGTCATAAGAGATATGTTGGATAAATGATGAGCAATAGGTGTCAGGTTTTCACGCAACTGCATTTATGGATTCTGAGTGACTTAAGTTGTTTCATGATATCGCTTTTGTCATTGTTTCGTTGGTGTTTTTCTTTTGTGTAGACCAACTGATAAACATCATGAACCTATCACTTTGATATATCGAACGCCCAAAATTCGGTTAGGCCATTGTAAATGAATCACTTGTGCCACTTAATATATATAACCAAGGTATAGCTATGCTTTGATGTCCGAAGAAGATATATTACGTTGTGTATTCATAGACAAGCTATAGGTATTTTTAAGCTTTCATTGCAAGCAGTTTTTGATAACCTTTTATGTTGTTATGTATTAGTGACCAATAATGCTGCATTTAACTAATTGTGGCTATATACTCCACTGGTTCACATAAAGGACGGCAGCGTGTCAATGAATTACAGTGAGTCTCTAATATGTTTTTATGACATGAACCGATGGTGTTAAGTTTCATCACAAGAGCATAACGTCAACGGCTGTGAAAGCGGGAACACACATACAGACACTGCAATAGAAAATAGAATAACCTGCTGCTTCGTGATCCTTGAAGGACGGCGTCTGGTTTTTACACGGAGAAGGATGAAACCTATACAAATGCAACCCCTCCCAAAAGCCCAACCAATACTCTCATCTACCACCCCGTCACCGTACCTGGATCGCTAATTAGCTGTCTGTTTGAGTCATGTGAAAAGAAACAAAGACAATTGTACTCGCCAAGGCTTCAGCACTGCTAATACAAACAGAAACCACTATAGGGGTGTCATTCAAATATACCAGGAAGCGCTCGCCATATTCCACACAGTTACCAGCTAGTTGAGTCACTAGTGAAACAGGAACGGTAGAAATAATGCTAATAAATCAGTCGAGAGTATAAAGCTGTGTGCATAGCTACCAACAGGATCATTGTGCTACCACTATATTGCTAAGACCAAGGACGTTTGGTTGACAGATGAGATATACCGACCGACTTTCCGTTACATCAGTGATAGTGTCAATATTATGTATATGATTAGTAGATTTAAGGCACATTGTACTATGGCAAGTCTGAACACCAACCCACGCTGCATCCATACCCGCAAATGGTAGGATTGGAATTTAGTTATTGGATTCATATTTGTGGGTCAGGGATTGTGTTTGTGTAAAGTGGAGCAATAGTAATAGGGTTCATATTTCGGCATGAAGTCGTATCGAACATGAATTAACAATGTGGATTCAGCTTTTTCAGTAATTAATTGAGAGGATTGAAACAACATTCAAATGTTTCTATTGCATTATGCGCGTGGTTAAGTAGCGCATTAGAGTCATTTCACAAAGTCACTTTTTACAGCACACACAAATCATTCAACAAGATGATACCGCAATGGCATTTGGCGAGAATGATTGGAGCTCTCGGACAAAGCCCCATGGTTCATTTTGCCATTTGGCACAAACCCGTAACAATGGTAAATAGCACGTACAAGTTAGGACAGTTTATAACCGAAATGAATCATTGCAGGAAATAAAAGATTCGTTTTTTTTATTATTCTTCAAACAATAGTGTCGTCAACCAGGCACAATCAATTACCCATGTTCTTTTAATTCCGCTTATTACTTGCCATTAAATACTTGTCATCATTAACATTGCAACTTGATTGTATTGTGAAAGAAGCACAAAGGAAATTGACCGCACAGTAATGAACAAGCATGACATAACACTTATTGCAACGACGACCAACACACTGTAGCCAATAGCTTTGCAGCTAACTTGAGTCCCGGGTGTGTCAAATAACAATCATTTTCATCATAACCGTACTCATCATCCGCAGATAAATCTTCTAAATTATCGACTATCAATTAGAATACGTG
>CM067346.1:31979684-31994684 GCA_034190875.2 Urechis unicinctus
CACAATATGCTGAAAGAAACCAGCACGTCGAACAGGAAGATGGTTTGCCCACAAATTATAGCTGAAGATGGTCCGTCTGGAAATGTAAACTTAGTAGACTGCGCTGCCGAACCTGCCATCTTTAATGTTAAGCAGGGTATCCATAACAACATACATATAGACGTTCAATGCACCGGCCCCCTCTGCTTTTTTTGTGATCTGTGATTTACAAAATAATAATCTCTTATTTACTATTGAAACATACCTATTCAACAGGCATAGAGATTTACATTATCGGCTCTTTGAAAGCGTAATACACATTAGGCGTGCTTTCAGATGATGGGCCCCCAGTGTAGTGATGCTGGCCACTATAAACACCAGCACTGCTGTCATTCAACATACACCGATTGCTAGAATGGGTCTGTCGTATATACGTTTAAGATTAGATTTATTACGTTCAAACTGGTTATTTGCGAATGTTTCTATCTCAGTTGTCCGAGGCAAGTATACACGAAAATAATATACTAATTCGTGGCAACGCGAATAATACTCACCTATTTTATATAAGCTTTCTTGTAGGACGTACCTCAGAAATAACAGCAATTCGCTGGGTACCTGAAAAAGCCTGATATACCTTGTTGAAACGTATGGTAGGGCAATCACAATATGCTGAAAGAAACCAGCACGTCGAACAGGAAGATGGTTTGCCCACAAATTATAGCTGAAGATGGTCCGTCTGGAAATGTAAACTTAGTAGACTGCGCTGCCGAACCTGCCATCTTTAATGTTAAGCAGGGTATCCATAACAATATACATATAGACGTTCAATGCACCGGCCCCCTCTGCTTTTTTGTGTGATCTGAATGGTGCCACCCTCAGAGCATTCTCCACGGCCCTGCCACTACCGTGCAGCTAATCGTCATCACAGTCGAACCACAGAGCATACTTACTGGTTAAGTTCTCTCCTAGGGACAGGTCCGACAATGCCAAGTCTTTTGCAGCTATTGCTACACTGGGATCTCGTTTACTCGTTGCTGCAAAGGCCTTCTTCACCTCATCGCACTGCTGGTAACCATGCATGCCCTGGGCATAGAGTTGGTTGGGGATGACCTCAATGGTCACCTCAACTTTTGCAATCTTTGGGTTGTAGAAAGATTCTGTCTTCCTGGAAAATGAGGAACTGGCTGGGTCTTGCCCTTCATGCTGCGAGCCGGCACGTTCAGGTTGATGTTCCACAGTGTATCTCTTTTATTGTATGCAAGCTTCCTGTGACGAAGCACACGCTCATACAGAATTGCAAGTCGACCTGTGTACTGGGTGCGTATCCTACGGGCCAACTCTAAGGAGATGCTATCAATGTTTTAGCTGGCGTCGGTGTGGCCTGTTGCGTGAATCACGCAGTTGTAGTCGTTGAATGTGAGCTCGTATTCCAGTCTGTCACTAAGTGCACCCCAGTAGAATAGCATGTGGCTCTGAATGAGTTCAAAGTCAAGCGAAACGTAGAACCTATTACCATACACATCGGCTATGGCCTTGTCCTCTTCCTCGGTCTCATCCTTGTGTCCTGCCCCCACATGTATCTTAGTTACGTTTCTGTCATCTGATATGTCAATGTCAATGTCCTCAGCAATCCGCCACAAGTCGTGGTAACAGTGGTACACATCGTTATCATCAATAGACATGACCTCATTGCCAGAAATCGTGATTGTCATTTTCTTAACCACGGCGTGACCCAGGTTTTACACAACGCTGCGGTTAGCATCAGTCGAGGTCAGCGTGATTGTAAAGGCCAGCCGTGCTGTCCCTGGAACAATGACGCCTTCTGAGCCTAGATTGGGGAAGCGAACCAGCAGTTGTTGGTTCTTGTCAATAGTGCTTGGATTGTTTGTAATAACTACATACTGTCGCATGCCCTTTACCCCTAGGCGCTACGGCGGTATGGATTTAGTTTGCGCCCGTAAATACTCGACATGTTGAATGCATATTTACAAGAATATCTTTAACATAATAACATGGAGTTTGATAACCAAACATTCGAAGATGTGAATTTGGGAGATGAGAGGGAAAGGGATGAAACTAGCTTCATTGATGATGACTTAATTATCGAACCTTTAGATACGTCGAGTTCGACTTGTCCACCATAAGCTATTACTAAAATGCCTGGTGGGTTAACCGAAGATCAGGCGGGATCCCAAGAAGACACCAAAAGTCTTAGTTACGAGGTGGAAGAAGGCCTTGTCTAAGCATAGGCTGCAGGCCACTCTGGAGTTTAGATCGTCTAAAGTAGTTGACCTTTGGGTTAAGTAGGGCCGAGAATGCAAGCTTCTGACATGGAAGACCAATCCAAACAAATTCCTCTCTTCCAAGAGTATCGTAGATTTCGGTGGTACACAGCTTGCTCGGGCTCTTGGAGTGACCCCTGAACAATCCACATAAGTAGCAAAATCCCTACAAGGTGTTAACCAACCTGCCGCTAAAGCCGCAGAGAATTTAGAAATGAGCGGCCCTGAAGATATGACTGTAACATGTGGCGAGGAAGAAACAAGCTTTATAGAGGGCGTTCATAACGCTATAGAGGACTTGGCTACACAGAAAAATGGTCTGACATACCGAGAGCTTGTAGGGCTTGACAAAGCTATGCAGACCCAGAGGGGTGAGTTGGCCAATAATTTATCCAGGATAAGTCAACTAGACATTAAAACTGATACTCCGTGACTTACTACGTAGGAAACCAAAACACAGCTAAGACTAATGCGATTCCGCCTACGATAATCAGGCTGGTTTCGACATCAAATATGGCCACGTATCATAGGATTTCCACAAAATTCACGATGGTCGAATGCCGATCAATAGAGCGTATGTGCCTATGCCCACCAATCTACACCCACTAAATCATATATTACAACATAATAATCTCTTATTTACTATTAGAACATACCTATTCAACAGGCATAGAGATTTACATTATCGGCTCTTTGAAAGCGTAATACACATTAGATGTGCTTTCAGATGATGGGCCCCCAGTGTAGTGATGCTGGCAACTATAAACACCAGCATGGCTGTCTTTCAACATACACCGATTTCTAGAATGAGTCTGTCGTATATACGTTTAAGATTAGATATATTACGTTCAAACTGGTTATTTGCACATGTTTCTACCTCAGTTGGCCGAGGCAAGTATACACGAAAATGTTATACTAATTCGTGGCAACGCGAATAATACTCACCTATTCTATATAAGCTTTCGTGTAGGACGTACCTCACAAATAACAGCAATTCGCTGGGTACCTGAAAAAGCCACGGCACTTATTGAGAATTCCTCAGCACCGAGTCACTTGAATTTTAGTGGCATCTTAATGGGTATGTAGTCTAATTGATCATTTCCCCATTTACTTTACAGATCCTTAAGTCGAACACGTATTGATGATGTTTCTGGAAACTACTCGGATTCAATCTCTCTTAACCAAAAGGCAAACTCCCTATACTTTGTTTGGTTTGTATAGGAAACCATACATGTTGTGCAAGTCGTCGTCAGTTATGCAAAATCAACATGCTGTCAATAACGACTAGCCTCATTCGAAGACGCCTTCGTGTTATACCAAATCTCTGCGCCAATGGTATCTGCATAACCCGTATTTTAATCATGACAGGTAATTAAGTTAGCAAAGTGGAAGGGATGCGATGAGGTAATACTATGCCGTGTAGCCAGCCCATCAGTCAAGCCAGTAATTTACCTATAAGTGCAGCTATTCAGTGATATCCACGGCAGCAACGTGTTAGATGCCTATGTTTTGCATGACTTTTCCTAGTCCTGATGTATGCACTTAATGTGTACTAAACAGGATTTTCTCTTGGCACTAAACACCTGTTAGTAGTAAACATATTCTCATCCCGGCTTAACTGATGGAGATTTATCCGTATGCAAGTATAAGTTCTAACGCTCAACTTAACCATGAATGCGTGTTCAACCACATTGATTCAGTAAGTCAGGTTGCTGTCGTGTATTTGAGAGATATGGGGCAAAATGACACAAAGCATAAAATATAGAGGCATCTCACTTTCAGCAGCTAACTTATACCATGAGCCGTTTTCAAAGAAACCTTTACTTACGCCCGGAGAGTATATGGCTTTTTATGTATCTGATGTAGGTTAGCAAGTTGGAACCATTTATCTGCGTACGAATGTAATATGAAGCTAGGCAATCTCATAGTCGGCCGCTATGCAATAAAAAACTACATACTGTTTTACAAGAAATAAGTCCGTGGCGCTTAAAATAGTACTCTTTGTTGTGACAACTCGACAGCAGCTCACCACGTGCCAAGGTTATGTGAATAGCAAACACACATAACGGTCGATAATCTGTGAAATCTATATTTACAATATACCCTGTTGTTAAGAACGCAAATATGATCGCGACATTAAACCGGAGAGTAATTAATTCCATTACATCATGGAATATGAAACTACACTTTTATTTTACAAACAATGATAACACTAAAGTCATTCAGCGATTTATATCCTTGCATATACAGCGAAAATATTGGAGCTATTCGATTAGTCCATGTCTAATTTCTGCTCATAACGAATGTCGACATTCTAACGATTAAAAATGATGTCGTGCATTAGTTGAAAGAATCCTAACTACATACAAAGTTTTCGTCTTCTCCGCAATCGGTTTGACCCCATGTGAGTCCGGGGGTTGAATAGACCCACTCAACCTCCAGCAAGGACCATGGCAACAATACCAGGATAATAGTTTGCATTTTCTTACCACATCTTCTTGTTGATTTTTCATCCACATAGACTCCTCCCTTTTTTCATTTACTCTAGAAGGCGGCTGTTCAATCAGGTCAATCATGTCTCTTCATATTTAATTTTTAAGCCACCATATAACACATTAGTGTTGGCGTACTGCTAAACCCTATACTCAGTTACTAACCGTAGACGTTATTATTCCGCCAGGCATTTTCACGAGGTTTGTCTTCCTGACATGGACCACAGAGCCGAGAACGTGAAATAATAACTGTGAGCAAATATAACCACTGCGGTAAGGATGATGAAATGTAATCGTATAGCAAAAGGAAAAATGCCATCGCGTGGACAGCAAGGGTCGATATTTTTGAGCCCAACTATTTTAAATATCGTACGACACCAAACTATGATGCAGATAAAAACCATATAAAGAAAGGCGACACTTGATCCAGCAGCAGTAAAAGCTAGTCAAGAGCGAGAACCTTCAAAGTGTTGGATGATTAACAAATATTCTTCTCCATTTAACGAGTGCTTCTCGGTGCAATCGCGATGTTTTCTTTTTGTAGGAGCGAATCCCTGTTTCTTTTAGGTATTAGTGAGAAAGGGACAGCGATAACGATAGGGACTGCTACACCGTGGTAGGCCACAACCACATACGGTAGAAGGATTCACTCCCGGCATGACCAGCAGTCTATTATGCATCTTGCAACTGACTTAGCTAGCATTATGCTGGCTCGAATAAATCCAATTAACAGCAAAACATCTGTATTTGATCATGTGTCATACAAATCGTTTGTTGTGAATTTTGCAAAGCAAATATTTGTGGTATGACATCTTTTTCACTACCGCCATTTTGATCCTGCGTTTAACTGTTACTGCAGTTGTTACAAAAGAGGCTGACACAGCGGTAACGAACAGTTGGTGCAGATGACCGCCATAACACCCATGAAGTTAGTGAATAAACAGCAAAAGTACATCATGAAGTGCACATTTTTAACAACAAATACTCACACACAACTACGAGCTATGCGAACTATGGGAATGTATGCATATTCGAGTTCATGCCAGGTATGCAAGTGATGTTTTCATTACGTTTATACCAAATTTACCACTGAAATCAAGTCCCAGCCTTTAATTAATATGAACGATATTCCGTATTATGCGACCAGCGTATCTGAGTAATGGCTTTTGTTTCTCATACTCGTATCGTATATGCCTTCAGAGTGGCACTCTTGGCAAACATTTACGAAATAAATATTGTCAAACGCCAGAGAATATTTCGTTGATTCTCAAGGCTCCATTTATACACGAAGCACCTGTCATTCACGACGAATAGAACAAGAGATGTATTTCAGTACAACTTTTCTCTAAGTAAGCATGTTGCTGCGATCATCCCCGGCAACAGTCAATAGCGCGAGCGCATTAAATAGAGTGGCAGAGTTGCCTTTAAGGTGGATAACTATTAATCATCCTTGCGTCTTATATAACCATACTGTTGTACACACACGCACATACGAAGGAAGCATTGTTCAATGTGCATGTGTGGGAGCTGGGAACATTAAAGGATGATAAATGTCCGTGCCTGATTAATGGCAGGGTGTTTATGTAGAAACTCTTCACTCCCAATGCAGATCAAAAGAGCATATAGACGTGGCAGCGTATCTGTTTGACAATAGTGATTAATAGCTGGTGTAAATTTAACGACTATATATATATATATATAATATATATATATATATATATATATATAGATATATATATATATATAGATATATATAGATATATAGATATATATATATAGAGATATAGATATATATATATATATATAAATATATATCTATATATATATATATATATATCTATATATATATATATATATCTATATATATATATATATATATATATATATATATATATATATATATATATTAATAAATGCACGTGATGTCAACAAGTAAAATTCGAATTGTACATAGCTGTTACCGGCATCATGGACTATATACGCACACAACAACACATTTTGCCATAGCGAAAGTGTGATAATATATCAGGCACTCGTACCACATTAATATGAAACAAGCCATTACGTAGATTCAACACCAAGGGCAAAATCAGCGAACAAAGGAGCACTATTTTCACAAGTTTTCATCGCCTTATGGACCTTCATAACTGATCCGTGTTTGCAATTACACTAGGGACATGCGCCATGCAGCATGACACTGACGGAAATCATGACTATCACGAAACAGTCGTCATTTGTCAGGAAAGCGAGGATACGGTAATGGGTAAGCAAATACTTAATGATGAGGGCTGCGCCAGGGTTCATGCGCATATGAACAATCGCAGAACCATACCGATCATAGCTGCACACCTATATATGAATCGACTGTTGTGTAAACTTTACAATATCGAAGCAATGTGGAGCGGAAATCAAACCTGCACTTGAAGTATTCACGATGGCTGTGCATGTACAATAAAATCTTAGCGTAGGTTTATATACAATTATACACTAGAATAACTCTCTGTTGGGCTGAACTTGACGATCATACTCGCGTGCGTAACAAATGGATATACTGTAACACCAAACAGACACCGATTTCACAGCTTATCGACCTTTACGTGTGTTTGTTCGTCTCATAATCTTGGCACGTGGTGCGATGCTGCAGAGTTGCAACAATGGTGTTAGTTAGCGGCTAAAATGGGATTAACCTACATAAATCAATCAATCAGCACGAGGAACTCATGTTTACTGCTAACAGATGTTTAGTAACCTAGAGCAGATTATTTAGTGCACGTTCAGGGCATATAACAGGACTACTGCCTCAGATGATGGGCTACTAAGAATGGTGTTCCCTTACAGCAGCCGCTCGTACTTATCACTTATCGCACCTTAATACCTGTCTATCATTTTGTATTACTTCCCCAAAGAATTCATGCTAATTGTCGTGGCACATCTTATGGAAAGAAACAGCATACAACACACGTCAAACATACAAGACACTTCATGGATAAGTAGAGTTTATATCAAGTGCTTGAGTATGTCACAATTATTCATCTTTTGTTCATTCATATTTGATCAATCACCAGCCGATATGTGTATATACTTATGACTTATCCTTATATATACATCTTCTCTGTTTTTCATTCAAAAGTAGTTTACTTATATAGAGCATGGTTAACCTTTTCCATTACATTCAGAGGAACAGTAACTCACTTCAGGTACGTTCGTCAGTCAAATAGTCGCTTTTATGTTCTTTTATAGTAGACTGGAATGCGGGCTAAGTTGTTGAAAAATCAATCAAATCTTTCGACACCTATATGTTTATTAAGGATTGATAGCAGTAGATTCCAAACACTGACTTCGTTCCAAATTGTGCTACAGTATTGGTACAAATTGGAAATACACTCGGTATCGTTTTTATATTTATTGCAAATAGTATATGGTAACAATGTAAGTGCCTTAACGTTATTGACCTATAGATGCACGCGTATCCACGTTGTAAGTTGCTGTAAATGGGCATTATAAGACACTATCTCCCCGAGCCCTCACCACATTATTTTCAATCACCATCTTTTTTTTGTGTTTTTCGGATATAGCCCATTTGTGTTGTGGAAGATTATTACATGTTATTCAATACCGTACAGCCGCCAGCAGACAAGCTAATTACACACAAATCAAGTGATATAAAGTTGAATCAGCACAGAGTGTTGGATATTCATCCCTATTAAACCAACTACCTTCATGAAATCAATTTTCTTTACTTGAATCGAATCACTTCCCTTATTACGCATCAGTGGAAAAGGACTGATATTATCGCATTGGCTGTCAAGGCAAGGCCGTTGTTGCCATAGATAAATGGGGCTCTATGAAGGTAGTCAAGGACAACGATTAACCCTTTAACGGCATTGCATTGGAGGTTAGCAAGACTATCAACATAACCTACATACTTCATTCTATACGCGCTTTATGGTTTGCGATGTACAGATAATATAGCCGGCATTAACCAGTCAGTCGGTGCCGAACACTAAGTCGTCTGAGACTTAGCAACTCTACAGTCCGTAGGAATGGTAATTGTTCACGGCGCTCGTACTATAATCATTAACTGGCTATTCAAAGTTGCCGTGACGTTGGCGAGGTGGACCCGCGTATACCTCTGCCTACCATGCTGGGCGCCAAACATATGGCTAATTGCTTTAGCGGCTTTAAGTCATTATACCTAAGATTGTAGTCTTGCACCACTCACTCATAAGCTAAGTTAATATACCAAATGCATGTACAGAGCAGGATTACCATAGAACAATCATGTCAACTATAAGGTTACCATAACTTGGCTTCCTAAAGCCAATTATCCCCGTGCAACTGTTCTACTTTAGGGGACAAGTTTTTATTGTCTGTATTCGTACAGAAATTAGAACTCCAGCTAACTGTTCCGCTTTTGCTTTACGCGATGTTTCTAACATCTGCGTTACTTTTGACAGATATACCACCCAAAATCAAACTCAAAACCGGACACGGTCTTCAAATTGGATCTCAAATTCCTGTTCAACGAAACGAACAGACGTATGTACTCGACGGTGACGTATATACTCCACAGTGACAACTACACCTACTATGCATGCAATACAGTGATCTTCTGATAAACCTAAGCGAGTGTGCACATTTAATGCTGTGAAATTTTATTTATCATTTAACATGTTCAATGAAATTTACAAACCTTTCCAGAAATAGGAAAGTGATAAACTGCGATATGTCTTTGGATACACGTATGAAGTTAAATTATCAAATGTTATTGTTGCGTTTCTGACGGATCTGACAACTTCTTGACACACTTCCATTTCACCAGCATTTGATGTGCATTCGGAAAAATGGTATGAGTTTCGCCACACATCGAAGCCCAAAGAAACCTTTTGGAAAATTATAAGCCATATTGAAAACGTGTTTAATTTGATTAATGTAGTCTCCAAATTCTCACATATTCCTGATATTACGACAGAGATCACCTTAATTACCATATCTCACCGTACTTCCTTGCGTTCTTACATTTTAACGTTAGTCCAAGATACGGTCATCTTTGGCGGAATGATCAAGCAGGTGGCGATTGATCCGAAAAATGAAGTGCCTTTGTCCAATGGTTATCCAGCTTATGGTCTAGTGATCAATCACTTATGTATAGAAAGTAGAGCAGTGGCTTGATAAATATCCCACACTGGGCGTTAATCGTCGATTTAACTGGTAGCATCACCTGCTGTAGCAATTGCAAACGTGTACCTTTCTCATACAAAGTAGTACAAAAAATAGTCCTTGTTACTCACACATACATATCTCGGTACCAGAATATGAACAGGTAATACATAACAGTTTTGGGCTTATAATTCTACATTGCAATATGCAATACTAGTCATTGGAACTTGCATAATGAATATGCTATTTCCTTAAAAGTACCATTTGGTCTCCTACTCAAGTAACTATGTTACACATAGCATGTCAGTTCACAATTATTTATCACAGACGTCTTCCCCGTCGTACTGCATCATCATAACCAACCCACTCGACACAAATTATTTTGTCGCCAGAGCAACATCAACCTGGACAACCACTTCGTTAAACTGTTCTCTCAAGTAAATATCCTCAATATTAGGCAAAACAGCAATACCTTTACAGTATTACAGTATTCGATCCGATCATCATGGACCTATTTATTACTGGGGATTTGTAAATGTCGGCCCATGGACACTAATCTTGATGAACAGTTTTGGCCAGAGCATTTGACGTCAACCACCATCTGTCTGTCAGTACTAAGCGGCATTGACATTGTTTAGTCTGCTGTCGCTATCAGGAGTTCTAAATCACCAACAGTATATCATTGGGGACACTTTTAAACTAAAATAAAAAAAGAAAAGACAGACATGAAATGCGGGAATGATAACGTATGCGCAATTCAGAAGATATGCAGCTAACTTGCTCACTTTGACATCTTTTAGGGGCGAATTTTTCAGAGCATCATTGCTTTTGTTAAATACATCGTAGGACAATGGGTAATTATGTCATGACAAAATTGCAAACTACTTATGGTCGGAAACACCTATTTGTAACCAAATAGCAAGCAGCTTTATTTTGAAACGATCTTTTATTATGTGCAATTTATGAGGAACTGGTCTGTGTGAGGAAAAGTTATAAGAATGCAGTCACATTAAGACAATTGTTTGCTTCTAAGCTCTAGGCCTGTCTTACACGAATCACATGATGACATATCTGTAAATACACATATGCCTCGTGACATCGACGGATGACTGAGAGATATATTATTGTCATTTCAACACAACCAATGTTTGAAGTTACACAATTCTAGAAGCAACAGTGTCTAGGGCAGTTTATAAAGGTGCACGGAAAGTTAAGCACCAGCTGCGCTCGAGCTATCAGTCATGATGACATCCACTGAATAGCCACGATGCCTGAGGTTGAAACGAGCCATAAAGATATCGTTGTTATTTATGGCCTGAATAAATCACTAAACAGTCACTTCCCAACTCATGCAACTGACCAAGGACGCCTTGTGAGTGCCACACCCGCGAAGATAATTTGGCGGGTTATGTCATTAGAGTTATGTTGGATAAATCATGGTCGATAGGTGTCAGGTTTTCGTGCCATTGCATTTATGGATTCGAGTGACTCAAGTTGTTTCATGATATCGCTTTTGTCATAATGTTGTAAGTATTTTCCTGTTGTGCAGATCAACTGATATACATCATGAACCTATCACTTTGTTATATCGAACACCCAAAATTGGTTAGGCCATTGTATTTAAATACATAATGGATTGTCTGTCTGCTTTATATTTATAAGCTCTCATCGAGTTTTTAATAACAAATTATGTTGTTATGTGTCATTTGTCGTCTGGGTCCTGATCATTCAAAATGAAATAGAGACAACTACATGCACCAAGTTGTCTGTAATCATAAATGATACATCCAATTAACATCAATATATTTGTGTTTGATCATGTGCCATAGACATCATTTGTCAAGTATTAAGTACAGCTAATATTATTCGCATGGTTTCTTATTCACTAACGCCATTTTATTGAGTCTTTTGATAACAAGTTCGTTGACTATGGGAGTGGTGATTGATAATGCAGCATTTTAGTAAAGGTGGCTAATCTATATAATCCACTGGTTCACATAATGATCGACATGCGTGTCAGTAAATTACAGTGAGTGTCTAATATGTTTCTATGACGTGAACCGATGGTGATGTTTCATCACAAGAGCATCATTCGTTATGCCGACAACTGCAGCAACATGCTTTGCACATGCCACTATAGATGTGGACAGGTTTATTGTATTGTAGGTTTCCTGAAGGCACCGAAGAGATAAACGCGAGTTAATATTTCAGGTAAATTGCCTGCATGACACGACAAACGCCATGACGTCAACGGCTATGAAAATAGAAAAACCTGCTGCTTCGTGATCCTTGAAGGACGTCGTCCGGTTATTACATGGAGAAGGATGAAAGCTCTACAAAGGCAACCCCTTTTTAAAGCCCATCCAATATTCTCATCACGCATCCCCTGGCCCTACCTTGATCGCTAATTAGCTGTCTGTTTGAGGCATGTGAATAGAGGGGCTGTGTAAACAGCGTCAATGACGATTGTACTCGCCAAGGTTTCAGCACTGTTAATGCTTACTGCAAAAACTGCTCTATTGGGACAACAGATTTTATATGGATGTCATCAAAAAACACCAGGAGGCGCTCGCCATAATCCCCACAGTTGGAGATACCAGCTGAGCTACCAGTTAAATCACTCGTGAAATAGGAACGGTAAATCAGTTATTAATATAAAGCTGTGTATTAAGCTACCAACAGGATCACTGTGCTACCACTATATTGCTAAGACTAAGGGCGTTTGGCTGAAAGAAGAGAAATACCGATCTACTTTCCGTTACGTCAGTCATCAGTGATAGTGTCAATATTATGTAGATGATTCATAGATTTAAGGCACATTTTAGTATGGCCATTTTACATACACCATCCTCACACGTAAATTGTAGGATTGGAATTTGGTAATATTGGTTTCATATTTTTGGTTCAGAATTTGTGTTTGTGTATAGTGGAGCCATTATCAGCTACACGTTTCAACATGAGTATGCACGTTGATGGAGGATGCTGTAAGTCGTATCGAACAAGAATTAAATATTTGCATTATGCGCGTGGTTAAGTAGCGCATTACAGTCATTTCACAAAGTCACTTTTTACAGCACACACAAATCATTCAACAAGATGATACCGCGATGGCATTTGGCGAGAATCATTGGAACTCTTGTACAAAATCCCTTGGTTTATTTTGCCATTTCGCACAAACCCGAAACAATGGTAAATAGCACATGCAGGTTAGGGCAGTTTATAACCGAAATGAATCATTGCAGGCAATACAAGATTCGTTTTTTATTATTCTTCTAGCAATAGTGCCTTCAAACCGGCACAATCAATTACCCATGTTCTTTTATTTCCGCTAATTACTTGCCATTCAATACTTGTTAAATGATATTGCAACTTGATTGTATTGTGGAAGAAGCACAAAGAAAATTGACCGCACAGTAATGAACAAGCATGACATAATACTTATTGCATCGACGATCAACACGCTGAAGCCAATAGCACTGCAGCTCACTTGTGCCACGGGTGTGTCAAATAACTGTCATTTTCATTGTAATCGTACTCATCATCAGCTGATAAATCTTCAAAATTATCGACTATCAGTTAGAAAACGTGCTCAGCAATGCAATAGATAAAATGTTCCACTATTAAACCGGACACACAACAATTTCCTGAATATAACTACCGTGCTATAATGGCCATAAAGGCATGATAGAATGGGGCAATGTAGTGCCTAATAAAGGGAACTTTAAACACGCCAGCAAATATAATGTATTTATGTATATATATATTTATGTAGTATATATATAAATATATATATATATAAATACATATATATATAAATGAACATATAATATATATATATATATATATATAAATAGCTATATATATATATTGAGATGTATATTGATATGATATAGATAGATATATATCTCTATATATATATATATAGAGATCTATATATATAGATATCTATCTATATATAGATAGATATATAGAGAGAGATCTCTAGATCTATCTATCTCTCTATATCTATATCTCTCTCTCTCTCTCTCTATCTCTCTCTCTATCTCTATATCTCTCTATCTCTATATATCTATCTCTCTCTCTATCTCTATATATATATCTATATATATCTATATATATATATATATCACGTGGACATGATTGTTTGCAAACCTGCGTACTATTTTCGTATTTGTCTGTCTGTTTTATATGTCATATTAAATTACCTATGACGTTTGCGACAATAACAAATACTCAAGAAAGTATATGCTTATAAATAAAGAATACAATGTTCTTTATGTTTCAGTCATATAAATATATTGATCATCCGCTTTATTAGCATAATCATTGTCGACGTCATCATATTCATCGCCATCTTCAGAATCTTCATCTCATTATCATCACAGGCAGCACCATTACTGCCATGATCCACATAAGATGTCAGCATAAGCATCGACTTCATTACCAATATCATAAGTACATTCCAATACTTTTTATAAACGTTAATGATCCTTATTTTTCTTAAAACATTTCATTTAATGATTTCCTTTTTGAATAGTTTCTCATATGCACGCCTTATATCCCTTTATGTGCAAAATCGAGCAACAATAGAGGCCGTCTGTCATAAGCTGAATGGTAGCCGTCATCTGCCAGGCAACAAATTCAATGTGGATTTGATACATTTTTTATATTACATGCATCTACTCTGTTCAATAATTCTACTATACGACGGATTTATCTTTTACCATGCGATAACACCAGCGATATCACTGCAAACAGCCTTCGCTAATTTTCATCACAATTTGCGCTGTATATGATACCATATGCTTTAAGCAACTTCATGGTTTGCAGAGTTGTAGCATGAAGTGCTTGCTATTCGGATAATCTCGGCACGAACGGTAATTGGTGCGACCTCAATTATGTCATTCATGGTCGACAATCGACGTGCACTATTGACGATCACTATCGACGTGCAATATGATCACATTAACCTTGTTCAAGTTCATGTATATGCATTCTGTACGAATCGAAACTATGTGTAAAGAAATAGTAACACGTCGTAAACATTGAAAAGCTCTACTGTAAACAGGTGAGATGTTTTGTCATGA
>CM067346.1:31999684-32017321 GCA_034190875.2 Urechis unicinctus
GTTTCAATCAAACGTATGCATATATCCCTCGGTTCGTCAACAAGCGACTTGCTTAACATTGCGGTGAATGTATTCATCAAGAAAACCAACACGCTTCTCTCTCGATCAATATGACCCAAATGGGTGCGATGTGGACAAAGGGCAGATCTAACCAATGAGTACTCTGGGACATTAAGATGACTGTCAAGGTCTCACCGTATTTCCTGTGGGACCGATAGAACAACTAGACAGACAAGAATACTGCGAAGGCATGTTCATGTCAATGCAGCCAAATGAACAACTGCATAATTATACTGCTATTCAATTCGAGGAGCAAGTACACGATTAAATATAATACCCAATATCTACTAAAATATTTACCTAAATGCGTGAATATTATTCGATTATGGTGATGCCACTAACTATAACACGACTATGACCAGCCAGCTGTTCTGGTATGAAGGAGTACATTATAATAATACGCCTTTGCAACCCCGAGTAACCCTGATCCCATTATTACTTGAAGGGTTTGTTGAATTAATCCTTTGCAAATGTTCGTGTTCCACATTAGACGTGATGTAATGTGCTAGGCAGTGATCTACAATGCACGAAGCTGACTTTGGATACGCACACGCAAGCAAGTCGATGATTATAGTGATGTTTTTCACACCCTATCCTTTTTTCTCGCCCAATCGTCTATTTAGTGCATGCTCAGTGCATATAACATGACTACTGGCTTAGCTGATGGGGCTACAAGGAAGAGTGTTCCCTAACAGCAGCCGCTGGCACTCAGCGAACCTAAATACCTGTCTAATATTTTTTATCACTTCCCCAAAGAATAAACGTTTATTGTCGTGGCACCTTTCACGTTCAATATTGTTCTGACTTGTGCGAAAAGCCTCCGACGAAGTTATATTTACTTCTGTTAGCTTCTGCGGAAAAGACACGTCATACAACATACATCAAACATACAAGGCACTTGAGGGATAACTGGAGTTTGCATCAAGTGGTTAAGTAGGTCACAATTATTCATCTTTGGTTCATTCATATTTGAACAATCACCAGCCGATGCGAAAAGCGAATAACGAATGTGTATATACATCAGTTTACAATGTTTGTCGGTTGAAAAGTTTCATTCTGTAAACCCCCGGGGTTCGACCATGATCTACCTCGCAATCTGTCAGCTGCGCAATATGACAAAATATTATTCGTTTTTGTATGTAAAACGTACGAGTCGGAAAGTGGTTATGTTCAACGAAAACAGGTACATTACAAGAATAAAAAAACAGTTCGACTACATCAATACCGTTGAACAATGTTTGCTTAATGAAGGCAAACCAGAGCATGTTTGGTGCTCGTTACATTATGATTTATGCAAATAGCAACCTTGTATACGAGAATACATGATGTGACTCGAAGATTCGACTTTAGTAGGTACAATATCATCAGCCTCATTAGTAACCACTTAATAAATGTAAGTACAATCCACAATAGAAGTTATTCATGCAACCACGGATCTGCAATTGGTCGTTTCATACTTAGTTAAGTAAATTGCTAACTTCTTAAGAAAGCTGAATAATCAGCATTAAATCATAGCCACATATCAGCACTGTTGATTGTATTAACACATTGGCTGTTACATCGTCAGCATACTTATCATTGTCAGTTAAACAAATACGTCGTCATCAACAATGCCATTCACCCAACAATAGCTATACAATACTTTAGTGTATATTAACTTGCAATGATATGTCGTTATTGTTTGTCCCAATTGGGAATACATTCGGTGTCATATTTACATTTGTTGCAAACGAGTATATGGTTATTATATAAGTTCTGTATATGCGCCTGTTATTCTTGGTTATAAATGTCCATGGACAAGATTAGGATTGTCTCTATTGTGAACATTATTTTTAAAGAAATATCATGTTCTTAGCTGTGCATATTATACCATCGGCTTAGCAGATGGTTCTCCTGCTACCTTGTCCTACCCAGTGTAACATTATATACATTCACTTGTGGGTAAACCGAAATACCAATCCTCTTCCATGGAAGTCAATTTATAGTGTTAGGTTTAAGCCATTAATAGGACCATATGTTAAGCAATCAATACAGATGTGATTTTATTTTTATCATGTATATCACAATTGTCTAGCTTATTGAAATGACCGTATCCTGGGTCACGTAGATCGAAAGAATATGTTCTCACACATACCCGTTCTTCTTCGTTAATCTACCCTGTGCGAACAATCAGGCATCGCTAACAGGTGCTTGCTACCGAAAGAATGTGCCGCATAGTACATAAAGCATACTTATATCAGGACTGGGGGTAATCAAACAAGCCATTAACAAAAACCTGGTTGCTTCCTGACAATCTCCGACGAGTCCCACATTTATATTATTGCCTATGGGGATACAGCAGCAGCTAGTACGCACCTCACGAAATTGCTTTTGCACGATTTGAGGTTGATTTTGTATCTTTAAAAGCGAAATATCCACTGGGACCTGAAAAGATATTTGTTTGAGTTTGTTTCTTCAAGAAATGCAGAATTGCTTTGTCACTAACGACGGAACATAAAAAGCGCTAGTGAGAAATCGACTATAAATAAACTGCATTTTCGACAAATTACAAGTCGTGGGGAACAATTTATATATAATTCCGTAATCATGCAAAGTAGTGAGCTAGCTAGCTCGCAACGTTGAATGATTAGGGAATTATAAATAAAATGTCCCCACAAAAGATTATATATTATAACAGTCTATTTATATATATGTGCAGCTATGATCCGTATGGTTCAGCAATTGTTCATGGACCCTAGTGCAGGGCTCAGCAATAAGTGCTTACCCAATAACTCATCCTCGCTATCTGAGTAAGACATGCTGCAAGCAATATTTAGGAATGACAGGAGATCAACTACTTATCACTTGGTGTGGTTGTAAATATGCCAACTCACGCATCATCATATGCTGTTTTGCAAGGCTCCAATGTATGAGTCTTTATAGCGGCTCATGGTGGTAATGTTATGCTCTGTCTGCATCAATCAATAAAAACTCGATTATTGAGGCGGCGAGATGTGATGTTACCATGGGAACAGTGAGGTGGGTAGTGACACGTCGTAGGTTTTATGCAAGCATCACAGTCATTCATATTCGTTACCCTTACAATATCACCAAGATGTTGAAACTGAAGAAGCCATTCAAGGATTTGCCGTTACTTTGCCATACTTCACGAGAAAGTGACAATACCTCACAATCGTTTGAATTAAAATAATTTTGTATTGTATTATTATTTTGTTTCTTAAAACGGTAAATATAAAAAGATTTTGATAATGTTATTATAATTGACTTGGATTTCAGGAGAACAGTATGCATGATAATATACTAGGCCTATGTTTGCTCGTCATTTGATGGACCCGTAGAAAAAGCAACCACCCCTCAATCCCCCCCCCAACTGTATGAAGGTAAGTGAGTGAAATTGTGCGTAACTGAATGTATGGACGAGAAACAGAGAAAGGGAGTGAACGACATCGCCATAATCATCATTTGTTTGCGTGTGCGTATCCTGAGTCAGCTTGGTGTATTGTAGATCGAACATCACCGCTCAGCACAATGCCTCACGTCTAATGTGGAACACGAACAATTGCAAAGGGTTAATTCTAAAAAACCCTTTAAGTAAATATGGGTCGGGGTTACTCAGGGTTGCAATAGCGCATTATTATGATGTAATCCATCACACCAAAACAAATGGGTGGTCTTAGTCGTGTTATAGTTAGTGACATCACCACAATCGCATAATATTTACATATTTGCGTTTATAAAGATCAAATATTGGGTATATTATTTAATCGTTTACCGGCTACTCCAATATAATAGCAATATGATAGTGCAGTTTTTGCCTTTGGCTGCATCAACATACCTATCGCAGCCTTTAGTTTTTCTATCGGTCCCACAGGAAATGCGCAATTTCAGTCACTATGGCTACTACCGTATTGGAGTATTTATTCTCTGTGGTATTCTTTTAGGTCATCAACACATAACGCATGGTTGATATTCGTGTGTTTTGATCATCAAGTTCAGATCAAACTCTACTAGCATGGCGAATATACGGCCGATGGTTTTTTTTCAAAGAAAATCACCGTAGATAGCGTTGGCTTTAATCAATAACGATGCCAATATCAATACAATTTAATTTGTAAGTTACCATCTGCAGTAATGGAAGACGCGAGTCGTTAGCTAATTAAACGGAGGTGCGACATGCGGATTTAATTTAGTGCGTTTCAATGTGGATTATCCCTTATATCATAATCTGGTCGGTATTGATGATAGGTCTTGAGTACGCCAGCAGCTGTTGCTGAGTAGAATCATAGTTAGAGACACAAAAGCTTGCCTTGCCTAATCGATTGGCCTAAGGTATTTCGCTATACTGATCAATAATTGGACGATTATTTAGCGTCAAACTGCTGTCTTGGTGATCTGCTCAGATCGTGTTATATCGCTTAGCTTCCAACCCAACCCACACACCCCCGGGTATCGACGGTTTATCCGACGGATACTTAACTCTGCACTAAAGTTGTCTCTTTCATCGCCTGTGTATGTTATTACACATTTTTGTGCTTTAAACAAAGGACCGCTCTATAATAAATGTATCAACAACACAGCAGCGCTCACTGTGCTTACATTGGCGCGAGAATGTCAACAATACTAGAGTTAAACAAACACGGTTCGCCAATACTATAAATTGTTTGTAATTTTTCCCACAATATAATAAATGATATAAACTTTTATGGATTAAAGTGCCTATCGCACGAAAAAGCATGTCATTTTTTTCGCCAGATAGCGGAAATATAACCCAGAAGTACCTATTCTGTCTATGTGTCAATTGTCAAAGTGAGCACTTTCTGATCGAAATTCGACTTTAAAGATGAATTCGGCGTATCGAGCCGACAAGCTCATGAATAGTTCATCGCCTCCGCGTGACGTCAGGTTCGGGAATGTTTTAGTTGCGAGGCGCAATCTGCACTACGATTAGCGAGAAATGGCTGCTGGAAATTTCATCACTTCAGGAAAGCGACGAAGAGATATTGTACGGCACAGGTCATTCGCAAACTATCATTGCTTCGGCACTGCTGCGTCTGGGTCTCACGCGGGTCATCCTGCTAAGGACATAGGGCTGCTACAGAACAATGCTTGGTAAGCTATGTATTCTGCTTGTGCACCAGTTCATCGTATATGTGTTGGCGTGTAACGAAGTTAATCCATGAATTTCACCAACAAAATATGTGAGCTTTTTTCCTAACAGTAGACTATGCAACAGAGCTTTGCAGCAAATAATTCTTCCATACCAGACAGCAGACATGAGATACCACAAAGTTTTTATCAAATCAAGTGGTTTCAAGGGTTCATGTTTACAAAGTTGTACCATGTAAATGTAAATGCTCCTCCACACGAATTGCAAACAAACTAATTTCGGACAGCTGTTAATAAATAGAGATCCTCTTTTACTTGGAGTAGGCCTTATCAAAGGCTGATTACAATATTTTTAAAAGTTGATGTACATTGATTCTGAGGTAGAATATATATAGGATAGCAAGTACCACAGCTGTTTTTCTCATAGGATTGTCAGTTAGCCCATAAATGAATGTATAACTGGACTTTAGGAGGTGAAGGTTATGGTATTATATTATCATCGTGGTCAATGTTACATCAGAGTTTCTATGAATGCAGAGGCTAAAACATATTTGCCATACAATATGTCATCCTTTACTAAATACATTAATATTCCCATCATTACATCATGTTACAGGTGTTTGTGTGGCTACTGTCAACCAATGGCAGAGCTGGAAGAATCTGTGTGCTGTGTGGAAATTCCTTGAGTCATGACCTCAATAGAGAACAGCCACATTCCCATTGGTGGCATAACCCAGCATCCTTGGGCTGGGGACATCTTGGACAAAAGATACGAGTTCCGTTACCAGCCTGCGCTGTTACAACAATACGAGATAACTTCCCAGCACCAGACTATCAAGGATTCCTCTACCCTGAATCTGGAGATGGTGCTTCTGTCTTGGGCAGGGTTGGCTCAAACCAGCAAGAACTCAGCCATCAGACACTTGACATAACAGGAATCAAGTCACAGCTTGCACCTCAGACTGTTGCTCATAACCTTATACCCCCATGGTAATTGGATTTGTTGTTGTTTACATTTTATATATCAGTAAAAATATTCACCAAATGTTGCCTTTGTTGCTACTTCAGTGACAACATGCCCCTGCTTAAACTTGGGGTATCTTATCTTGAAGACTGGATCCCCAGCTTCTGTTGTCGCCTGTTCTCTGATATCTGTGATACAATGAACCAATTATACGTGACCTACATATATTTGGCATATCAGCACATGTAAACAAATTTAATGACTCGCAAATTTAAAAACAAACACCGCCATGAAGGAGCAATGTAAAAAGCAGCATATTATAATATAAGAATAATACTTGCCTGGCAACCAAACCGTCAACTTAACAAGATAATGGACTATTTATTCAACACTAATACAACAAGAAAGTCATCAAATCTCACCCTGTGCTTCTCTCTCTTGATAAAGGCAGGTCTGCTTTTCTTGGGCTGGGGTGGGAGGGGTTCACTTGCCCCACCATCCTTTCTTGATTGCTTGACAGCAGAGGCCTTCGCAAAAAGAGTAGGCACAGCAGCTTCCTTCATAACCCGCTTACATCGTGGTATCCAACCAAGCTCTTCTCTGAGTTTCGGTGCCACCTCAAAACATTCCTCGGTGAAATGAACCGAGCACACAAACGAGTACTTGCCCCGGCCCGGCCATTTGTCTCGCGATCGTAGTACCTGGCCAATCAATTGTTTTTTTAAATCGTCCTTACCAGGAAACCTGAACAAGGCTCACGCCGTCCCGACAGGTACGCGAGCAGCCCCTAACACAACAACCATTAACCATCGCGTTCAGGCGGTCACAAGATGGCTAAAAACGATCCAAAATACCAACAACGAGAGACGAACTTCGACAAATTTTGGCCTTAACTGATCAGATGCGACGGTTATTGGACCGGTTTGAGTTTATTGATAGCATTATGAATTGATTTCAGCGAAGTACCTATAACCGTGCGATAGGCACTTTAAAGGTAAATAAATTTAGCAGCTATCAATCACTATGGTCAAACAGATACGCTGCCACATCTAAATGCATTTTTGATCCGTATTCGGAGTGAGGAGTTTCGACATAAATACCCTGTCATTAGACAGACACGGACATTTATCAGCCTTGAATATTCTCAGCTCCCACACCGACACCTAGAACAATGCTTCCTTCGTATGTACGTGTATGTACAACAGTATGGTTATACAAATTGCAATTACTTTTGCAGGATGAATAATAGGTATCCAAAATGAAGGCAACTTTGCCATTCTATTTAATGAGCTGGCGCCATTGACTTATGGTGGGGGATGATCGTAGCAACATGCTAACTTAGAGAGAGGTTGAATTGATATAAATGTCTTGTTCTATTCGTCGTGAATGACAGGTGCTTCGTGAGTGTAAATGGTGCCTTGTGAGTCAACGAAATATTCTTTGGTGTTTGACAATATTTATTTCGTAAATGTTTGCTCAAGAGTGCCACTCTAAAGGCATATATGATAAGAGTATGAGAAACAAAGGGCATTACTTCGACATGTTTTCAGGTGCCCGTCAAATTTATTTCCAAATTTTGTAGAAATCCTGATGAAAACATCATTTGCATACCTGGCATGATCTGGAATATGCATGCAAGGCCATAGTTTGCAGGGCTCGTCGTCGTGTGTGAGTATTAGTTGCTATAAATGGGCGCTTTATGAGGTTATGTTGCTGTTTAGTCACTAACTTCATGAGTGTCATCTGCACCAACTGCTCGTTACCGCTTTGTCAGCCTCTTCGTAAACAACTGTAGTAACAGTAAAACGCAGGATCAAAATGGCCGTAGTGAACAAGATATCATACCACAAATATTTGCTTTGCAAAATTCACAACAAGCGATTTGTATAACACATGATCAAATACAGATGTTTTGCTGTTAATTGAATTTATTCGAGCCAACATGATGCTAGCCGAGTCAGTTGCAAGATGCTTAAGAGGTTGCCTTGGCCTCCTGTGTCTTAGCTCTCACTAGAAGTCAGAATGACTGATAGTTGAATTGTGATCGATGCTTTCCTTCTTGCATCAGACATACTGCTGTCAACAATCTTCATATCTACAGCATGTCATCATGTTATTTCAACATTGTCGTTCTAGCATACCTTTGCAAAATAACCAATCAATATCTGCACATGACGCAAAATGAGCATCATAAGTTGGGCGAATCATTATTTGTTATTTTATGTGACACTCTTCCCTAATCAAAATATACGGGCGGCTAGTTGATCATAATACCAACCTATTAATCATGATCTAACTTTGCGCCTGTATCGTATCGATGTCAGCGATAAATTCTTCGGATGATACAGGAAGTGTTGTTCAAGGTAGCGAAGACCTTTAACACAGGATAGTATACCTCGGAGTCATCTGTCGGCACATTAGACATTATTTATATTGCTATGCGTAGGCCTTTAACCCTTAAGGCCATCCTTTGTCAAACTGTGCCAATTAAACTATAACGAAGAATACGTTTAAGGATAGTAATTGTAATAAAAATCAGAATTACTTATTTGGGGTCAATACATCCCTTAATGTCACCAAACATCATCCATCATGAGGGACAGTCAACTTTATGTATCATTAGGCCCAATGGTTAAAGGGTCATAGTTGTTGACCTTTCGCAGTTGCCGTATTCATATGAACGCATTCGCAGCTTGTTTTAAATCGAAAAGTACATTATGTCACAACAATTAGCGAATGACCAATATTGACTTTCTGTATTTGATGTGAGTAGCTCTTTCATAGTCTGAAAACAAATATCCACGACGTCTTTTGTGGATACAACGCTTATACGCTACACATTGGTAACATTGGTGAATATTATGATTCAAAATGTTTAACAAAGAATGATATCGTCAATAATGAGTTTGAATATTACCATAACGAGTTTAATGATGGTAGAGATGATATTGTTGTTGTTTTTGTTGAATATATAAGAATGATTATGGTGAAAATCACGATGATGACGAAAATGAGGCTGATAACAATGGTATTATAATGTAACCGACAATAACGTGTTAATGATGGCAATCGTAATCAACACTCGGAGGCACGAGCCTCCTTAAGATATAAATGAATAAACTATAGAAATCAATGCAGTCATTAATAAGGGTTACAATGGGTCTTTGAATGTGATGCATTATCGTAAATGTGCAAAGCAGCTACCAGCAGCCAATGTAGCTTTGAAGAAAAATGATTGCAACAGACAACGATGCTTGTGGAGCGTACTGAGCTTTTATGGGCTCATCAATTTCATATCTTATTCCAAATTGAATCAAATAATATATGACATAATTATCACTGATATATATCTAATGTGCTAGCTTAGCTAATGAGGCTCAGAGATTTATAATAATGGTGCCTTTGCAGACCTACTTCAATTTCATTTTAATGTCTGCCACGCGATAGCTAATCAACATAGACATCAATATATATATATATATATATATATATATATATATATATATATATATATATATATATATATATATATATATATATATATATATATATATATATATATATATATATATATCGATATATATATATATATATATTTATATAAACATAAAAAGAGGGGAATTTACGTGGATGACTAATAAACAAGATTTTGTAAGAAAATGCGAACGATTATGCTTGCATCGTTGCGATGGTCCTGGCAGGAGGATATAGTGGGCCTATTCAGCCCCGGATCCACAGAGAAAAAACCTATTACAGAGAAGGCGATAACATTGTATGTGGATAGATAATGTCGACATTCGTTATGATCAGATATATGACATGGACTTATCGAATCGCACCAATATTTAGCTGCATATGCATTGACATGAGTTGCTTTGTGTGCAACGTCGCTGAATAACTTTAGTATTATCATTGTTTGTAAAATATAAGTGTAGTTTCATATACTATGATATAATGGAATTAATTACTTTCCGGTTTAATGTCGCGATCACCTTCGCGTTCGTGACAACAGGGTATATTGTAAATATAGATTTCACAGGTTATCGACCGTTACGTGTGTTTGCTATTCACATTACCTTGACACGTGGTGAGCTGCTAATGAGTTGTCACAACAAAGAGTACTAGTACAGATTTATTTGTGCAACAACATTATGTAGACTTTTATTGCATAGTGGCTGACTATCAGATTTCCTAGCTTCATATTATATTCGATACATTCGTACGCAGATAAATGGTTCGAACTTGCTAACCTACATCAGATAAAACATAAGCCATATTTCCACCGGGCATAAGTTGAACAGTCTTTTAAAACAACTTATGGTGTAAATAAGCAGGTAAAAATGAGATGCCTCTATATGTTATGTATTGGGGCATGTGGCTGCAGATCTCTCAAATACACAAGAACAACCTGACTTACTGAATTAATGTGGTTGAACACGCATTCATAGTTAAGTAGTACTTGCATACGGATAAATCTCCATCAGTTAAGCCGGGATGAGCATATGCTCACTGCTAACAGGTGTTTAGTGGCAAAAGAAAATCCGGTTTAGTGCACATTAAGTGCATACATCAGGACTAGGAAAAGTCATTAAAAACATAGGCATCAAGCACGTTGCTGCCTGGATACCTCCGAATTGCAACACTTACTGGTAAGTTACTGGCTTGGCTGAAGGGTTACACGGAATAGTATTACCTTATCGCATCCCGTCCATTGTGCTCATTTAATAACCTGTCATGATTAAGATACTGGTTAATTTAAAATTAAACGAGACTTACCTGTAAGTTGAAGTTTGATGATAATTCCACCGAGATATCTAAACAATGAGGGATAACATGAGATGACGTAAGGCATCCGGTAGCATCAGACTTAAAAGCCAGAGTTAAGGATCCTGGGAAGGATTTTTTGGAGGGCATGTCATCTCTCATTGTTTTGATATCTCGGTGGAGTTATCATCAAAATTCAATTTACAGGTAAGTCTCGTTTAATTCTAAATTCCACCTCCCAATCTAAACAAGAGGGATCCCCTGAGAATGGAAAGTATTGATGGTAATAACCTAAAAGAAGATCAACGATATGTGTTGAAAAACTATCGATTACCGACAATAAAAAGATAGAAAATGAACAGACTTATATCTGAAGGTACATACATCAGTGCATGATAGTAAAAATAATCTAAGTAGCCTGGTGCAGAATGTTATCAGCAAAATCAGTAGAGTGAGATATAACAGGCTTGTTATAAAATTTTCTAAACGTACAATCCGATTTCCAACCAACTATTCTCAAAATACTCTGCAAAGGAACATTTGACAAAAAAGCAGCAGATGAGGAGGCTGCTCTTGTACTATCAAGGCTAAATACTGAAGGGTCAATGTTAGCTTTTTTCAAAACATCTTTGATCCATCTAGACAAAGTATCCCTTGAAATTGTTTTACGTGGAGCTATACTAGAAATGAATAATTTGCATTCTGATCCTCTTAATTGTAAAGTACTACGGAGGTTCATTTTCATTTTCACACAAAGTGCAGGTTCATGAAAGTAACGATTAAGCGTTATCTCTGGACACCAGGTCGAGAATGCTTCAGAAGATCACCAAACCTAAATTTTACAAACTCATCAGTCAAAGTTATATTACGAACATCTATCAAATGTAGGGTTTGACCTCGTTGTTACGTCAATAGAGCTTACAGCATGGAAAGGTTCTTGCTTAAATCCAGAAGGGACATCTTATCTGGAGGACCCAGAGAAATCAATTAGGCCAACACTTCTGAAACATCCCAAGTTACATTGGTCTTCTCAGAAATGCCCCCCGTAGTAACCGTTTCACTAATTGGTGTGCCCCAGTAGGTACATTATCTGGCAGGGAGACAAAAGAAGAAATGGCTGATCTGGTAGAGTTCAGAGCACTGTAGCTTAATCCTCGATGAAAAAGTTGGGACAAAAAATCAAGTACGACACTCACAGAGGTACAAATTGGATCTTTTTGCCTGACACCGCAAAATTTAACCCACTTGTCAACGTAAGTTCTGTATTGTTTTTGAGTTGATTTCCTCCACGACCACATAAGTAGGGAGGTAGAATGTAACGAAATGCCTTGGTTTCGGTAATTTTTCCTGACAATTCGAAGACCGCCAATATTAATTTCCTGCGAAGTGGGTGAAAGTTCTGTGTTGTGGGGTAAACTGAGGAGATTGGGTACTTGAGGTAGAATCCTGGGTATTGCTGTTGTAAATTTCAGATGTTTTGGGAACCAATGTTGGGTCGTCCAAACAGGAGCTACAAGCAGTACTTTTGCCTGATTTT
Organism: Urechis unicinctus; assembly: GCA_034190875.2. NCBI lineage: Eukaryota > Metazoa > Annelida > Polychaeta > Xenopneusta > Urechidae > Urechis > Urechis unicinctus. The sequence continues at coordinate 32,012,116 of CM067346.1, forward strand.
GCTCCACCTTTTGAAGTATTCGCCCCAGCAGACTGAAAGGTAGAAAAAAATATGGCATTTTAAATCTGACCAGTTCAAAGAAAAGGCATCAGTGGCTATTCCTTGGGGACCAGGATTCCATGATACATAACACGGAATTTTCTTATTGATTCTTGAAGCAAATAAGTCCACACATAGGTCCTAAAACTTTATCAATAACATTAAAAATGTCTTGATTCAAAGTCCATTCAAGTTCATCATTGCACTTTTTCCGAGACTCTGTGTGCGCAGCGATATTAAGGACCCCAGGTAAATGCCTGGCTGAAATCCTTATTTTCCTTTCCATGGCCCAAAGCCATATATCCCTTGCTAGAGCATTCAAAGAGGACTTCCTCCCTTCTATTTTTGAGATTTAAGCTACAGCTGTGGTGTTGTCCAATTCAATGCAAACATGCACATTGCTCATCTCCTCTTCTGACCACAATCCCCCAGTGCTGGTTCCATCAAATTCACATCCCCATCCAAAGTCTGAACTGTCACTACGAATGATACAATCTGGTGCAGAAGGAATGAGCACTGGTTTGAAAGCAGAGTCAACTGAATTTATCCACCACTCAATGTCGGTTTTTGCCTCTCGAGACAGTGACATCCGAGCATCAAAATTTCCTGAAATTTGCTTCCGAGCAAGTTCTAAACGTTTGTAGAAAAGAGGGGCAAATTGTACCCCAGGCTCACTGGCTACCAATTGCCCAATGAGCTCTGCTAATTTTCTTATAGTTAAATAAATCATTTGCAAAATATCCTTGCTTTAAAAAAAGGGGGCCAATTGAACAATTATTTTCATGGAATTCAGGGTAAATCCTAGAAAAGTCAGAAATTGAGTTGGCACAAGAACAGATTAATCTGGGTGCACAGTAAACCCAAGTCTATCAATAAGTAGAACAGAATCCATAATGTTCAGCTCACAGTCAGAGAAGGTGTCACCATGGAGAAAGCTGTCATCTATGTAACCTACATTAGCATGTCCCATTTTTCTCAAGGAGGAATACACAACTTTCATAATCTTTGTAAATTTCCACAAAGCCCATTTGGCAAGCAATTAAATTTATACAATTGATTTTCAAATAAAAATCTGCAAAGCTTTCTATCAATAAGATTGACACTGTAGTATGCATGTTTCAAGTCTACTGATCCAAACCAGCAATCAGGGGTCATAAGATTAATAGCACATTTCAGTGTGTCCATTTTGAAATGATGATAATCCACAGCCTTGTTAAGCTTACGCAGATTCAGGATCAACCGTATAGAACCATCCTGTTTTGGCCGGAAGAAAATGTTAGAGATGAATTCACCATCACAATGCTCTGCCTTCTCAATCACTTTCAAGTTTAATAGAGAAGAGATTTCTAGTCTAACATCAACCAAATCTTTCCCACAAAAATGAATTGGCCGAGAAATGCAAGTTTGCTCTACATCATGGCTCAAATCCACTTTTACACCTCTAACGGTGTCTAGAATCCTAGAGTCAGAAGTAAACCTCTCCCATTGTTCAATGCAAGATTGGATATTCCCTCCCTTGAACAGTTTGGGTGTGTGAAGGACTGCAAATATTTCAATGACACTTACTGGTGGGAAAGTGTTGGAGCTGGGCCCAGATCTCAGTAATTCTTTGGTTGGTTCTGGAAAGCCTTGAGGGTTTTGTTTGCTGTTGTTGTGATACCCCACCCCTCCTTTGTCTCTGTAGTTGGGGTTGGGCTGGTGGCGTAAAAAATGGAATTCTTACATTTGGAGTTTGGACCCGCTTTACCATTGAATGAAGAAAATCTGGGATTGGGGCGGAAAGAAGATCCACAGGCAACTTTTTGTGTGACTTAAGCCGTCTCGTCGATCTCCTTAACCTTCCCAGCAAGGTTAACTCCAAAAAGCAAATCGGTAGGTGGGTTCTTAGGACCACACAATTGTTTATACACAGCTCCCAGTTCAGGCCTGATGAGATCTTTCCGTCTTGCAGAAAGGTCCATATGGGAGTGAGAGAGCAGCTGGATGCTGTGTGAAATCTTAAGCTTGATTTCCTTGTTGGAGAACTTCTGCCTGCCCCCCCGCCACCCCCCCCCCCCCCCCCAAGGTCGTTGGAGCGTGACCTGGTTGACATTTTTTCCAAAAGTTCACAATTTTCTTTCGGCACCGGTTCTCCGGAGCCGGGTAAAGTTCAATCAGTTTTTCTTAGTTTTATTTTGATTGGTGGCCGTCTTTAATCCTGACGTAATCACATTAGCCATTGTTTTGTCAACACTGGGCCCAGCCGGATCTTCAGTTTTAAAGAACTTTTCCAGTTCATCAATTGCATCGGGCCCATCATCCTTCTCGTCATCACTTGAATCATCATGCACTAAATCATCGAACGCAAGTGAAACATCAGTTTCGTCATGATCACTTACATGTGCACCATCAGAATCACAACACAGAGGTTCGGGTGAAGATGAAGTTGACGGCTGGTCACTTGTCTTACGCTTTTTGACAGGTGGCGCATTAGTCAAATCCGCAGCTTGCTGGGGTGACATACCTTGTTGCAGCGCTTGCGTCATGAGCATGAATTGTAGCATTTGAAACAACGGTGCCATGGAGGCCATCAAGGAGCTGTTGATACCAGTGGTAGCACAGTCCATCCACGATATCGATTTAATTACGTCAGGCATCGGCGCAGCCATCTTGTTAGTCTCGTTGTCTTCTCGCGAGGAGCAACTAGCGCTGACCCTGCTGGCATAATTATCCACATTTCGTGGCCCAGCATCCTTTTCAACTCGTGGGGAATCCTCGTTCGGGGCCCCAGCAGATGGCATGTCCGCTTACCCAAGAGCACACAAGGAGTCCTTAATCTAAAGATAGCATGGGGTCGTAAAGTTATGTAACTGTCCGAACCTTGAGGCACCCAGGCTTCAGTGAAACCATGAATAGGTGAAACTTATTTATCACTAATGACCAGTGGTCATCGGAAATGTGATAAAACAAAATCGTCAAAAGTATCAGTGATACTTTATACACAAAATAGTTAAAAAAACTTCAACGTAATCCTGTAGAAAATCGAAAGCAACACGAGCCTAAAACTGTCAGTCCGACGCCTTCGGAAAAGCCTACGCACGAGATGCTACCGGATGCGTCATCTCATGGGATCCCTCTTGTTTAGATAGGGAGGTGGGATCATATACCATTGGCATAGAGATTTGGTATAACACAGAGGCGTCTTCGAATGAGGCTAGTCGTTATTGACAGCATGTTGATTTTGCATAACAAACAACAACTTCCTTACACCATATTCATGGTTTACTGTCCAAACCAAACAAAGAATAAGGGTTTTGCTTTTTGGTTAAGAGAGCGTGAATGCGAGGGCAGTTAAGAGGTTTGTTTTCAGAAGCATCATCAATACGTGTTCGATGTAAAGTAAATGAGGAAATGATCAACCGGACTACATGCCCATTAAGATGCCACTGAATTATATGAGTGATGAATGCTTAATAAGTGCCGTGGCTTTTTCAGATAACCCAGGTACACAGCTAATTGCTGTTATTTGTGAGGTACGTCCTACAAGAAAGTCTTTTTGAATAGTACTCACGTTACCACGAATTATTGTATCATTTTCATATATACTTGCCTCGGACAACTGAGGTAGAAACATGCGCAAATAACCAGTTTGAACGTAATATATCTGGTTTTTAAACGAATATACGGCATACACATCCTAGGAATCGGTGTATGTTGACAGACAGCATTGATGGTGTTTATAGTGGCCAGCATCACTTCACTTGGGGCTTATCATCTAAAAGCACGCTTTTTGTGTTTTACGCTTTCAAAGACCCGATAATGTAAAACTCTGTGCCTGTTCTATGGGTGTGTTCCACTAACAAACAGGAGTCTATTATTTTCTAATATATGATTTAGAGGCGGTGAGGGTAGATTGGTAGGCATTGGCACGTAAGCTGTAAATTAAACCCTTGTCTATTGATCGGCATTCGACCATCGTGTATTTTGTGGGAATCATATACAGAAATCTTTAAAACATGGCCATAGTTAAGGTCGAAACCAGGCTGATGGAGTAAATTATTTGGTCTATTGCCTTAAAGCAGTAATCAATGCTCGCGCACCACCTGATGATGCAATGATGCGGCTATAACGTCAGCAGTGAATGTTATATAAATATACATGTGGCCACCCCTGACCGTTAAACAGACGGTAAGTTGTCATCCGTATTTGCAACAACATATTAACAATAGGAGTGTTGTGACTTAATCGATCGCTATATGTGATTGTTATCCGCAACACTGCAGTTGCTGTAAAAGAGTCTCTATTTTGATAATTGTCTGTAGTGCCACATATCTATTTGCAATTAAATATTACGCTGTTTGCTTTAGACATGGCACACAACTACCAACTTGTCTTGCTTATATATGACATTGAATATATACACACACGGATGAACCGGAATGGTAAGCTTCTTCCCGGAAAACGAAGACATATAGTGTTTGGTAGCAGCCGTTGTTTAGATCACACCGTATGTTACGTAATCAGTAAAGATATGATGATACCTTTTTATCAAACATATCACCACCTGTCTGATTCATGTTATAGGTATTGCGGGGTTAAGTACATCGAAAGAATCTATTCACACACCCATACACGTACATGTTCATCAGACTACCCAGGATGAACAACCAGGCACAGCTGATAAGTGTACGGTGCAAAACACAATGCCCTCTTTTTACACACAGAATTCATATATCATGACAGAGCCTCTATTGCTGCTCTTTTTGCACATAAAAAGATATATGGCGTGTGTATGAGAAGCTCTTCAAATAGGAAATCATTTAATGATATTTGTGAAGAAAAATGGGGCGCATTGATGTGTATGAAAAGTGTCGGACTGTACTTATGATATTGGTAATGAAGTCGATGCTTATGCTGACAGCTTATGTGGATCATGGCAGTAATAGTGCTGTCTGTGATGATAATGAGAAGAAGATTATGAAGAGGGTGTTGAATATGATGACATCGACAATGATAATGCTAAGAAATCTGATGATCATTATGATAATATGACTGTAGGAAATAGAACATTGCATTCTTTTTATATGAGCATATACTTCAGAGAGTATTTGTTATTCGTCGCAAACGGTATAAATAATTTAATATGGCATATAAAATAGACAGACAAAGGCGAAAATAGAAAGCAGGG
>CM067346.1:32017421-32029921 GCA_034190875.2 Urechis unicinctus
GTTTGTTTATGCAGTGAATGGTACAACATGTCCACCTATTAAATGTTTACCACCTGCCTCCCACGAAGTGTACGTATTCGATATCAACGGTTGCCCAACATGTGATCTTGTGGATCCTCTGCCATGCAAGGTGATGCTGACAATATGTTGCACAGTGAAATATCGTATGCATGAACGTGTCTTGAGTATTTATGCTTTTTAGATGCATTATGACATATGCCCGCATGTGCTATCAGAATTACAAATGTCGACGATGCCAGAGCTGCCGCATGGTCCAAGTGCAGTGCGTGAGAGCACCTTGTCCTCTCAAACCAATGTGTATTGGTGAGATCAGTGCATTTTCGGTCACTAGGCTATGTTAGATATATCGATTGAGTTATTAAACAACCGGACCATTATAGGAAAAAAGCAATAAATAATACCAATTAAAATAGTATTTCAGCCGGTAGTACATCACATCAATAATGTCTTCTGCTGAGGATCAAAATGCTATATCAATCATGTCTCTGTGAGCAGATGATCCTTGCTCTAAGAAGCAACCTTGCTCTAAAAAATGCGACGCATATGACAAAGACCAATTTGGATGCCGTAGGTGTAGTTGCAACGATGTATGTGAAGTGAGTACATAATCAAACAGTCCATAATATCTCAATGATAAACCGGCAAATCCAGATACCGTACCGCGTCCAACAAATGCAGCAGCTGATATCAATCATTTTATGTTGGTCGCAGGACGTTAGATGCATGACGAAGAAAGAGCGATGCATGGTGATGGACGGGTTCGCCGTGTGCAAACAACGTCAGTGTGTTAGGTCTTTTGCATGAGTGTTCAGACAATACTTGTACATACAACATTATTGCCATGATTATTCAATGCCGCTGTGTATTATTTCAGGTGCCACTGCTTCCAGCAATATCGTCCTTCACTCTGACCTTACGACTTGTGTCCTCCTGTTCTTCTGGTACCTCACCGCATGAGAAGTTACCGATTCGATAACACTGACACCCACGACCAACTAACTAGATATAAGATATCATAACAACATATATATAAATATAAATATATATATAAATATATAGAGATAGATATATATATATATATATATATAGATATAGATACTTATATATAGGACATAGATATATAACGTATATATATATGAGAATATATACATATACATGTAGAGATACATATATATATCCTATATATATATAATATATATATATATATATATATATATATATATAAATATATATATATATATATATCTATAGAGAGATATATATCTGTATCTCTATATCTCTAGAGATATATAGATGCTATATCTATATATCTCTCTATATCATCTCTCTAGATATATATAGATGATAAATATCTCTCATATAGATATAAAAACTCACTAGATAATTTTACAGTATGATAGTATACATTTCCGAACAATACGACAGTATGAGTATTGCTTCTATATCTCTAAATAAGAATACCGTACCAGGATAAAAAAAAGTCGAGAATTCAATGCATACCTTCATGACACGCAACTATTTCAATAAATGTGCCTGCGACTTCTATTAAAGGAAACAGCTAAATGGAACTCATATAATCATGTCGGAATAAGCCGAGAACGGGGAATGAATTCCTAATGAATTTATTTGACAGCTATATATAGACAGGTTCCTTGTTGTACGCATGTATATAGTTGTATATATGTACCCATAAATATCAGAGAGATATATCTATATATACAATAGACCTTGATCTATATAAATATCAATAGAGATTGACCTCTGCTTGTTTGCTTCTCACGATCATATTGCATCTCATACACCATGCTGTCAGATAATCTATATAGCACCATATAAATATATCATATCGAAGAGATCATTCATATGATAGGTATATTGAGACTAAATAGTATTATATCGAATATATATCTAACTTTTCGCTTATACATTATGAGACTAGGACATGTATATATGTATCCATATGTATAAATATATATATATATGGTTATATGTTTCTATATGTTATTATATATTTATATTATGTATATATCTATGTATATATTATATATATATATTTATAACATACGATGTAGACATATAATAATATATATGTTACATATGATGTCTTATATACATAATATATCGTACCAGTATATATACAAATATTATATGTACGTATATATATTCATATACATATATATATGTAAATATTTGTACATATTTCATATATAACTCATATACATCATATATCTTGTACATCGAATTCATCGTAGTAGTATATAGAGTGAGGGTCTTGGCGCTTTGCCCCCAATCTACACTACACCACTAATTACAGCTTGTATAGGATTATGTTTTCTAAGATGACCCCATCCGGTTAGTGCAGCTCATAAGCAGGGTGTGATAAGTAGGGCCCGAATCCCCAGCAGGCCCCACTCTGCCATGATAATTTGCCGGTTTTGCAAGTAACATGACCATAGACCTGACCTGGAGTGCGCGTCATGCTAGCACCTAACCTAGCCTCGTATCTCACATACAGCTTGGTGATCTCATCATCAAACATTAATTCAACCTGGTCAATTATCAGGTGCTGCGCACCCAGGTACTGACGGGCCTGGCACCCAGCTCTTTTAGAAGACATCATTCCCCTCTGGGTTTAGCTCAGCGACAGTGGCTGCTGGGGGTGGGTCCAGGGACTTAGCGTCCTGTGCAAGGAGTTGATCAATGATGATATCAGGATCCATAAATATAAGTATACACTTTTGAAGCCTAATATATTGCTGAACCCAACGTCCACAGGACTCTACTACCCACATGACATATGCAGTAGGTTGATCAGTCTTCAGCAGGAGTTTAGCGTGCTTGGTCTCTGCTAGAAGCTGACTTACTGCGTCCCACTGCCGTTAGCCATGTATTCTCTCGGCGTAGAGTTGGTTGGGGATGCCTTCAATAGTCTCATCGATTTGTGTAATCTCTGGGTTGTGGAATGACTCTGTATTCAAATGAGGCATTGGCTGGGTCTTCAATGAGCAGTAGGATGCCCTTCATGCTGCGGGACGGTACGTTCAGGTTGATGTTCCACAGTGTGTCACTTTTATTGTATGCAAGCTTCCTGTGGCGGAGCACACGTTCATACAGAATTGCAAGCCGACCTGTGTACTGGGTGCTTATCATGTGGGCTACACTCTAAACACGGAAGGTTCTACAAAGGACCTTTAAAGGTTGTATGTACCCGGTATAGATAAGGAACCTCTAAAGGTTCAATTTGGAACCCTACTATGAGGTTCCATAAATGAACCCTTTTTTAAGGTTATTTATTTGGAACCTTCAAAGGTTCTATTCTCCCCAAGCATATAGAACCTTCAAAGGTTCTATATCTCCCCAAGCATAAAGAACCAACAAAGGTTCTATTCTCCCCCAAGCATAAAAATCCTTCAAAGGTTCTTTTTGTATATCACTGTTAGGGTTCCAAATGTTGAACCTTGAAAGGTTCTATGTATGTATTCATATATGAAACCTTCAACGTTCTAATTTAAAATAACCCGGATCCATATTACTTATAATCAATAAATACTGCACAGTATAAATAAAAACCCAATATTTGTTTTTCAAACCAAATCTTTATTTTAAAAAAGAATAGATGCATTTAATACGACTTCCTAGCTACACAGGAAAGTGTGCTGCTTTGTAGCCGGTATTGACTGTTGAGCAGTAAGCTTGGAAAGAAAAACCTCAGCATAGGACAATGTGTTTTTAAGACCTTCAGGGTAGTGGACCCCAAAGGTCCAATGCATAGCTAGAAGACAGCTTAAGGCCAAGTAGGGGTCCATTTCCGCGGAAACAATCACGACCTCTCTGTCCAGCCACAGATCAGCACTGTCCGGTTGAAGAGGGTTGGCGTCTGCTGTGGAGGTTCCTGAAAAGCATGTAACAATTGCAAAAAGTGATTATTTGCATAAAATATAGCATTCCAAGCAACATTACATCATAGCTATGTTGATGAAATAAGTGGCTGACACAGATTATTCTCTGGAACACTATTAAATGTTTCAAGCTATTCATTCATTGTTTCGAACCAAGGATGTAAACCAAACCTTGAAAAATGTGCCTATATTATTTTAAGAAACAGACACATCATACCTTTCCTTTATGCTTCCTCGTAACTTTAACATGCTCTTGCAAAGCTGCGCCTACATGCAATCAAATTTTGGCTGCAACCAAGGCCAAGTTTTCCTGCAATTTTTTGTCTAGATCCTTCTTGAACATATGGGTCTGAAATCAACAACAGCGGCAATTAATTAATTTAATATACGAGCACAGATTCTCGAACAAAGCAAGTGAGAATTATAATACGTTATAGAGAATAAATCAAATATTCTTTACACACTTACCGAAGAAAGTTAAGTTGGTCGACAGGATTTCCAAATCCGTTGAAGTCTCGAAAAATTACTGGAACGCTCCAACGAGGTCGAGCTTCCGCCGTAGACTGGTAAGATTATATGTGACGCTGCCGGAGCCGCCGCAGCATCAGGTTAACGAGGCTTTATAAATTGGGGAGGCATTTACAGGTTGACCAGGATTACATGCAACTGTATAGTCTGCATAGTATGCTTAGCCTAATAATATGGTTAGGCAGTTCTACAAGTGCCCCCGTCTCATCAGCAACCTTGAGCGGACTCCCAATTTTTACAATTTAACGGTCGCCTTCGATATCAGGCTTTATGACTTGTCTGTGTATTTGTATTAACCTTGGGTTTCGCGGCAACATTCGACGGCGACGCCAACATTTACAATGTTTGGGTACACAGTTGAATCTCTTAATCTTCTCCCAACACCCCACGAAAAAGATGTATAAACATACGGCGCGCAAGTGTAATGGCAGACCTGTACGGTCGATCGCTTTATGTATCAGGACATATGTCCTTGTATTTAAACCACTGTAAATGTGTGTAGTTTATGGTCATTTCATTATATTGTCTTGTCAAACCCAATGAATTCACATAAATATTTCCCTTCTGGTGCTTTGTTTGCCGTATCAGGGACGACAGTTCAGTCTTTGGTTTCGATTATTCCATTCCGTTGTGTACAATTGAATTTCACTACTACTGGAAACAACAAGTTTCCAAAGAGGATTCCGTAACAAAATTCATTTGTACGAGAAGTAAGCTTGTCCTTCACAGCACATTGATGTGCTTGTTCCTCTGACGCCATTTGTAAGAATTCTCGGATCAATTCTAGATAATGATGAATACCCCACCCCCTCTACAACAATCACCACACACCCACTTCTGCTGACACAACACTAAACCTATAACTCAAGAATACACAAGGCTTATAGGTAAATTCACATCAACCCAAGCATTAGGGTTTCAAAAAGAACCTTGACATTTTAATTTAGAACCTTCTGAAACCATATCGAACCTTGTTACCTGTGATAGAACCTTAAGTTTCTTTATAGCACCCCGGGGTTCAACATAGAACCCACAAGAACCTTTATTTCTAAGAGTGTAGCTCTGGTTGGGTGACCATGTCACATTCCAAGGATATGCCATCGATTGTGTAGCTGGCGTCGGTGTCACCCGTTGCGTGAATCACACGGCTGTAGTCGTTGAATGTGAACTCGTATTCCTGTCTGTCACCAAGCGCACTCTGGTAGAATGGCATGTGGCTCTCAAGGAGTTTAAAGTCAAGCGGATAATAAAATCGGTTGCTATAGACATCGGCTATTGCCTTATCCTCTACCTCGGTCTCATCCTTAGTCACATTTTCGTCATCCGATGTGTCAATGCCTTGATATTGGGCGTTAGCTCTCTCCTGTGCTGTTTCCCATAGGTCAACATAACTGCGTGACCAACGTTTAGTACAAAGCTGCGGTAACAATTAGCATCGGTCGAGGCGTGATTGTAAAGGACAGCTGGGCTATCTCTGGGAAAATGACGTTGTCTGCACCTAGATTGGGGAAGCGAACCAGCAGTTGTTGGTTCTGGTCAATAGCGCTTGGGTTATTGTAATAAGCACAGACTGTCGCACGCCCTTTACCCCGAGAGGCTCGCGTATCCTACGATGTGCATTTAGCTTGCGTCCGTAAGTACTCTTCATGTTAACAGTTAAACTATTACATATATATCTTTAATACAGTCACCTGGATTTTGACAACCCAACATTTGTCAATGAGGGGGCTGGGGAGTGGGACACCAGAAGGGAGGATGAGGAGACTAACTTCATTGACGGTGAGTAGGACTAGTCCACCATCGGCTATTAGTGAAACAGAAGACCAGGGAGGGACCGAAGGAGAAACTTATGTCATAGTTAGGAGGTGGGAGAAGGCAGTGTCTTAGTGTGGGCCGCAGGCCCCTCTGGAGTTTAGATCGTCCAAAGAAGGTGAACTTTGGGTTAAGTGGGTCGCGAATGGAAGCTTCTGACATGGAAAACCAATCGCAGCAAATTCCTTTCGCCTAGTATTATAGAGAAATACGGTGGTATACAGCTTGCTCGGACTCTTAGAGTAATCCCTGAACTATCCCATAAAAGGCAGCAAAAGCCCTCCGAGGCGTAGACTAAGCTGCTGCTAAAGCCGCAGAGAAGTTAGAAATGAGCAACCCCAAATTCGTGACAGAGAAATGTGTTGTAGATGAAACAAGCTTCATAGAGGGCGTTCATAATGCTTTAGAAGACATGGGTACACAGACAGATGGTCTGCCACTCCGAGAGTTTATAGGGCTTGACAAGGCTATGCAAACCCAGTGGGATGAGCTGGTCAACAACCAAGCTCAGATAACTGAGATAGAAGGAGAGATCAACAAGCAGGAAACCAAATGACAAGTTTGGAAGAAGAATGGAGGGGGGAGAGACCGACATGGAGATTCCAAGCAAATGAGCTTGCAGAGCTGCAGGACGTGTTGAGGCTGCTTCTGTAAACTGTGAATGTCTGCGGACCCAAATAAACCACATCAGGGAAACAATCAACAGACTTCTTAACGAGGACACAACGCTAGCTGAGCATGTACGCACCCTGTTCCGAGAGCAAGGGGCTACAGTCGCCTCCATCCTCGCTGCGATTGGGATGGTAATATCAACCCTGATACTTGCTTTGACAGGTGGATGGGGCACTAGTGCCGCACCAGCACCTACACCGACGCCAGCTGACAAGCTCGGTCTGAAGGAATGGATTAAAAAAACAGCTGAACTCCTTGGCAAACGCCCTGAAGGGCCTAGCCGGTAAGGCAGCAGCTGCCCTTCCAGGGATCATTGGTTCCATCGTGGAATCTGGAATTTCAAACTTATCAGGAGGCAATTACAGCTCTAGGTCTTAGTTTGGAGGCTGATTCATTACATGGGGTTATTACCATTGGATTTCCTGATGGGGCTTTACGATGTGACGATGATGTGTTAATGATGTTAGGTCTTGATAATGGTCTGGGTGGAGAATGGCTTCCTTCAGGTACTTACATAGGTGACGGGCCCATCAACTTTAGCATATTTAACACCCTTTTCACCTCGATCAAGTCGATCTCCACACATAGCATGTTAGATGGCGCGCCCACTACGCTTCATGAAGTTGTTGGCTTAGAGAGCGTCTCTATCGGTGATACTATAACTACGAGCATCGCTAATCCTGTCTCTAAGAATGTCAATAGCGGAACTGTGCATGAGTTGAAGGTTCAGTTACGGGATAATTTAGTACTGCTATTGTGCAACCACAATCTTCCTGTCAGCGTTGGCCTTGAATTTACAAGATGTCAAGTTGTAATTATTGGTGACTACCCAAAAAAATGGCTTAAGCTTGTAATACTATGACTGGAGCCCTTGAAATGAGAGATAATAAGATATATGGACAGGGAGACCCGATTTCACCGAAGGATGCTGTCAATAAAAAGTATGTTGATGTACTCACGAGCAAAACCCTCATTATTATTCGGGCAGAAGCAAGTAGCTCCATTCGCAGAGGATATAATGGTCGTTTGGCGATGATACCAGGGGTCAAAACTCACTACACTCAAGCTGTGGATATACCATGTTATCAAGTGGTAAGATCATTCGTATTGGGCTGTCTTCTGGTGTGGGCGCTGATACTGGTACTATAACAGCTGCTCCTGTTATTAATGGATTAACTAGTAAGCAGTAGTGATAAGTAAGCCTGCTGACCAGCGAGCTGTTGACCAACCTTTACAGCTGGAACAAGGCAACGTTATAAACTTTCATATAACCACCCAAAACAGAACGGCGACTTGTTCTGTTGTATCACTTCTAATTGAACTGGACTTGTAGACTTATAAACTCCGACGCACCATTATATCCTGAGCTGCCCCCTACCGATGAGAATCCAGGGCACTCCTATCGGTTAAATGAGATCAGTCTCAAGAAGCAATACCTCGAGAAAGAGATTGAAAAATGTCTGTGAATGATATTGACCCATCGCAACACACAGAGTGATTTTGATTGTGCGGACATTTCCGCATTGTATATACCTTCTATTGAATAAACGAGACTGTAAGATACAGAAATGAACACAGAAGAGCGTGGTGCTGAACTTGAAGGTTGGGCAGAAAATGTCTTTATATATTGCTACAACTCAATGAAACTTACGCATGGCGATGAGGCAAGGCTCTTGCATACAGACTTGCTTCTAGTGGAAATTAAAACAGAAGATGTTTATGAAGACATGACGGACAATAAAGATCATCTAAGATACCAGCAACTATAATGAAACTCACTACCTATACAGTAATATTAATGAGAAGGTATTAAGAAAAACTTATATATGAATACGTAGGCCTGCTACCCAAGATGTATTCAGTATTTATGAATGACACGGGTGAGAAAAAAAAGTCAAAGGGTGTCAAGAGAGCTGTGGTGAAGCATCATCTGCGTCATGACCTGTATAACGGATCCTTATTCGAAAAGAAGCATTTTCGACATGGAATGCATATGTTAAGGAATGTTGGCCACAAGGTATATGATCTACACGAAAACAAAATATCTCTTTCCCCGTATGACTCTAAGAGATGTATCGCATCAAATGGATTAGCCACCCTAGCGCATGGACACGTCACCTGATTGGAGATGGGTTTCCTTGATATTATTTGTTCATAGTGTCCTCGCGCCATATGATCATCAAACGTTTTGCATGCATGCTTAACGATACTTTTCTGACACTCAAGGCTGTGACAACATTTGAACTGAATAATCCGTACTAGCGCTATGACCGAAAAACGCCGCGTCTGAACACATTATCATAACATAACCTCTGTTATTGGTTTCTACATGATCTATAACCAGAGACTTTATACGTTACACCTGATCCTCTTCCATACCATCAGTGACAGAAAAGGCACCCTGATACCCAGACACTTTCACAAACTGAAGCTGAAACTTGTAAGGTTTTCGGGGTGTCCCATCCATACACCAACACAGACTGGGCGATAATGATGATGACCAGTAAAATATTTCACTGAACTTTGGAGAACCATACAATTCTTAGTTACGTCACTCAGCTGAATGTATCCAAGGATTATCCGTACCAGTCCACAAGTCCGGTGAATTGGCCAACAGCAGTCATTTCACACCTATCACGTGCATATACCCGAATAAATGGCCAGGTAAACACTCATATTGAAAAAAATGGGTATTTTTCAAAGAACACAGTCGTATCGAGCAACCAATGCGCAGCCATCGAAGACAGCTAAGCCTAGCATGTAATATCAACAAGAACAGCTACCCACTTAATAATTACTGATATATTTGAGTTCACAAACAGTTACTAAATGATACTGTGGTTGAGTGCCAATAATACTTTATGACAATAAACTTACCTATCATCATAACGTACCCGTCTCAGTCATCCGTTATGTGAAGTAACGCCCTTCAGCTAGTGTGTATTACAAACTTCAGCTTCCAAGATCCACGAGTGAACTACGTGTCACCTGCTACCTTTACCCTCTCGTCATACATGCTCCATATCTAACAGCCACATGCCTATCCTGTCTAGGCAATGCCCGAACGGCCTGAGCGATTTCCCAGCCCTTACTGACCAGGCGAAAGGATGTCCCATGAGAATTGGGATAGCGTGTCTAAGTCGTTGAGTGAATCACCCCAGATAACACAACGCCAGCGGCCCGCTGGTGGCTACCGTCGGCAGTTCCCAGCTGACGGTCCACCAACGACCCAACGGTGGCTCGCCGTCGGCTTTAGCCGATAGCCAGCCACCGTTGGGCCACCGGCAGTTCCAAGTTGACGGTCCACTGGCGGCCCAACGGTGGCTCATTGTCGGCTCTAGCCGATGACCAGCCACTGTTGGGCCGTCAGCAGTTCCCAGTTGACGGTCCACCGGCGGCCCAACGGTGGCTCGTCTTCGGCTGGATGTCTGCCATCGCGCCATCTAGCTGCATCTTTTCAAATTAGTAACGACCTTAACCTTAGTTCAGTCGCTGAATGTTGGCGGTTATTTTGAAATTCGTAAAAATCGCTCAGTTTTCATCACTGTGTTAGGTGAGTTGCAGGTACCTTTATCCACTTTAAATACGTATTAAGATAATACATGGGATATGAAAACATCTAGTATTCATCGCATTTTTTTGTATTTGAATGTTTTTTTTCATGAAATTTACCCGAGTTGGATTTAAGGAGTTAGGGTCAACTTACCTATGGCAACTCGTACCCAGACCTTGTGCGTATATGGGACTTTTACTTAAATTCAAAATAAGTTATCTCCTGGCTCTGACGAGCTCGATACAATATAAAGCTTCCATTTGAACGGCAAGCTTAACTAAGGTTCCCGACGAACTAGCATTCAAAAAAGCGACGGCTGGCCGACGGCGTGGCCAAAAGCGCGGCCGTTTAATGGCCGACGGCAGGCCGACGGCTGGCCTTATAATCAGCTACATCTAGAGAACGGTGGGCCATCGGTGGGCCACTGGCGGGCCGACGGCCTCCGCGGTTGGTCCGCCGGTGGATTGTCACCACAGCCAGGTTGGGCTATCTGGCCTCCGAGTTGGTCAACTCTAACAGGTGACAGTCCAAGGGGTCCATCAGCATTCAAAAATAAAGTAAAAAATTAACGTTTTATTTCTTATAAACCCATGATGGAGAAAATGTTCCTTCATCAACAACCCAATTGTCGTGGATCTGCCACAAACACAAGATAGCGATACGACACATTTTAGAATTCATTTTCCTGCCAAAGTAGATAAGTTTTTACGGTTTTCCTTGATATTCTGTTTAATTTTTATTGACTGCTCGAAATGGACCGAATGCCTAACGACGCTTTATGTCACAATGTGACTATTACAACAGTTGCATTATACCTCCATTATACCTCCTTATAAGATCCTCCTTCTCATATTTGTCGTATAGAAACTGCAAATATCGTGAAGTTGCAAAGATTAGGAACATCGTATACTGGGGGCCGGTATCTTCTGTGCCAGCGTACTGACAGGAAGTAGGCCGCCGCGCTGCAGACGACAGGAAGGAGCTGCCCTTTTGCGTATTCCACCCCACTCAACTGATGACCGCACTGTCGCTGAAGAAATGTTAAAACGTTTTAAAAGAGAAAAGAAGTCCTTACATCGCTGAGGGCTTGACATAATATTGTGGTGGACCAAGCGAATTCATGTGTGGGCCTGCGTTTGGTGACATGGACTACATGCTTCTCTACCCCTCAATAAATCCAGGGTTGACTAAGACTGTAGATGTGACGACTTCCGGTCTTGGGTTGCATTCACAAAGTTGAGTTAATGAAGCATCTCTGCCAAAGGCATTTCAGAGGGTATTTGTTCACAATGTTATAGTTAGTCATGATGATGATTTTTATTGCAAAGATGTTTGAATGACTAAAGTGATATAATCTGCACAGTATATTTGATTGAGGCACTGATGATTTTGCATATCTTTCTTCAACATACACCGCAGTGGATCAATCTAAAAGAGGTTAGACCAACAGTCCCATATGTTTTGATGATGCTGAAAATGCTCTACGCATAGGTAGTCTGGGTGAGCCCTCTCAGCGTAAATATGCGCTCGTTGGTAATGAGCTATCACAGTGTGTACATCGAAAGACCTTAAGCTGCAGGCTCCTTCCGAAGAAGGCTGAAACACCAGAGGCTAGGTTATAATCGAGAAAATCCTCCTTTTTCTGGAGCTCCTCTCCCTCAGGACCATACCAACCATCCCTATGACAATGCATACGATTGCAGAGTCTATGAGATTCTCTGTATCATGTCGTGCATACTTCCTGCTATCAACTGGCGCTAGAAGGCAACAGTCCACAATACCGGCCTCATGGTCCCAACTGCACACCATGCATAAGGCTACGGTAGGGTCGCAAGGATAGTTGACCGTGACGTCAAAAATGACCTTTGAATCAGAGGCTACAAATCCAGTTTTTGTCCACGCAATAAACCTTAACAAGGGGTCCAGAACAGAAACGGCTGGTAGCGTCTTCATCCCCGACACCCTCCACACAACTCGGTTTTGTGCGCCTAAATGGAAGCAAACGGGCCTATGTC
>CM067346.1:32043201-32060701 GCA_034190875.2 Urechis unicinctus
TCCCCTTTTTGGGTGCTCCCTTTTTTTTACGGGCCTTAAACTTTCTGCGGGTTGGGCGAACTCCCGAGGAAAACTGAATAATCGAACGCTTTCCGAAGAAATGTTCGAACAATTTGCGGCCACGCAGCGTTGTGGCATGACTGATACAGACTAAACAAAATAAGATATAAATTCACGGTTGACACGTGGGTTTTATGGTAGGCAAAGAAACTCCGTCTCTGACAGCGACAGCGCATCTATGGAAGCTGACTTGGGCTGCTGAAACTGGATTCTCGCATCTGCGTCATTCCCGGTTTACCTCGGCTCACGCACGAAATGCCGCTTCGCTCTATAAAACGTTTAATATCTCTTTTATTATTCATCGGAGGCCAAAAACACCAACACCATTCGATCCGCATCGATTTGTTCAGTTTATACTCAAAAATCATATTATAAGTGTCATAGGCACTTTAACGGGGCGGTCTAGAGCCAGCCTAATGTTAATCTGTTATGCATATGAAGGTATAAAAAACAGCACTATTCATGTTAGCCAATCCATCATCTGAACTTAAAACGTCCATAAAAAAAACCACCACTCGCGAAGAACCCCGCGGAAATCTCAACTATCCTAACAAGATGTGGATAACAGTAAAGGGGGCGAATATTTACATTAGACAAAAGATAAAATGATCAAAACATATATAGAGATGTTTGGCCGTGAACATTTTTACAAATTGAGAAGACTTAGAGTTTACTGAAATGAATATATGTATATATATATATGTATATATTTATGTGTATATAGATATGTATTTATATATATATATGTATATATACATATAAATATATATGTCTGTATATATATATATATATATATATATATATATATATATATACATACATGTATATATATATATTTATATATATATATATATATGTATATATTTATTATATCTATGTATGTTGTATCTTTGTATATATCTCTATATATATATATATCTATCTCTCTGAACAAATAAAAGTATATATGTATTCATATAAACATTTACACGCATAAATATATATATATATATATATACATGTATATATATGAATTTATACATGCATAAATATACATAAATCTATATATATATATATATATATATATATATATATATATATATATATATATATATATATATATATATATATACATGAATCTATAAATATATATATATCAATATATATTTATATATATATATCTTTACATATGTATGTATAAAAATATATCTATATATATAGATTTATCCATGTGTGTCTATATAAATTTGCATACATATATATATATATATATATATATATATATATATATATATATATATATATATATATATATATATATATATATCTCTATATATATATATATATATATATATATATATATATATATATATATATATATCTATATATATATATATATATATATGGGTCAATATCATTCACAGACATTATTCAATCTCTTTCTCGAAGTATTGCTTCTTGAGACTGATCTCATTCAACCGATAGGAGTGCCCTGGATTCTCATCGGTAGGGGGCAGCTCAGGATATAATGGTGCGTCGGAGTTTATAAGTCTACAAGTCCAGTTCAATTAGAAGTGATACAACAGAACAAGTCGCCGTTCTGTTTTGGGTGGTTGTATGAAAGTTAATAACGTTGCCTTGTTCCAGCTGTAAAGGTTGGTCAACAGCCCACTGGTCAGCAGGCTTACTTATAACTACTGCTTACTAGTTATTCCATTAATAACAGGAGCAGCTGTTATAGTACCAGTATCAGCGCCCACACCAGAAGACAGCCCAATACGAATGATCTTACCACTTGATAACATGGTATATCCACAGCTTGAGTGTAGTGAGTTTTGACCCCTTGCTCTCGGAACAGGGTGCGTACATGCTCAGCTAGCGTTGTGTCCTCGTTAAGAAGTCTGTTGATTGTTTCCCTGATGCGGTTTATTTGGGTCCGCAGACATTCACAGTTTACAGAAGCAGCCTCAACACGTCCTGCAGCTCTGCAAGCTCATTTGCTTGGAATCTCCATGTCGGACTCTCCCCCCTCCATTCTTCTTCCAAACTTGCCATTTTGGCTTCCCGCTTGCTGATCTCTCCATCTATCTCAGTTAACTGAGCTTGACCAGCTCATCCCACTGGGTTTGCAAAGCCTTGTCAAGCCCTATAAACTCTCGGAGTGGCAGACCATCTGTCTGTGTACCCATGTTTTCTAAAGCGTTATGAACGCCCTATATGAAGCTTGTTTCATCTACACCACATTTCTCTGTCACGAATTTGGGGCTGCTCATTTCTAACTTCTTTGCGGCTTTAGCAGCAGCTTAGTCTACGCCTCGGAGGGCTTTTGCTGCCTTTTATGGGATAGTTCAGGGATTACTCTATGAGTCCGAGCAAGCTGTTTACCACCGTATTTCTCTATAATACTAGGCGAAAGGAATTTGCTGCGATTGGTCTTCCATGTCAGAAGCTTCCATTCGCGACCCACTTAACCCAAAGTTCACCTTCTTTGGACGATCTAAACTCCAGAGGGGCCTGCGGCCCACACTAAGACACTGCCTTCTCCCACCTCCTAACTAAGACATAAGTTTCTCCTTCGGTCCCTCCCTGGTCTTCTGTTTCACTAATAGCCGATGGTGGACTAGTCCTACTCACCGTCAATGAAGTTAGTCTCCTCATCCTCCCTTCTGGTGTCCCACTCCCCAGCCCCCTCATTGACAAATTTTGGGTTGTCAAAATCCATGTGACTGTATTAAAGATATATATGTAATAGTTTAACTGTTAACATGAAGAGTACTTACGGACGCAAGCTAAATGCACATCGTAGGATACGCGAGCCTCTCGGGGTAAAGGGCGTGCGACAGTCTGTGTTTATTACAATAACCCAAGCGCTATTGACCAGAACCAACAACTGCTGGTTCGCTTCCCCAATCTAGGTGCAGACACCGTCATTTTCCCATAGATAGCCCAGCTGGCCTTTACAATCACGCCTCGACGGATGCTAATTGTTACCGCAGCTTTGTACTAAACCTTGGTCACGCAGTTATGTTGACCTATGGGAAACAGCATAGGAGAGAGCTAACGCCCAATATCAAGGCATTGACACATCGGATGACGAAAATGTGACTAAGGATGAGACCGAGGTAGAGGATAAGGCAATAACCGATGTCTATAGCAACCGATTTTATATTCCGCTTGACTTTAAACTCCTTGAGAGCCACATGCCATTCTACCAGAGTGCGCTTGGTGACAGACAGGAATACGAGTTCACATTCAACGACTACAGCCGTGTGATTCACGCAACGGGTGACACCGACGCCAGCTACACAATCGATGGCATATCCTTGGAATGTGACATGGTCACCCAACCAGAGCTACACTCTTAGAAATAAAGGTTCTTGTGGGTTCTATGTTGAACCCCGGGGTGCTATAAAGAAACTTAAGGTTATATCACAGGTAACAAGGTTCGATATGGTTTCAGAAGGTTCTAAATTAAATTTTCAAGGTTCTTTTTGGAACCCTAATGCTTGGGTTGATGTGAATTTACCTTTAAGCCTTGTGTATTCTTGAGCTATAGGTTTAGTGTTGTGTCAGCAGAAGTGGGTGTGTGGTGATTGTTGTAGAGGGGGTGGGGTATTCATCTTTATCTAGAATTGATCCGAGAATTCTTACAAATGGCGTCAGAGGAACATCAATGTGCTGTGAAGGTCAAGCTTACTTCTCGTACAAATGAATTTTGTTACGGAATCCTCTTTGGACACTTGTTGTTTCCAGTACTAATGAAATTCAATTGTACACAACGGAATGGAATAATCGAATTGTCGTCCCTGATACGGCAAACAAAGCACCAGAAGGGAAATGTTTATGTGAATTCATTGGGTTTGACAAGACAATATAATGAAATGACCATAAACTACACACATTTACAGTGGTTTAAATACAAGGACATATGTCCTTAGACATAAAGCGATCGACCGTACAGGTCTGCCATTACACTTGCGCGCCGTATGTTTAAACATCTTTTTCGTGGGGTGTTGGGAGAAGATTAAGAGATTCAACTGTGTACCCAAACATTGTAAATGTTGGCGTCGCCGTCGAATGTTGCCGCGAAACCCAAGGTTAATACGAATACACAGACAAGTCATAAAGCCTGATATCGAAGGCGACAGTTAAATTGTAAAACTTGGGAGTTCGCTCAAGGTTGCTGATGAGACGGGAGCACTTGTAGAACTGCCTAACCATATTATTAGGCTAAGCATACTATGCAGACTATAAAGTTGCA
Source organism: Urechis unicinctus (assembly GCA_034190875.2). NCBI lineage: Eukaryota > Metazoa > Annelida > Polychaeta > Xenopneusta > Urechidae > Urechis > Urechis unicinctus. The sequence goes on from CM067346.1 coordinate 32,047,502, forward strand.
TGTAATCCTGGTCAACCTGTAAGTGCCTCCCCAATTTATAAAGGCTCGTTGACCTGATGCTGCGGCGGTTCCGGCTGCGTCACATATAATCTTACCAGTCTACGGCGGAAGCTCGACCTCGTTGGAGCGTTCCAGTAATTTTTCGAGCCTTCAACGGATTTGGAAATCCTGTCGACCAACTTAACTTTCTTCGGTAAGTGTGTAAAGAATATTTGATTTATTCTCTATGACGTATTATAATTCTCACTTGCTTTGTTCGAGAATCTGTGCTCGTATATCAAATGTTCAAGAAGGATCTAGACAAACAATTGCAGGAAAACTTGGCCTTGGTTGCAGCCAAAATTTGGTTGCATGTAGGCGCAGCTTTGCAAGAGCATGTTAAAGTTACGAGGAAGCATAAAGGAAAGGTATGATGTGTCTGTTTCTTAAAATAAAATAGGCACATTTTTCAAGGTTTGGTTTACATACTTGGTTCGAAACAATGAATGAATAGCTTGAAACATTTAATAGTGTTCCAGAGAATAATCTGTGTCAGCCACTTATTTCATCAACATAGCTATGATGTAATGTTGCTTGGAATGCTATATTTTATGCAAATAATCACTTTTTGCAATTGTTACATGCTTTTCAGGAACCTCCACAGCAGACGCCAACCCTCTTCAACCGGACAGTGCTGATCTGTGGCTGGACAACCGTCAATACCGGCTACAAAGCAGCACACTTTCCTGTGTAGCTAGGAAGTCGTATTAAATGCATCTATTTTTTTTTTAAATAAAGATTTGGTTTGAAAAACAAATATTGGTTTTATTTATACTGTGCAGTACTTATTGATTATAAGTAATATGGATCCGGATTATTTTAAATTAGAACGTTGAAGGTTCCATATATGAATACATACATAGAACCTTCCAAGGTTCAACATTTGGAACCCTAACAGTGATACAAAAAGAACCTTTGAAGGTTCGTTATGCTTGGGGGAGATATAGAACCTTTGAAGGTTCTATATGCTTGGGGAGAATAGAACCTTTGTAGGTTCTTTATGCTTGGGGGAGATATAGAACCTTTGAAGGTTCTATATGCTTGGGGGAGAATAGAACCTTTGAAGGTTCCAAATAAATAACCTTAAAAAAGGGTTCATTTATGGAACCTCATAGTAGGGTTCCAAATTGAACCTTTAGAGGTTCCTTATCTATACCGGGTACATACAACCTTTAAAGGTTCTTTGTAGAACCTTCCGTGTTTAGAGTGTAGCCCGCATGATAAGCACCCAGTACACAGGTCGGCTTGCAATTCTGTATGAACGTGTGCTCCGCCACAGGAAGCTTGCATACAATAAAAGTGACACACTGTGGAACATCAACCTGAACGTACCGTCCCGCAGCATGAAGGGCATCCTACTGCTCATTGAAGACCCAGCCAATGCCTCATTTGCTAGGAATACAGAGTCATTCCACAACCCAGAGATTACACAAGTCGATGAGACCATTGAAGGCATCCCCAACCAACTCTACGCCGAGAGAATACATGGCTAACGGCAGTGGGACGCAGTACGTCAGCTTCTAGCAGAGACCAAGCACGCTAAACTCCTGCTGAAGACTGATCAACCTACTGCATATGTCATGTGGGTAGTAGAGTCCTGTGGACGTTGGGTTCAGCAATATATTAGGCTTCAAAAGTGTATACTTATATTTATGGATCCTGATATAATCATTGATCAACTCCTAGCACAGGACGCTAAGTCCCTGGACCCACCCCCAGCAGCCACTGTCGCTGAGCTAAACCAAGAGGGGAATGATGTCTTCTATAAAGGGTGTCATGCCGGTCAGTACCTGGGTGCGCAGCACCTGACAATTGTCCAGGCTGAATTAATGTTTGATGATGAGATCACCAAGCTGTATGTGAGATACGAGGCTAGGTTAGGTGCTAGCATGACGCGCACTACAGGTCAGGTCTATGGTCATGTTAGTTTACCGGCAAATTATCATGGCAGAGTGGGGCCTGCTGGGGGTCGGGCCCTACTCTACCACCCTGCTTATGAGCCGCACTAACCGGATGGGGTCATCTTACAAAACATAAATCTCCTATACAAGCTGTAATTAGTGGTGTAGTGTAGATGAGGGGCGGTGCGCCAAGACCCTCACTCTATATACTACTATATGAATTCATGTATATATATATATATATATATATATGTATTTGAATATATATAAAATATGTACAAATATTTACATACATATATGTATATGCATATATATACGTACATATGACTATGTGTATATATACATATGTATAGATATGTATGTATATAAGCACATCAATATATAACATATATATTATTATATGTATACATATAAATGTATAAATATTTATAAATATATATATATATATTATACATATATATATACATATATATAATATATATACATATAAACATAACATATATATATATATATTTATATAGATATATATATATATATATATATATATATATATATATATATATATATATATATATATATATATATATATATATATATATATATATATATATATATCTATATATATATATATATGTACCTGTCAATTTATGTACGCATAAATGTATAAGTGAAAGTTAAAATGTGGTGCTAATACTATTTGCGGCCTTGTACAGCATGTCGCTTAATGACCTCTCTTCGACGTTGGTGCTTTCATTTGTGTAATGATGCTGACAGCATGGTGTATGGCATGCACAATGTTCGTGACAAGCAAACAAGCAAAGGTCAATTGTTTGATATTTATTAGATCAAGTCTGTTGTAGGCAAGTATTATCTGCATGGGTACATTCGAAACAACGTTAACATGCGTAACAACAAGGAACCTGTCTACGCACAAGCTGTCAAATAAATTCATTAGGAATCCATTCCCCGTTCTCGGCTTATTCCGACATGATTATATGAGTTCCATTTAGCTGTTTCCTTTAATAGAAGTCGCAGGCACATTTATTGAATTACTTATCGTGTCATGAACAAATGCATTGAATTCTCGACTTTTTTTTATCCTGGTACGGTATTCTTATTGAGAGAAGAAGCAACGGCAGCATCGTACGTTGGTCGGAAATGTCTACTCATACTGTAAAAAAGTGACTTGTCTCTTGAAGCATTTTAATACATATATGTGAAGTAAATATTTCTCTTAACACCGTCCAATAAAGGTTGGCTAGTCTCACATTGCAATCCATATATCTCATATATATATATATATATATATATATATATATATATATATATATATATATATATATATATATATATATATATACATATAATATATATATATATATCTATATATAGATGTATATATATATATAGATATATATATATATATATATATATATATATATATATCTCTCTCTATATCTCTTATATATATATAAGAGATCTATATATATATCTATATATATATATATCTATCTCTCTCCTATATCTCCTCTCTCTATCTCTCTCTCTATATATATATATATCTATATATCTCTCTCTCTCTCTATATATATATCTATATATATCTCTCTCTCTCTCTCTATCCCTGTTAATCCGAATCGTCAGCACGTGATATACTTAGATATTGTTATATTATATTATGTCTACTTAGTTGGTCATGGGTGTCAGTGTAATTGAATCAGTGACTTCTCATGCGGTGAGGTACCAGAGGAACAGCAGGACACAGGTCGTAAGGTCAGAGGGAAGGACGATATTGCTGGATGCAGTGGTACCTGAAAAAATACACAGCGGCGTTGAACAATCATAGCAATAATATTGTATGTACAAGTATTGTCCTAACACTTGTGCAAGAGACGTAACACACTGACGTTGTTTGCACACGGCGAACCCGTCCATCACCATGCATCGCTCTTTCTCCGTCATACAGCTCACGTCCTGTGACCAACACAAAATGATTGATATCAGCTGCTGCATTTGTTGGACGCGGTACGGTATCTGGATTTGTCGGTTTATTATTGAGATATTGTGGACTGTTTGATTATGTTCTCACCTCACATACATCGTTGCAACTACACCTGCGGCATCCAAATTGGTCTTTGTCATATGCGTCGCATTTATTAGAGCAAGGTTGCTTCTCAGGGCAAGGATCATCTGCTCATAGAGACATGATTGATATAGCATTTTGATCCTCAACAGAAGATGTAATTAATGTGATGTACTACCGACTGGAATACTATTTTTAATATGTATTATTATTATTGCTATTTTTCCTATAATAGTCACGGTCCGGTTGTTTAATAACTCTATCGATATAATTTACATAGCCTAATGACCGAAAATGCACTGATCTTACCGATACACATTGCTTTGGGAGGACAAGGTGCTCTCACGCACTGCACTTGGACCATGCGGCAGCTCTGGCATCGTGGACATTTGATATTCTGATAGCACAAGCGGGTATATGTCATAATGCATCTAAAAAGCATAAATACTTCAGACACGTTCATGCATACAGAATTTCAATCTGCAACATATTGTCAGCATCACCTTGCATGGCAGAGGATCCACGAGATCACATGTTGGGCAACCGTTGATATCGAATACGTACACTTCGTGGGAGGCAGGTGGTAAACATTTTGGAAGTGTACATGTTGTACCATTCACTGCATAAACAAACCAATAGTATTAGCGTTCTACTTCTTAATCATACACTGTCAAGTAGATTCATTGTAGCTTGCCGATGGAATATGCGTAACGTGTTGATACCTGGTCGAGTCGGGCATCGGTGGCACGCATCTCTGCATTCCTCCTCCGTGACGAAGTTGTTTGCATTACCTAAGCATCCCCCGTAGGTAAACGGCTTGCACATCTGAGCCTCGCTATCAAAATACCATCTTGGAAAGGCACCTTTACAAGGCCCGATGTCCTTCTCCAAACTGCAGGCTGTCCAACAGCAATCTCACATTAATCAGCAGTAAATGCCAGCCAATATCTCGTACACTATCAAAGTAATTCATCGACACGTATTGTCAATGAAGGAAGTTTGCGAGAGAGATTACAAGGAATTGCGTACCTGGACAGCAAACGGAGTTTGGATGACTGGGGTCAGGGTGACAGAATGAGCCCTTAGGGCAGCGAAGATTATTGCAGTATATTTTACTACCAGAAGCATCCAACACAGGAGCCCCGGCAGGACATGTATCTAAACGAGGTGATGGATTTATCAGTTGCCATGCATTATTAGTGAGCGCATTTCTGTTCAATACCAAAAATGCGAATATCTGAATAGTGCGTATACACACCTGGACAGCAAACTGCAAAGCTGTCATCAGGAGCTATACTACAGTATGTGCCAGGAGGGCATTCCTGTCTTCCTGGCCCGCGACCACAAAATAGCCCCGGCAATGGTGGGCCGCTTGGACATTTGATTGGCACGTCTGCAAAACGATTACCACGTTTTCAACAGGGCGGTTGCTCGTTACACAATGATAATGGCCACTTTATCAGATAAATTACTGCGGTTTTCAGAAGGCATCCATTTACCTCTATCCATGCAAACGGCATAACCTTGCATTATAATGCACTCTTCGTGCGTTGCACATTTGACGTCCTGTAGGAACATTCGTATGATAAATAGCTAGCCTTAAATAATTATTACTCGTGAATATCAATCATACACCTCAAACTAGTTTGATGTTTGCAATAATATATATCGTCACAAAAGAACCACCTGACACGGGTCAATGCATTTGCATATTGGGCAACCATACACATCCTTGGCATAGGCTTCACAGTACAAGGCACAACGCATGAGTGGACATCGATCAGCTGAATCACGCAGAAGGTAAAGAAGCATTCATATCATATCACACCTAACTAACCAATGCGCATTGGAAACTAATCTCTTTATGCTACCGTAATCTATCCTACACGGAATATGATCAGTTATAAACATGTGATCCACCCCCATTTGCTTAGACTTTCCAGAAAGATACAGCATAGTTATAACTTAGACATGCAATTACCTATCATCCCATGCCGATATAAAGGCAATGAAGAGTATAAATAACTGTCTTCATCAGAAAGAATTAAGTACCAGGGTCATTCAGCGACATCTTAACGATTAATAGTGTTTTCAATATTATTTACAATCAACGCCAAACAACTACTTACGGAGACAGACGGGTTGAGGTTCACATGGTGTGGTAACGCATATTATCTGCATCATTTGACAGGTCTTGCAGCGTTCACATGTTGCACCCTGTAATATTAATAACATAGACCAATAGGAAATCAATTTAATGTGATGGGATTTCATTAAATATAACACAGAGTAAGGGAATGGTGAGAAGAATACCTTGCATGGCAATGGGTCAACACAACTACACGTTGGGCAGCCATTCGTGTCAACAGCGTAAATTTGATGCGAGGCACAAGGACGGCAGGTTTGAAGTTGACATGCTATCAGGATTAAGCAACAACGTACAGCATCAAGTGTGCAACCCTAATTAACGTCATGCAATCCTTATTTACCCATTGATGAACATCGATTGTATTATCATAATGTTATTTAAATTAATTTGGTATGGTGTTATCTTCAGTGATGCTATAACATCCAGATATCATATAATCATTGACACCCGTTACTTATTTACCACGTAAGGAGGGGCATGCCTTGTATCCACACGTGTCTTGGCATTCTGTAAGTGTGCTAAATCTATTGTGGTTGCCTTCACAACCTCCATAAACAAATGTCTCGCATGTTTGCAACTGGCTATTGAAGTACCACATTGTAATGGCGGCTTCGCAAGGACCTGGATCCTTCTCGAGAATACATGCTACACAACAAAAATAGAGTGATGATCTCGACCTCTCTCTACTCTCTTACAATGTCAGTTATAATGCAAAAATCGTTACAGATGCAATTACTTACTTGGACAACAAACAGTATACGCGTCAGCAGGATGAGTCTTGCAAAATGAGCCCTTGGGACAGGGCTGAGTGCGACAGGTTAATTCAGCCCCAGTCGGACCCAACAGTGGATGGCCAGCAGGACACTTGTCTGGAAGACATGCATTTAAGTGTGACATTACGTTAAACTGCAAAGCCAATTTCTTCTTCATAAGATAACCCGAACCATATAATTTCCATGTCACTATAATCACCTGGTAAAGGTGGGCACCGTCTCTGACATTCATGTTCCGTCACAAATCTGTTAGCATTTCCACCACAGCCACCGTATATGAAGTTTTCACATCTGTTTGTGACTGAGTTGAAGTACCATCTAGGAAAAGAACCTCTACATGTTCCAGGTTCTACGGGCTGACTGCAAACTGCACAAGGGAACATTTGAATTGTCCAAAAACTTCATTCAAAATTATACTTGGTGCTTCAAGTCTTGCAAAAAAGCTATATCAGTGTCGCTGTATAAATCACCTGGGCAGCACACAGCGAAGCGGCCAAATGGGTCAGCATTACAAAACGTGCGATCTGGACAATTCTCTCCATCGATGCCACAGTTAAGCTCGTTCCCTGTAGCGGTATTCACCACAGGCGAGTCGCTCGGGCACTTCTTGATATCACCTGTATGAACATTCTTTCACTGATCACCGCTGGCAAAATCAGTTATTGTAAATGATTCGTTATGAGTATCATGAATCAAAATATCACTGTAAGATGTTGCACCTGATTGACACGCTCGGATACAATCTGCTTCAGACTGGAAATTGTTATCATTACCACCACATCCACCATAGTAGAATGGGAGACATTGACCGTTGAAGTGATACCATCTGGGGAAAATTCCATCGCAGGGTCCAATTTCTACTGGCTTATCGCATTTGCCACCTTGAGGTTAAACGAACAAAAACAGTGATTAATGCGATGTTAGGAAATCTTGTTCGGAACTTAAGTCTGAATTTCTAGTTATGTAGCAACGTAGAAATAACTTAGACTTCAGGACAAATACGCTTCCTTCTCGTTATGGTTAGTATTGCACGCGCGTTATGATTCCATGAGCTCTTTTTCAAACGTGATGACGACCATATTTTCGTAAACGTGACAACGAATGGTGACCTATATCGTTCTCGTCATAATAGCTGAGCTACCGAATCGAGGACGCTGTCTGACGTAATGTAACGCAGGGTTAATACTGGCGATGCTTAAGCTCTCATTACAAGGCCGGATTGTCGGCATAATAATAATCACTAACAGTTTCAATCCGTTCCTATTCGTTGCAGTAACATAAAGAATTTGAGATACAATTTGTATGCTTTGACATGTCAGGGTAGTCATGAATATTTGGGGCTGTAATACAGAAACAGAACACGAACCTGGATTGAACCAAATAAACCAGGTACCCAAATTTCTCAGTCCATTGAAATATTCGCGGTAATGTGATACTTGAAGCCTTCCATTTTACACAGATAAAAATTGCTCCGGCTTTTCCCTTGATAGTTTGCGTAGTTACATTCATACATATTTCGGACTCAGAACTTACATTTCTCTTGCCTTATACATTGGTCATTATGCCAGATCGGGGCACTCGCTGGACAGTGACATCCGGGTACACACAGATCTATGCATATTGGATTTGGTACCTCGCAAGTTCTATTGCAAGCGGAGCCGCAATTATTCCATTCTTGATTAGCTGGGCAATCTGCAAACAAATCTTCCCTCGTGAGATTTCTTCATGTAGAAAGTTTTACGGTGAGGGTCTTATGCAAATAGTTCTCGACCATTTCGGTAAACATTTATCATTGGTGATCATTCAAGTGAACATTGCGAGTTGTTTGTTTCATAAACTACTCTCCTTCTGCTCATAATGGTATTCAAAAGTGGGAAACGTTTCCCCTCTTAATTAATCATTAGTTCATTTTAGAAGGCAATTAATACATTACTTATGCAACAGACACCGGATGCGCAGAAGTAAGGATTCGGACATGGTGTGTTGCTGCTACACGTCAGAGGTGAATCATCTGGCTGTGTGACCATATCACTTCCAGTTGGACATTGGGACACTGAAAATATAGGACATTGCTGCATGGTCATAGATAGAGACATTGCTGCATGGTCATAGATAGAAAACACGCCCATGCCCTGTGAACTGATTATCATTTAATAATTTCAAGCTTAAGGAGAGAATGGAACGCATAAACGTGTTAATACGCTTCCACCATAGAATCATCTCTGGCGAGAACCATCATTATCAACATTTTATCAGCTAGCATGTCGTTCTCGTTCTTTATCCCATTCGCTTGCTCTTTCTCATTCGCCTTCACTTTTTTCTACCCCCCCTTCCCCCACATACACACACTAACACAGATCTTTCTGAATCGCGCGCACATACAATTGTTTGGGGGGAAATTGCGACCTGTATCGCCAACCAAACAGAAATTTAATTGACCAATTGATGATCTTGATGACGAGCTACCTTTGGTTAAAACACAATTAGGGTAGTATCATCAGATTCAAAATAAGTTTATCATCAGCTTTTCCTAATTGTATTGCGGCAGTTAATAGCCAATATGATGACAAACCCTTCCATGAGAACTGACCAAAAATCAAAGCACAGCTCTTGCAGATTCGTAATGATCATTAATTCAAACTGTACCGGAAATGACGTCATCAACATAAATAAAATTTTAAGATTCAATTCGCGCTGTCCACAACAACACCTGACCCAATTTTTATGACTATTGAAACGATATTTACGATTTTATAACTGATAGAAATCGTTACGATGATTGTCCATGTGAAAAAAAGGGGACTATTTTATCAAACGTGTCAGTTATTTAGGTTTTATAATGCTTTCAGAAAATGTCATGATTGTAACGATTGAACAATGATTGGCTTGTCAATTACGAATTGATTGCTTCAAATGGTCCGTTCGTTATCAACCTGATCTTCATTTTAGCCGGGGATTACCCCATGCCAATATTCCCACTCCCTGCCCTGCGAAGGAAAAGTGGTGACTCAGTATTTGAGTATATTTCTCGAATTGGTTTAATATTTATTATCTGAGCATTCAATGATAGGTTGTTTGACTAATTCTGGTTGTAGAAGATGTGTTATTGGTGATACTGTGCATATAGATGACAGGTGATGTGAGTGTTGCAGTGAGTATACATCAAACGCTATATTACAGCACTGTATATTGAATTTAACTGCGAAAAAGTTGATGTTGTTTACTTCCATAGAATGAACCATCGCTGACTAATCAATCATTAGGGGGAATGAATACCTGTTTTTGTCTGCCACTTGCATATATTATATGTCCAGAGCGAATATGATGCACAAACAAAATCTTTTTTCGCTGTAATGTTGATCACAACCCTTTACCGCTCTAACGTGCCGACATACAAAACTTAATCGAAAACACATCCTGAAGATGCAGATTCCTAACAAAAATATGCAATGGAGTAGTGATCCCTATTACAATAATTCGGTTAATGTCCACATTAAATCGTTTGATCTCATTGGAAATATTCAGAAATGTTTGATGTTGACAAAACTGACACACATCGTGTAATACGGGCTTATGTCAAGCGTCGCGCATAAGGTACGCAATATAGCGGTCTAGTGCTTACTAACTTTGAATGCTTTTCTTCGACGGTATTTATGGTTAAGGATCCTGAAATAAAGCTGCGCGACCAATACATAAACGGAACTCTTCAGTTGAAGGGTGATAACTAAATAGGACGTGACTCGAATACACTTGAATGTGGTGCGAGGTGAGATATTACAACGTGGGGTAAATATATACTATAAGAAATTCGGCTTTAAGTACAATGACGAGGAAAAATAGAGGATACACCTCACATTCTATATATGACAAGATTAATTAGGTGAACTCTTTAAGTTATCAGTCCCAGCTGGAAGATGTACTTACATAGTAGTATTAACGAAATTATGCCATTTATCATCGTATCAGCTTTGTTGACTCTCTGGCATACACTCTAAAATCATACATTTATTTAGTTCTTTTGAATAATACAATCATAAGCTTGTGGCGCCATTAAGCCGATGCCATTCCCTGGATTCGCTTATTAGCAGACTGATCTATGGGGATACACAAATGCATGCAATTATAAGCGCTTGATAGTTTTGCGGTCCGTGTATATACCGTCTTTCAGTTTTAGGTTCATCTTAACAAAAAACCAAAAGTGAACAACATTAACGAAACCGTAAACCGATTTTCATATGCGACTACGCCAAACAGATTACAAACATAGTGAAAGAGCTTGCAATTGAATAAAGCTACAAAATGATGTAAAGTTGATAACGAACGGACCCATTATTCATGGAGATATTCAGATGTCCTCATGTTCGATGACCGTGACCTTAGTTTAACGCCTGTAAGGCTTTAACTGGCAATGAATGGGCGTCGCCGACAGATAATGCAGTCTTTAAGGTCATGCTTGTTCCGGACCCACTTAGAGTTAGATATCGCACCAGGCACTGACAGATACCGACGTTTTTAACCTGTGTGAAGAAGGTCATCTATTGAATATACAACGGCTACGTAGCCTTCAGATGAGTAACCATCATTTTGCCTGTATATCCATATCATGTGAAGCTCTGCTTTTTGCGTCCTGCATGGGCAATGGTTCATGACGACAAATCACGCCCGTTGCCGCTAATGAAACCTCATAACAGAGGTGTTTGATATTTGCTGCCACCTATAACTAATATGTCTGATAGCTGCTGCCTCCCATAACAGATACGTCTGATAGCTGCTACCTTCTATAACAGATACGTCTGATAGCTGCCGCCTCCCATAACAGATATGTCTGATAGCTGCTGCCTCCCATAACAGATATGTCTCATAGCTGCCGCCTCCCATAACAGATATGTCTCATAGCTGCCGCCTTCTATAACAGATACGTCTGATAGCTGCTGCCTCCTATAACAGATATGGTCTGATCACTTGTAACAGCTGCTGCCTCCTATAACAGAACTATATAACCCAGCCATAGCTGCTGCCCCTCATAACAGATACGTCTATAGCTGCTGCCTGATGGCTATCATAACAGATACGTCTCATGCGGCCTGCTGCCATACTTAAACAAAGCTGTTGAAATTACATTTGCTGCTGTCATAACTAGATACGTCTCATAGGGCTGCCTCCCATAACAGATATCTCAACCTGCTGTTGCTGATCCTTTCACAACAGGCAGATAGCCTCTGCCTTCCCATAACAGATCTACGTCTGATAGCTGCTGCCTCCCATAACAGATACGTCTGACAGCTGCTGCCTTCCATAACAGATACGTCTGATAGCTGCTGCCTCCCATAACAGATACGTCTGATAGCTGCTGCCTCCCATAACAGATACGTCTCATAGCTGCTGCCTCCCATAACAGATACATCTCATAGCTGCTGCCTCCCATAACAGATACGTCTGATAGCTGCTGCCTCCCATAACAGATACGTCTGATAGCTGCTGCCTTCCATAACAGATACGTCTGATAGCTGCTGCCTCCCATAACAGATACGTCTGATAGCTGCTGCCTCCCATAACAGATATGTCTGATAGCTGCTGCCCCCCCCAACCCTCATGACATAACAGTCTGATAGCTGCTACCATGCATTACAGAGCTCTCTGATAGCCTCTACCATTCATAACATCTGATCGCTGTGACCACTCTTAACAGAGCTGTCTAACCCATATCCACGCTTTCAACATCTAGTAACAGAGCTAACTAACCCATCATGGACCTGTAATCACTTGTAACATAGCTGTCTTACCCGCCACAATTGTACAATTTCTCATAACAGAACTATATAACCCAGCTCTTAGCCTGCTACCATTCATTACAGAGTCGTCTATTGCGTCTGTGGACCTGATGGCTATCGTAACATGGCTATCTCGTCTGCAGGCCTGCTGATACTTAAACAAAGCTGTTGAAATTACTTTTGGTCTGCTGTGATTCATAACTACATTGCCTAGACCATTTACGGGTCTGTTTTAAATCACAATAAGAGCTATCTAAACCAGCTGTTGGCCTGCATCCTTTCACAACAGGCAGATTTCCTCAGTACATTCTGTTATCTGCGCATTTGGATTTGGTTTGAAAAACGCAAGAGGGCAATTACGAATGTAATTGGATAGATACTATTGCTTGACTAAGCCATCAACAGCCACAACGTAAGCATTCCTTCTTTGGGGCGAGGCATTTTTGACCCCTGCTATCACGTAAACGCCCTCCAGCGACTCAAA
>CM067346.1:32068201-32085701 GCA_034190875.2 Urechis unicinctus
ATTTATATGTACGTATATAAGTATATATATATATATATAAATATATATATATATATATATATATATATATATATATATATATATATATATATATATATATATACATATATATATATATATATATATATATATATATATATATATATATATATATATATATATATATATATATATATATACACACATATATATAATATATAAATTATGTGGCATTGATGACAAAGGTAATTGGTATTGATGCGTCTGAGACTAAAGGGTCGACATCCGGTTAGCGATGTACTGTCTTATTTAGTAATTTGCAGCAGTTAATTTACTCTCGAGAATTTCCTGATCCTGTGCTTTTTTCTTAAATCACTATTCATCCTTAAAAAAGATCAGGAAAACAGTGCCATAATTTATGCTTCCAGATTGTACTGGATATCTACACACACCACGCACAACTTGTCATTGGACAAATTTATTTGCAGCATTTGTTGCTTACAAATACCTAGTCGAGTATAATACATCGTATAAGAGTCAGTGAATGCAGGAAGACGTCGCAAGTTGCTCTATTTAACCAGTGTTGATGCTCAGTCTATAGTATATAGATTGAAGCATATATGTGTATATACATACGTATGTAGATATATATATATATATATATATAATATATATATATATATATATGTATATATATATATATAATATATATATATATATGTAATATATACATATATATCTATACATATAGCCATATACATATATATATATATATATATATATATATATATATATATATATATATATGTATATATATAGTTTTATATATATATATATATATATATATATATAGTATATATATATATATATGCTTCGTGGCGACGTTCTTGTTAAAGTTGTGTTATCACATCTTGCAAGAAGTTCGGACGCACTTATCATATAGCCGTTTTTATTATATCTAGTCGAAGCCCTATATAAACTTGCACAAGCCCGCCATAAGTTAAGCTTAGGTATTGATTGCTTTTGCAACGCCAAAGATAGAACTTTTTGTTAGTTATGTAAATCAAGAGTAAAAATGCTCCACCTGCGCCGCAAGTATTTAGCATAGATGGTTCTTAAGACAATGTTTTACTAATCTTAATGCGCTTACTGAATAAGCGACACCCTTGATATTAAAACCTAAATCCTTGATCTACAGATCAACCCCATGTCATATATCATTATAAGATGTGCATGTAAGACTCATTACTTTTGCTGCATGAAAGATAAGAGGAGCGCATCAGATTACAGGCCGAGATCTTCCATTATCAATTTGTCAGGCTGCTGTCACGCTACTTTACGTGCATTACCAATTTGGCCAACAATATGCTGCACAGTAGTACAGTTCCTGCCCTTACTGACATTGTGTCAAAGTTCTGCGGACATCTGAGTACACCAACAGTACACCATCCCTATCATTTGCAGGCAAGCATAACAATCACGTAATTTAAAATGAACACAATATCAGGTTTCTTGAAAACCGGCCAAGTTTAGGTTTGTGGATGACAATTAAAGCATATGAATACAAGATACATAAATATATATCGGATTGTGTATCATCTAAAAACGAACAAGCTGCGAACAGCTACGAGCGGAGAGATGAATCTATTAACTAAACATTTATACTTTGACCAGTATCGTAGTATTATTGAGTAAAGATAACATTTCATTCTTTAGGTGTGGATATTGTTCTAATGATTGTACTCAGTCGAGTAGTCCCTACCATGGGCTGGGTGTAGTGTGATTCAAGAAAGCATTGCTATCAAGTCGGTAAAACAAAAACAAGCACGCACTTAAAAGACCCATAATCAATTTCATCGCAAATTTATTGCATTATTGGCTGTCCGTTTTCACTAATCTAAAATATCTACAGAAGAATATGTGTATTCCAGAATGCAATATAATTATGCGCAAGTAACGTATATGTAGAATGACGTTTATTAAGTATACTATTATCTAAAAAGCAACTGAAATAAAGCGTTACCCAAACATCACTTATGGGCTTAATTGCTTAATTGTGTTAGCAGACATCAGAATTAAAGAGTCGTCAACCTATCGCTGCCTCATAATTTGAACCGCAGTGTACAATTTCCTGAGACAAACATTTTGTTATAATAATTACTGGGACATTCACTTTTTAATGTCAAATGGTATCAGTAAACCAAGCATTTCATGTCTGTGTGGGCACAGGTTCAAGCGTATTAAACATCACTGTTCCGACGTCTCGCTCTCCTTAAAGCAAGAATAGGCAACCCCGCGTGTGCAACAGCCTTGATCAAATATCCATCCGCTGAATGCCCAAATTTACTGAGGGAAAGTTGACTAGTAATTGGCTATTGCATAGTTGCCCAAAAAACGGAAGAAACACAACGAGTTTAGCCAAAGGACGGCTGACCTTTAATATTACGCTTAAGTATAAAGCTGCTGTCATTGAACATCAGCGAAAATAGCGTGTTCTCTTATCAAATGTTAATGTTAATCTTCTTGAGATGATGCTTAGGCTTGTAAAATGTCAACGTCGCAAATCCAATACCTTGTATAAGTCTATCGAATACATGACCTTTCAATCACAGGAACAATGATTTGATTGTCATCTATTTGCGATCGAGGTTTGATAATGAATATATTTCGGCTCTTTATATGAAACGTTTCAAATTTGTTTGTCCATGCCTATACCTTTTTGTGCGCTGCATATATATTCAAACATGCTACAAAATGTAATAAAACGTGGAGGGTTTTAAATCATTTTATCTATTATCAGAAACACACGAGGATGCTTGAGTCGAATTTTGCTATGATTTGAAAAGGTTCCTATTCAGGTGAAATACAGCAATAAATGAAAAAAGCAACAAGGGGGGCCAAATTCACTGATGAATACCTCTATAATAGCTGACGGCCTACCACTCAGGCAAAAATAAAATTATTCTGTTCATTATTGTGACAAGATGGTGTCTTGTAATTAATTTTGGATAGATGGCGCATATTTATTGGTCAAACTCTGCGAACTCTCAATAAGTCACTTTTTTGTTCAGCCAAAAAGGTGCCACCATCGAAGATAACTGCGACTACCTTATAATTCAATTTAACAGCCACCGGACGGTTTAATTAATCAAAATGTTTTTGACTACTTCACCTGACAAAAAAACTGCTTGTTGATGGAACTCTTTATGTGGCCCACTTTCTACCCGTGTGATTATGCGTATAATCTTGTCTCTCAGCACAAGGCATTACAGACAACTTATCTCCTCAATGGTTCAGATAAACAAAGAAATCCCACGATTCATGATACGTTACATGCCATCGCCGAGAAAACGTATTTTCTCTGCACGTGCTATTTAGTTTTTTGCACAAGCTGATAGCTTCGTGGCCCAGAAGGTGATCGATGACTCAATAGGTTTCCATTGCACATGCTACACGAAGATACACAATGTCAACTTGCCAAAAATCGCCTACTCTCATTATACATTTGCAATAGCATATAGGGATGTTCTACTCACAGCCAGGAAGAAAATGATATTATGCAGTCGGCACACCATCACTGCTGAATAGTACTAGTGCTCCTTAATAGCACCATCCTATTTAATTACGCAATGTCAACTGCAATTAAATGTTTTTATATCTTTATATATATCACCCGGTAACGCAAAACACCAATATAAAGACACCGCTTGTTCGGAATACCGCTGCCCTCATTCAAAAGATATATCCTGTATCGTACAATCCTAGTTCCCAGAGGGTAGATGCACATAGAAGCAATGATTTGGCGATGACATGCATTGAGATCACTGATATAATTGTGTAGTGAAGGCTGGCAAAGGCGGGGGTAGATCTAGCCGACGTCTGATGCCGCTATTTCGCTTGAATATGGACGTTAATAGAAAAACACTATTGTAGTTTGAGTATGATAAGTGTCGACATTACCTTGATATACCCTTGTTTTGGCTGCTTTAATGCTCATTGAACATATGCGATATCGCACTGCATAGGGAGTTTGTTTTTGCGTAGAAGGAACCCCTGTATGTTTTGAACTTTACGAGCGAACCGGCAAGAATATGGACCTACTTAATCTTTTCAGAGGGGTTCAAATGGCCCTGAGTTCCATAGATATACTGCAAAATGAATATTTTACCCGGAATATTCCGCATGAAACTCCCATGTCACGGACGGAAAAACTACTCATGCTCGGGTTCACAGGCTGAATTCAACTCTCCCGAGCTTCGAAGGCAATAATGTCCTTTAAAAGGGGTAGCGCCCTTTTAATCACGTGGACATTGCGGCTCACACAAATCCTCGAGAAATCTGCTGCATGGTTAGCCTTCCACGTTAAAACCGATATTGTTGAAGAGGTGGTGCCCAGAGCATTACCTGATCCTTGTCGGGTTTTTTATTTGTCAAGGAAACGCAACAGGTGGTGATCAGTTTGCAAAAAGAAATCAGGGCGCACAGGTACACATTCTATTTCTCAACAACCCACTCCAATACCAAGCAATCCCGTTCGATAACTTTCTTTTTTGTAGTTGAAAATGCCAATGCTTTTTGTTTGTATGAAAACTTGCCAGCATTCTCAATGGCATCAAATATCGGCGGAGCAAAGGCTTCAAATTATCACATCACAACATGCCAACATCTAGATTCTTTGGCTTATTCTTGGCGATGTAGTGTTTGTGAGGAGCTTGTGGTTTCTTCAATCGAATCAAAATAACAACACAGTTTTGTCACAAACTCAGTGAAACTTTCACCATCAGGCTTAGCCTTACGGAACTTTACACACCTGCTTCAGTTGGGCGTCTCTGTGTTGACATTGAGCGTCCTCACGTTGATCTTCTGCTTCACAGTCGGCTTCCTCACGTTGAAGTTCATATCTATGTCTCACATGAATCTGATCTTGATTACCTAAATCGGTTCAAAAACCTTTACTATGTCACACCCCATTTCACCAGCAATACACAGCGGCCGAATGAGTTCCAAACTCTAGAATAACAAACGTGTTTCATATTATGAAGAAAGGACATTTTATTGATGCGATCTATAAAACTGTATGTAAAGGTTCGTATTAAGAATATGCTTTCTTGCTTCGACAGGGAAATTCGACAGAGAAAAAGTCTGATCGCCATCTTGGGAATAGTATTCATCGCTACTGCATTGTCATCCATTCAAAACTGGTGGGGTTATGCAGCATACTTCTGTATCTATTATTTGTCTTATTACAGAAACTATCAGCATTCAGGGCAATAACAATAAAGTCAAAAGGCGTAGGGGTGTTTAGTTCCTTCGTGGTGGAGTCTCTTTTTTTTGGAGAAGTTTCTACGTGCATGATCATAATGTAGGTTATTAAAACACATATTGGTTGCACATACTCTCGGATGTTACCTTATGAAAGCATCACATTCTGTAGTTACTCAAGCCATAATAAAAAAAGGCGAACAAAATAACAGATTTCTAACAAAAGCACCATCTTTGAAATAAAATAAGTTATGGCGGGAATAGGCACATATTGAATGCTGCTCTAAGTGAAGCAGACCAAAGTTCGACTCATGCCGCTTACAATGATTATTCACTTTTAGCGAATATTGTAAATCCTGAATATCCGTTTGTTATTACCGATGACGTTTCAGACATCAATACAGCCAGTTGCTTACATACTCATTGAAGGTCAGCTGCATGCGCCGATTGCACTTTAATTGGCGTAGCCATGGCCGGGTATTTTGTACTCTATTTGGCTGAAAACTGATTACCAATAGTAATATTCGTGCCAGGGCCAATGAGTCTCAATTAGCGGTAGATGCAAGAAATGTGACATGTAATAATGAAATACCTATTTCTAGGAGCCGCCTGAGCAACGCATCCTACTTCATGGAAGCATTTGGTCTCACTTGTTGCCTTAATTGATCGTTATTTGTATATGACTACAATAGAACAAGTGGGCAATATCAGCGCTGGCTTACATAATCGTCCTTCTCACACAGGCCCGTTCCATCGTGTGCTGATGAAGTCTTAATATTGACTAGCTTTTGATCGGCACAATATGACATGCAGCATTGCATTGCATTATTTGTAAAGGTTCAAACAACAAGGCGTACTGTATCCCCATACGTGCTGCTGCACTGTTCTGGTTGAATGCTACTTGGTACTTTCCCTAGGTGTACGGGGACATGTTGGAGAAGGTCGATATTTCATGATTCATCGGAACTATGCGGACAGATGTTGAGAGCAGTAGTGCAGAGGACATAATTGCGAGACATAATGGAGGTTGATAAATACATATTATGTTGTCTGTTATGGTGCTTACAGTCAATGTCAAGCATTCAAAACAGAAGAAGTAGTTTTTTGAAGTGAATGGCATCTTCTACGCTCAACCAATATATCATACACTGTAATATATTCAATACATATGTGTATGTGTATGGGGGTCTCGACTGAGGTAGCTGCTTTGCTATCTGGCAGCGGTGCATGCATGCATACTAACATACCCACGTACTCACATGAATACATACAAAAATGCATGCATACACATATGCACACACAAACACATGTATATATATACACACACATATATATTTATATATATATACATATTAATATGTATATATATATATAAAGATACCTGCATATACATATATATATATATATATATATATATATATATACATATATATATATTTATATATATATACATATACATATCTATATACATACATACATATATATATTTATATTTATATACCAATACATATATATATATACACAAATATATTTATATCTACATATATATATATATGTATATATATATACATAATATATATATATAATATATATATATATATATATATATATATATATATCTATATATATATATATATATATATATATATATATATATATATATATATATATATATATGTAAATATATATATATATATCGCCTATCGCACCGCATCCAAGGTATGTGTTCAAGGCATGTACTGTGCAACAAACGATGATGCATGCGTTGTGCCTAATCGGACAAATCAACATGGATTGCAATACCACCTATTGACACTCGGATTTTACATTTACTTCTACGCAAGAATATGCAGGTGATGCACAGATCAAATAAGAAAATGCATTCGACAGAAACGATCATCGATGGCAATCATTTGTTTTAAATTGAATAAAAATAAAACTACGATTCTTTATTTCATATCTCCCTACAAATGCAACTGAAATAAAGCGTTACCCAAACATCACTTATGGGCTTAATTGCTTAATTGTGTTAGCAGACATCAGAATTAAAGAGTCGTCAACCTATCGCTGCCTCATAATTTGAACCGCAGTGTACAATTTCCTGAGACAAACATTTTGTTATAATAATTACTGGGACATTCACTTTTTAATGTCAAATGGTATCAGTAAACCAAACATTTCATGTCTGTGTGGGCACAGGTTCAAGCGTATTAAACATCACTGTTCCCCCGTCTCGCTCTCCTTAAAGCAAGAATAGGCAACCCCGCGTGTGCAACAGCCTTGATCAAATATCCATCCGCTGAATGCTCAAATTTACTGAGGGAAAGACTGTTGACTAGTAATTGGCTATTGCATAGTTGCCCAAATAACGGAAGAAACACAACGAGTTTAGCCAAATGACGGCTGATCTTTGATATTACGCTTAAGTATAAAGCTGCTGTCATTGAACATCAGCGAAAATAGCGTGTTCTCTTATCAAATGTTAATGTTAATCTTCTTGAGATGATGCTTAGGCTTGTAAAATGTCAACGTGGCAAATCCAATACCTTGCATAAGTCTATCGAATACATGACATATTTAATCACAGGAACAATGATTTGATTGTCATCTATTTGCGATCGAGGTTTGATAATGAATATATTTCAGCTCTTTATATGAAACGTTTCAAATTTGTTTGTCCATGCCTATACCTTTTTGTGCGCTGCAAATATATTCAAACATGCTACAAAATGTAATAATACGTGGAGGGTCTTAAATCATTTTATCTATTATCAGAAACACACGAGGATGCTTGAGTCGAATTTTGCTATAATTTGAAAAGGTTCCTATTCAGGTGAAATACAGCAATAAATGAAAAAAGCAACAAGGGGGGCCAAATTCACTGATGAATACCTCTGTAATAGCTGACGGCCTACCACTCAGGCAAAAATAAAATTATTCTGTTCATTATTGTGACAAGATGGTGTCTTGTAATTAATTTTGGATAGATGGCGCATATTTATTGGTCAAACTCTGCGAACTTTCAAAAAGTCACTTTTTTGTTCAGCCAAAAAGGTTCCACCATCGAAGATAACTGCGTCTACCTTATAATTCAATTTAACAGCCACCGGACGGTTTAATTAATCAAAATGTTTTTGACTACTTCACCTGACAAAAAACTGCTTGTTGATGGAACTCTTTATGTGGCCCACTTTCTACCCGTGTGATTATGCGTATAATCTTGTCTCTCAGCACAAGGCATTACAGACAACTTATCTCCTCAATGGTTCAGATAAACAAAGAAATCCCACGATTCATGATACGTTACATGCCATCGCCGAGAAAACGTATTTTCTCTGCACGTGCTATTTAGTTTTTTGCACAAGCTGATAGCTTCGTGGCCCAGAAGGTGATCGATGACTCAATAGGTTCCCATTGCACATGCTACACGAAGATACACAATGTCAACTTGCCAAAAATCGCCTACTCTCAGTATACATTTGCAATAGCATATAGGGATGTTCTACTCACAGCCAGGAAGAAAATGATATTATGCAGTCGGCACACCATCACTGCTGAATAGTACTAGTGCTCCTTAATAGCACCATCCTATTTAATTACGCAATGTCAACTGCAATTAAATGTTTTTATATCTTTATATATATCACCCGGTAATGCAAAACAGCAATATAAAGACACCGCTTGTTCGGAATACCGCTGCCCTCATTCACAAGATATACCCCGTATCGTACAATCCTAACTCCCAGAGGGTAGATGCACATAGAGGCAATAGATTTGGCGATGACACGCATTGAGATTACTGATATAATTGTGTAGTGAAGGCTGGCAAAGGCGGGGGTAGATCTAGCCGACTTCTAATGTCGCTATGTCGCTTGAATATGGACGTTTATAAAATAACACTATTGTAGTTTGAGTATGATAAGTGTCGACATTACCTTGATATACCCTTGTTTTGGCTGCTTTAATGCTCATTTTACAAATGAAGACCTTTGTCAGTGTAATGTTGGTTTGCATCAAGAACATATGCGATATCGCACTGCGTAGGGAGTTTGTTATTGCGTAGAAGGAACCCCTGTATGTTTTGAACCTTACGCGCGAACCGGCAAGAATATGGACCTACTTAATCTTTTCAGAGGGGTTCAAATGGCCCTGATTCCCATAGATATACTGCAAAATGAATATTTTACCCGGAATATTCCGCATGAAACTCCCATGTCACGGACGGAAAAACTACTCATGCTCGGGTTCACAGGCTGTATTCAACTCTCCCGAGCTTCGAAGGCAATAATGTCCTTTAAAAGGGGTAGCGCCCTTTTAATCACGTGGACATTGCGGCTCACACAAATCCTCGAGAAATCTGCTGCATGGTTAGCCTTCCACGTTAAAACCGATATTGTTGAAGAGGTGGTGCCCAGCGCGTAACCTGATCCTTGTCGGTTTTTTTATTTGTCAAGGAAACGCAACAGGTGGTGATCAGTCTGCAAAAAGAAATCACGGCCGCACAGGTACACATTCTATTTCTCAACAACCCACTCCAATACCAAGCAATCCCGTTCGATAGCTTTTTTGTTTTGTTGTTGAAAATGCCAATGCTTTTTGTTTGTATGAGAACTTGCCAGCATTCTCATTGTCATCAAATATCGGCGGAGCAAAGGCTTAAAATTATCACAGCACAATATGCAATAATCTAGATTCTTTTGCTTACTCTTGGCGGTGTAGTGTTTGTGAGGAGCTTGTGGTTTCTTCAATCGAATCAAAATAACAACACAGTTTTGTCACAAACTCAGTGAAACTTTCACCATCAGGCTTAGCCTTACGGAACTTTACACACCTGCTTCAGTTGGGCGTCTCTGTGTTGACATTGAGCGTCCTCACGTTGACCTTCTGCATCACAGTCGGCTTCCTCACGTTGAACGTTCATCTCTATGTCTCACATGAATCTGATCTTGATTACCTAAATCGGTACAAAAACCTTTACTATGTCACACCCCATTTCACCAGCAATACACAGCGGCCGAATGAGTTCTAAACTCTAGAATAACAAAATTGTTTCATATTATGAAGAAAGGACATTTTATTGATGCGATCTATAAAATTGTATGTGAAGGTTCGTATTAAGAATATGCTTTCTTGCTTCGACAGGGAAATTCGAGAGAGAAAGAGCCTGATGGCCATCATGGGAATAGTATTCATCGCTACTGCATTGTCATCCATTCAAAACTGGTGGGGTTATGCAGCATACTTGTGTATCTATTATTTGTCTTATTACAGAAACTATCAGCATTCAGGGCAATAACAATAAAGTCAAAAGGCGTTGGGGTGTTTAGTTCCTTGGTGGTGGAATCTCTTTTTTTTGGGAGAAGTTTCTACGTGTATGATTATAATGTATGTTATTAAAACACATATTGGTTGCACATACTCTCGGATGTTGCCTTATGAAAGCATCACATTCTGTAGTTGCACAAGCCATAATCAAAAAAGGCGAACAAAATAACAGATTTCTAACAAAAGCACCATCTTTGAAATAAAATAAGTTATGCCGGGAATAGGCACATATTGAATGCTGCTCTAAGTGAAGCAGACCAAAGTTCGACTCATGCCGCTTACAATGATTATTCACTTTTAGCGAATATTGTAAATCCTGAATATCCGTTTGTTATTACCGATGACGTTTAAGACATCAATACAGCCAGTTGCTTACATACTCATTGAAGGTCAGCTGCATGCGCCGATTGCACTTTAATTGGCGTAGCCATGGCCGGGCATTTTGTACTCTATTTGGCTGAAAGCTGATTACCAATAGTAATATTCGTGCCAGGGCCAATGAGTCTCAATTAGCGGAAGATGCATGTAATGTGACATGTAATAATGAAATACCTATTCCTAGGAGCCGCCTGAGCAACGCATCCTACTTCATGGAAGCATTTTGTCTCACTTGTTGACTTAATTGGTCGTTATTTGTATATGAATACAATAGAACAAGTGGGCAATATCAGCGCTGGCTAACATAATCTTCCGTTTCACACAGGCCCGTTCCATCGTGTGCTGATGAAGTCTTAATATTGACTAGCTTTTGATCGGCACAATATGACATGAAGCATTGCATTGCATTATTTGTAAAGTTTCACACAACAAGGCGCACTGTATCACCATGCGTGCTGCTGCACTGTTCTGGTTGAATGCTACTTGGTACTTTCCCTAGGTGTACGGGGACATGTTGGAGAAGGTCTAAATTTGATGATTCATCGGAACTATGCGGACAGATGTTGAGAGCAGTAGTGCAGAGGACATAATTGCGAGACATAATGGAGGTTGATAAATAAATATTATGTTGTCTGTTTTGGTGCTTACAGTCAATGTCAAGCATTCAAAACATAAGAAGTATTTTTTTGAAGTGAATGGCATCTTCTACGCTCAACCAACATATCATACACTGTAATATATTCAATACATATGTGTATGTGTATGGGGGTCTCGACTGAGGTAGCTGCTTTGCTATCTGGCAGCGGTGCATGCATGCATACTAACATACCCTCGTACTCACATGAATACATACATAAATGCATGCACACACATATGTACACACAAACACATGCATATATATATATATATATATATAGATATAGATATATATATATATATATATATATATATATATATATATAGATACATATATAGATATATATATATATATAAAGATACATGATATATATATATATATATATATATATATATATATATATATATAGATATAATATATATATATATGCAATACAGATATTTATATATATATATATATACATATATATTTATATATACTACATATATATATATATATATATATAGATATAGATATATATATATATATATATATATATATATATATATATATATATATATATATATATATATATATATATATATATATATATATATATATATATATATATATATATATATATATATATATATATATATATATATATATATCTATCTATATAAAATATATATATATATATACCTATCGCACCGCATCCGCATCTGTGTTCAAGGCATGTACTGTGCAACAAACGATGTTGCATGCGTTGTGCCTAATCGGACAAATCAACATGGATTGCAATACCACCTATTGACACTCGGATCTTACATTTACTTCTACGCAAGAATATGCAGGTGATGCACAGATCAAAGTAGAAAATGCATTCGACAGAAACGATCATCGATGGCAATCATTTGTTTTAAATTGAATAAAATAAAACTACGATTCTTTATTTCATATCTCCCTACAAATGCCAGTCGTCGTTTTATCCAATCAAAATTGGACTGCACCAACAACGCGACTTACACAACACGCAAAAACCCAACGTTATAAAATCAACCTAATATCTCTCGTCAAATTAGAAGGTTAGGCAACATAATACTATACCTGAACCTATCTACATCCGCAATCCTTGTCAAAGTATTTACATCATCGACTTGACTATTGGAATTCCCTGCTGTACGAGGCCAGTTCGTACCTAATCGCATATTGCCACTTGTATTGTTGTTAGGGAAAATAAGGGTACAACAAGGTACACATTGTACAGACCCTGCGTTGACTACGTGCAGAAAAGCGCGTTTTTATCACACTTTCGCTACTCACATTTGGGGAAATTAATAGACCTCGCACCAAACCCCTTACGGGAACTGATGTTTTGAATACATACCTACAAGGGCTCTTCTGGCTATGGACAAACATATACTGCAAGTCCCCAAATCGACAAACATGTCTTTCTACGGTGCCAGAGCGTTTGAAAATGTCACATCAAGCCTGTGAAATGCCCTACCTACAGTCGTCTGATTCATTTAAATCTAATCTCAAGACATTTATTTTGAATCAGTACTATATTCATGTCTAATTTGACTTATTACTTGCCAACCGGTTAACTACCAGTTTCAGCACCTTTCTTGGAAACAATCGCATTACAAACTCCTTGTATTTATGTTTGAGTGTGTCTTATTAAAGGACCTTAACTGAGGTTTTGTAATATAGTACCCATAGTATATCAATACGCTAGGAAAGGCAACTCGCCCCTGGTGTTTTGATGATCTGATGACACCTTAGGGGCGAGGGTCCGCATGGCAGAATCGTAGCGTTATAAGCAAATTTGCTCCTTCTCGCAATGCAGACAAGGGACAGTTTAAAAAACATAGATTTTTATATCCATAAATGTTTTACCATCAATCTTGCCTAGAGTGCAACAACAGTCATACTCCTTAATCCACAGAATCGACGAAATCCAACACAATTTTAAAATTGTTGTCCAACATGGCTACCGCGCGAAAACAATATCATAGTGTATTAACGTGTATTAACTCCACAATGTTGCATTGTGGGAGTCGGCCATGTTGAGTCTTTGAACAAAGTTTCATGATGTGCCGTATTTTAGTGCTCAAACAAAACAATTAGACAAAACTGTAGTAATAGAAACAGTCCTCATGTCATTTTGTGATACAATCTTTCATTTTGTCACAATTTTTTTGGCATGGAGGTCTTTTGTAAGTTTTTAGCGAGTTCCGAAGTCATTTTTACTTCGAAACCTCGAAAATCTCACAGGCGGATCTTCGCCTCTACAGCTCGGATGTGAGAGATCGAAAGTAGTAAACAGTGCGGAGCTGTCGGAGGCGGAGTTTCTTTGCCTAATCAATATGCATGTACATTTGAATTGTGTCACAGCTACGGTATTTTGTACGGTGCATTAATCGTTGTCTATTATTCGTTGAACTGCTGTCTAATTTACATTAAGCTCATTTTACTATATATGACCAGATATATAGACGGGAGAGTATAGCGTGATCAATCAGTCAACATAGTTCGTTAGAAGGTCATATTTACAGAGATTTACGAAGAGGACGACTCAAGCCCACACGGTTATAGATGGCCCCTTAGGAATGGTTTACAGAAATATCCATGTCTTGAAATGCCACACAGTCCGATTGAATACAATACTTGAAACGTTTGTGCTACAAGTTTGAAGGAGTTTAGTGTTAAGTACTGAAGATCTTATATATTGAACCTGCGTGAGATCCCAACGCTTTCGAATTATTTAACGATATATCACCCATAACTGTGTTCATGACGTGCCAATCTAGCTTTACAGTTCACATTTCGACCCTTTCTAATCGTTCACTTTGAAGGTATGGTGACCACACCCATTATGCATTGTAAGTGTCTTTGAATAGTAAATACTCAGTGGAGCGACGGATCATCATGATAACTGTTTGCCTTAACCGCTTCTGCATCATATTGATTTGAATCACTCAATGGTGTCATAAATATGCTAGATGGGGAGCTTTATCGCACGTCATCTGACGTTTTTTTGATATTGAGCTATAAAATAGCATTTTATCATATTTAGCACTTTTTTGACATCCACTAAGAATGGTAATTAAGGCACTATCGTGTATTTGGAAAACCATGTTGTCATGTACTCAGCAAGTTACGCTTGAGCAAGCATTCCGTCATTCAAAATTGCCTTACATCAGTTGTTAAGCTGACTGACCTGTAATTTGGAGGCCGGTGGCGATTGAGTTATGTTAATATTGGCGTACCATTGGCACAATTGCAGCAGTATGTTACATTGCCTCCTTAATGGTCGGTTTAAATATAATATTGAGCGGTTGTTGGTTTAAGAGGGAAATGAGCTACAAGAAGCATCATTATACTGTAACGATATACGCATAAATAACAGCTCCCTTTCGTTTAAAAGAAACCCACAATGCTTGGTTATGTGAAGTTGATTGCACTGTGATACTTCTCATTTCCCTGTGAGGTACACTTTTCTGATTATGAATAGGTTTATACCGCAGAGACTTAATTATCATATGTAACAACAATTTCAGGTTAAGAGACATATTAGTTAGGGATTATAACCATGTCTGACGTGAAGATTGCCAAATAATATATGGATCCGTAACTGACAGTGGACTACATACGTTAGCTTTCATCATTGATGATGTCAGTTGGAAAGTGTGATACAGAATGATAGCAGCAGATAATATGCTCCGTGGTAGTGCTCTACAATCCCTGGGTCTGTGCTAGTGAATGATTCTCGTAAAATACCAAAACAAATTATTATAACTGAGAGCATTATGAAAAAATACGAAGCAATCAATTGTTGCTTAAGCTTTCTGATGAATGCAAATTGCAACATTGCAAGCTGCTGCGCTTTTATACGATTCCGCCATGATTAAAACCGCCTGCATAAAACATTTCGATTGATATGGACCTGAATGCGACAGAATACAAACTTAGTGATGTATCTAGGATCTGTTGGTAGTATGTATTTTGCTGACATCTACCAGGGCAACCGAAACTTGTATATATTCACACTGGCTGGTCGCAGTGGCCTTGGACACGTCAGTTTGGCGCCCTTCCAAGTGCAACAACTTTACTGAGCCAGAATGAATTCGAACGTTGTGCCACTCTGTAAGCTACAGGCCCCTGCTATAAGAGAGTACGACATTTGTTCTATGGCATAAAAAGAAATGTTGTATGTACAAAAGATAATGTACACGTCGGTTGCATAAACAGCATGTGGATTATATATTAGTTTGCGTGTACATTTGCCGAAGCAAAGAAAATATGATCTTTCAGTACCACTCATAAATGGTTAAAAAATTTTTTATCGTTTGTTACATTTCCCAATTGAGTTCTGTCTGTTAGGTGTGCAATTATGCCATTCGGAGCTTAACACTTGCATTAACATTACAAAACCTGCCTATTTCCTTTCGTACCTTCATGCGATCTGAGAATCCTCTCTAGGATTTAGTAGTTTAAGAAAACATTGTTAAGTGCGTGATAGGTCCTTGTGGTGCCATTTTCTGCAGGAAGTTAGCATCACAGCAAAGGGCAACAGGGATAGGGAGATAACGATCGCATGGCTTAACATGCAAGTCACGATTAAAAGACAAATGAGACATTTTATTGTTGATCGCGACAAATGATAGTGCTTTGTCCGCTTCTTGTGTGGCCGACCAACAAGATAGCCTATCTGGTGACATGACTCATTATGCTCCGTACAGTGTAATTTCTATCACATTTATGAATTATTCCTGACAACTGTCATGGCAGATGATTCAAATCCTTATCACTGTGCTTCCTTATCATGCGGTTAGAATTTTTCGAATTATACCACTACTAATGTATATATTGTTAAGATTACGAGCGTATTTGAGTGCCACTATGTGTTACACCGGGAATACTCTTAACAACGGGCCTTGTGTACTTGGCAGAAATACAAACCGGCCGTTGTTATGAATAGTGGATCTGAAAATTGATACAGGAAGCAAATTTTTCTCTAGCTGTAAAACCTACGAGCTTTGCTACAAGGCTATAACGAAACCTGTAGTGTCATAGGAGGCGGAATGTTATTTGCAGTAATCAGGAAATCGTACT
Organism: Urechis unicinctus; assembly: GCA_034190875.2. Lineage (NCBI taxonomy): Eukaryota > Metazoa > Annelida > Polychaeta > Xenopneusta > Urechidae > Urechis > Urechis unicinctus. The sequence continues at coordinate 32,084,880 of CM067346.1, forward strand.
TAATCGATGGATAAATCTAGCATTCAGGCATTTTCCTTTCCTTTTGTAGTAGACGTGATTGGTGTGTGATTTGTAGTCTAGGCAACTTGAGATCTTCTTTAATGAAGATTCCAGTCTTTGAATCTTTGTCTCGACTCTACACTTAGCCTGCATTGCCAGCGTAGCTTGAGAATGGCACGACGATGAGTCGCTTGCGAGCGTGCCTTGATCTCGCCCTGTTCATTCTACACATTTTGCCATCGGTTATACACATTTGGGTGGAATTGCCTTGTCTACGGTGGACATTTCCAATTTTTAATTATGTTGGACAGCTCGTCAATTCTGGAGTTTCGGAAATTTAAAGGATCATGAAATATCTCTTATTATGGTGCTAAACAATCATGTAATCTTTCTATGCTATATTGCTAGTTGTATAAAGAGATACACCGCCGAATGATCTACCGTCGCGCCGCCTGTCTAACTGTGTTATCTGATTCACTTTGAAAGCTTGTTGTGGGGTTGCTGTTGTCATTTTTCATCATTTCATTTCATCTAAATATAAAAACAGTGGAAAGTTGACCCCATTTGCTACTTATCAACAGCAAATGTATTACATCAGAATCTTCAAATGATTTCGCGATGTCGACTCATACTCATCTTAATCATATATAATTTTGCCGTCTTCAGCAAAATGTCAAATTCATATACTTTACCATGGAATAATGTTTACTGACCCATGACTTCAGCTAATCTCATATAATTCAAATAGTCCGTGGGATGCTTTACTCGATGATGCGTGCAATAATCCGATACTTTGAATACAGATTGGATTATGTTTTATCG
>CM067346.1:32088201-32100701 GCA_034190875.2 Urechis unicinctus
TTAAAATACCTAATTCCAAACACAACCTTATGTTAGACAAATAGTACCTCAACATAGATAAACATATGGGTCAAGCCTCTCAAGGCAAATAAACCTGGAACATATATAATAATCATGAATAAATAAACGTTAGTCAAGTTGAATTAATTCAACTATTGGTCACTAGGCGGATTCGTTCCAGCTAGGCTTAATTATGAGAATCTGGCTGTGAACCCTTCTCTTTATGTAGATAAGAGATATAACCAATAGTCAATACAAAGAAAAAGCACAATAGGGTCTCTACCTATGTATTGCATTGGCTCAAACAACACATCTAGATCTTGGCATGTATTCATTGCTATATAATAAACGGATAATAATTGCTTAAATATATGGCAAATACTGCGTGATCATCGATTTAATCGTACAGGGTTTATCTTACCACCACCGCCGACTTTCTTAAACCCCCTTAATCTGTTATGTTTACACTAGTTACCAATAAAACAGCTTTCTTTATCGCCCACAAGAATTTTACTTGGAAAATCATGTAGTGTTTTCAACTTTCAGACTTACCTTTCCTCATCTTTAGGGAACCGAAAGAAGCTTATATCCCTTCGGTTCTTTCTACAATTTGAACAGTTAATTGCAGCACAGAAGTGCCCATTTGTGTTTGACTGCCAGTCAGACATATTCGCAAGTCATAACCAAGTTGGTTGGTTGCTGCGCGTCGAGTAGCTTCCACAAACGTAGGGGGCGCTGCCTACACGGTGTCACGGAATTTGTCGGGCGAATTGCCGAGTAGGGTATCTTATTATAACAAGATCTTTGCTTAAACACTTTGGCTCGCTCGACTGGCTGCATAAATGACATCAATTTAATGCATTCATTATGTCTGCATGACAATTGCTATTATCGTAAATAGCGTGCATGGCAAATGAATGATTGAAGACTGATCAAAATCTGCAACCCTAATATGCTGTCGTCACTTAAATAAATAGTTTACTGATAAACTCGCAACTAAAAATATAATGATCATGTGTAATTCCACTCGCACGAGAAGCTCCGACACGCATTTCTCAAAAACATATCGGCAGTGTTCCATTAGGCTGTAAGCGATAATAACGAGAGCATCTTAATCAGCTTGATATATATATATATATATATATATATATATATATATATATATATATATATATATATATATATATATATATATATATATATATGCATATATAAACATATTTATATATATACTTATATATTCATATTCATATGCCAATATAAATAAAATGCATCAATGTGTATATACATATATATATATATATACATGTATATATATATATTAATATATTTATATACATAAAAATATATATATAAAATATATATATTGAAATATATATAGATTTATAAGTATTATATATATACATATATATATATAAATATTCATATATATGTAAAAATATGTGTATATATATGCATACACAAATATATACATATATATATATATATCATATATATATATATAATATATATATATATATATATATATATATATATATATATATATATATGTTTATATATATACATGTATAATAATATATATATATATATACAGATATATATACACATCTATAAAATATATGCATAATTTGATTTATTTTTATAACTATATTTATATATATAAATATATATATGCATATTTGCATATATGTTAATATAGATATATATTTATATATATAATTATTGAATACATATTATCCATATATATATAAATATAAATACATATAGAAATATGCATATGAATATGTCTATTCATATATATACACAAATCTATATGTAGAAATATGTATATGAATGTGTTGAATAATATGATTATAATTATCTGTATAAGTAATTATATATGAACATTCATATATATATATATATTTAGATATATATATGATTATACATATGTATATATATATATATATATATATATATATATATATATATATATATATATATATATATATATATATATATATATATATATATATATATATATATGTAAATGTTAATGCTCCTTAACACGAATTGTAAACAAAGTACAACTTATTTCGGAATTTCGGACTAGCTGCTGTTAATCAATAGAGATGCACTTAAAGTAGGCCTTATCAAAAACTGATTACAATATTTTTAAAAGTTCATGTAGATTGATTCTGAGCTAGAACATATATAGGAGAGTTAGTAGCTCAGCTGTTTTCTTATAGGATTTTCAGTTAGCCCATAAATGAATGTATAACTGGAAGTGAAGATTATGGTATTATATTATCATGTAGTCAGTGTTAAATCAGAGTTTCTTTGAATGTCGAGGCTAAAAACATATTTGCCATACAATATGTCATTCTTTATTACATACATTAATATTCCCATCACTACATCATGTTACAGGTGTTTGTGTGGCTGCTGTCAACCAATGGCAGAGGTGGAAGAATCTGTGTGCTGTATGGAGATTCCTGACCTCCAGAGAACAGCCCCATTCCCATTGGTTGCATAACCCAGCATTCTGGTTTCAGACCAATCTGTTTGAACCCATGGGCCTTGCAAGTGGGATATTTCTCCTTCAGACAACAACACGGGCACATGTCAGTTAATGATGTACAAAAGTGACGTTTTGTTCTATTATTTACACATAAATCTTTACGAAGGCTAGCAGTCATTATTTACAATTTCAGTATACTTATTGAAACTGGTATGACAAAAAATATTTGAGCATGGATAAATCAACAATGTCACATGGTTATTTTACAGTCGTTACAGGTATACTGCATACAGACAGTTTTTTCGCTGGTGCTCGGGACATCTTGGACAAAAGATAAGTGTTCCATTACCAGCCTGCGCTGTTACAACAATACGAGATAACTTCCCAGCATTAGATAATCAAGGATTTCCCCACCCTCCACTTACCTAGGACTTGTCTTGGTACATGCCGAACCTACTCTGGTGTGCCTCAATGGCTTGTCGTGGATCTGGTCTCACCGCATCTGCACACGTTGGAGGTGGTGCTTCTGTCTTGGGCAGGGTTGTCTCACAGCAGACCAGCAAGAACTCAGCCATCAGACCTTCGACATACTCTGAAACATAACAGGAATCAAGTCACAGCATGCACGCCAGACTGTTGCTTATAACCATATATCTCCATGGTAATTGAATTTTAATGTTGTTTACATTTTATATATCCGTAAACATATTCACCAAATGTTGCCTTTGTTGCTACTTTAGTGACAACATGTCCCTGCTTAAACTTGGGGTATCTTAGCTTGAAGACTGGATCCCCAGCTTTTGTTGTCGCCTGTTCTCTGATATCTGTGATACAATGAACCAATTATACGTGACCTATACATATTTGGCATATCAGCACATGTAAACAAATTTGATGACTCGCAAATTTAAAAACCACCATGAAGGAGCACTGTAAAAAGCAACATATTATATCATAAGAATGGTACTTGCCTGGCAACCGTACCGTCAACTAAACAAGATAATGGACTATTTATTCAATGCTAATACAACAAGAAAGTCATCGAGTCTCACCCTATGCTTCACTTTCTTGATGAAGGCAGGTCTGCTTTTCTTGGAGTGGGAGGGGTTCACTTGCCTCACCATCCTTTCTTGCTTGATTGACAGCAGAGCCCTACGCAAAAAGATTAGGCACAGTATCTTGCTTCTAAACCTGCTTACACCGTGGTATCCAACCAAGCTCTTCTCTAAGTTTCGGTGCCTGCTCAAAACATTCCTCGGTGAACTGAACCGAGCACACTAACGAGTACTTGTAACTTGCCCGGGCCAGGCCATTTGTCTCGCGATCGTAGTACCTGGCAAGTCCATTGTTTTTTTAAATCGTCCTTACCAGGAAACTTGAACAAGCTCACGCGGTCCCGACTGGTACGCGAGCAGCCCCCAACGCAACAACAATTAACCATCGTGTTTAGTCGGCCACAAGATGGCTGAAAACGAACAAAAATCCAATAAACGAGAGAGGAACTCCGACAATGTAAACAACGGGGAACTCCCTGCGTCTCTGTGAACGGGCTTACTTTAATGACGTCACACGCCTGATCTGACCTAGATAATGGCTGCCGCAGCGTGCTGTCGAGTCCGCTAATTTGAACCGACGTTTTATCAAATTTTTGCCTTAACTGATCAGATGCGACGGTTGTTGGACCGGTTTGAGTTTATTGATCACATTATGAATTGATTTCAGCGAAGTACCTATAACCGTGCGATAGGCACTTTAATTAAAGGCTATCTGGCAATCCTTGGAGTCGATATGCCCAGGCACCTGTATGTCGTTAAGGATTAAGCAGCTTTATGTGCTAGATATTTATCGACAGCATCTATTTATCGGAATCAATGCACCTGTTGTTTTGCTCCGGAGTATTTGGCGAATATGTAAATAAAATATATTTGTAGCATAATAGCAATCAGAAGCGGCTCGTGTTATTAAGTTCGCCTTCAATTATGCTATGTATCCAAATAAAATAAATGTCTACTTGAAACATTGTGTGATAAAGGAATCCTAATAAGTATGTCGTGGAATGCCTGAGGCAAATAAACCAGCATGGGAAAATAACAGTTACGATTTCACCTATCATGAATAATAAAAAAAAGCTAATAGTCAAACTGTAATAAATGGCGTGGCAGCAATACAACATGTACTTAGAAAGCTAAGTTAGTTTGATGTCATTTCAAAGACAAAGGAAAGAGTTGCTGTTAAGAAGCTTTTAAGAAGCTTATGAGCTTTCGTTTTCAATCAAAATCACGATTGCCAGATTACTTAGATGCGTGCTTGAATACGAAGCATGGGTTTCATGCTTTGGATTATGCGGCGTCTACCTCAAGCATTAAGACACACCACATTGTGTTTACTTCATGGACAACAGCTCAAGTTGCAAAACAAATATAATCAAAGGCCTGTTTTGGGGATTTATGGTAATGGTATTGCTATAAATACACTATTGCTATTATCACAACAAAGGGGTTATTTCGCCAAAGTGGAAATGGTTAAAAGGTTTGGGGATTTGAAAGCAAGACGGTGATGTTAAACACGATCTCTCTTATTATATATAGGTTGAAAGACATCTTTCAAATCATAAACTGCATTCACAAACTAATTTCCAGAACGCATAAGCTTAATAATGTATTATTCTACAAAACATTTGATGATTGACTGAATCTCAAAGCAGGTGTTTATATAGGTTAGCAGGAGTACTAGATAACTTTCATCATTAATATGCTAATATAAATGTGTCACCATCACATATGAATATGATAACGTCTATGATGATTAAGGAATAATCAAGCACAAGGCAATGGCAAGCAAACTACTAGGATATTGAAAAGGCTAGGTCTTTACGTAGAACAAACGACATGTTTTCTTCTTGAAGATTTGTTCTATGCTTCCCTCCATGACAAACTTGATGATGACTCCTGCGTAACACATTTGTTAAACGAAACTGCTCTCTGAATTTTAGACTATGCTCGGTCGTGTCGAATAACCACCATTTAACATGTACCAGTGAATTATTGCGATATATATGGGTATTCTCTCCAAAGATTGCATCTTGTTCAGTAGGGATATTCTAGAAATCGGTTGTTTAATGAATAGGTCCTTCAATCGGTGTTCATTTTAGAGTGCAATCTTGAAGCAAGCGCCTACTACTGAATATGATAGCGTCTATGATAATTAAGGAATAATCAAGCACTAGGCAATGGCAAGCAAACTTCTAGGATATTGAAAAGGCTAGGCCATTACGTAGAACAAAGGACATGTTTTCTTCTTGAAATCTATAGCTTTAATTGTGTCAAGCACATTCGTATGGTTGCGATTTCAAAGCATAATAATAGCAAACATTGATTTGTTTATTTGTTGTATGGATTCAACGACATTGCCCAAGTAGTATCACGTGAGCCGTGAGGATTTCTCAACCTGGTCTAGGCACCGGAAATAATGTGGAATTAATAGGACCATCCTCGTCAATCGCCTGAGCGATGTCACCTTGTTCATCTCATTTCAGCGGGACAACGGGATGTTTACAGCTTACTGAGATCATGAAAAGTGAATGGTTTGAAAAAAATATTTGCTATAATATGTATTCAGGATACTGGAAATAAATACCTGACTCCAATCGAGTTCTCAATTTGCAATTTTGATAGCTAATAGATGTTAAGTAATGCTACCAGGTATGTTCTTTGTGTTGATTGCGTATTCGTTATTTAATACAGATAATTTTATCTGAATACTCAAAACAAGTTGTACTGATTAGGAATTCTCTATCCCATTAATACATTAACAGAACAGCCATGATAATAGAATGTCTTACAACTAGATAACGATCCGATTCGAATAAGACTTATTGCACAGTGTGGCTCATAAATATACATGCCCAGCTCGCTATTGACTCACTACAATGCCACATAAGTGATTAATAATTAGGTTGATATTTAGTAATTCGGGAACCCTTCGTCCACTTTTAAAGACTCTGGAGATATCAGTCATGTGTTCACTAGTTGTGAAATGATGATATTAAAAAACCTTTTTTTTCCTTCTTCTGGGGGGTATTTTAGCAGGGTTACATGCACTTGCTTTCATGATGATTAATGACGTCTGCCAAGTGAACGTTTGCGGGTAATTGTGGCTGCCGTTGGGATATGTACATGTAGGAAGGTGGTCAGAGTTCATCCAGCGCCTGAGTGTGGTTGAGTATTAGTCACGCTCACACATATTTGTCTTTTTCAAGTCATAGACCCAAAAGTGTAGGTTATTCTAACCGTCAAAGCAAATATATACAACGACATCAATTGTAATAATAATTGTTTTAGATGCGGGTGATTACAATTCATAAAATAATAATTAAGAAAACAGCAGTTTGCAAGCATCTTAATGAGGAAATAGAGGTTGTAGGACGATTTAAAATTTCCAATTCGTTATGTCGCTGTGTCATAATTATGCTATACTGCAGAAAAACCAAAGATTATACTGCATTCAAAAGGCATGATAACCAAAAATGCCTTCCTTTTTTTTTCGACCGTTTTATATTTGAACGACCCACATACTCACTTTTGTTTACCCTATTCGCTCGTTCTTAACTGCGTCGGCCAGATTTAAACATCCCGCTTTCGACAAGCTTAAGCGTTCGGCCGAAAAATAGCATACCGCCATTGATTTCTGCTTATGATATCAGTTCTGAAACAGAAATTACTTGCGAAATTCGGCGCCATTTTGTTCGCTAGCGATTCAATTTGTCAAATACAGTAGTCTTATTCATATTTCGTAATGGCCAATCGTTGTGGCATGAATTTTTGAGTCAATTCCGTGCAAAATGTGTTTCCTAAAGGGAAGGCTGTCAGCCATCAGCGGGTACAGTTTGTGACACTGAAACCGGGCGAGTACTTCAGTGAAAAGTAGATCTCAGGACTACAAAACATGATATGAGAATGTGGGGCACATTTCGCTAACGAATAACTCACAAATGATATAAATAGTGAAGTCACGACCAGGTTGAGCTGTCCATAAGAACGAATAGATCAGGCTCAATAATGTCATTATTTATATTAAAGTAAAGAGATAACAATTATCAAATGTAGTCCTAATATTTGACTGATGGAAGTGATGCTGGTGGTCCCTCAAAACATTGTATGTGCTACATAGAATCTAGCACAAAAAGCAAAATATGCATTGGTGCCTAACATTGTGATTTGGATCATCCAATACCCTAGCAATAATAAATGCTGGCTAAGGAATAGTGTAACCGTGCTTCCTCAGTGGCATCGTATACGTGACATACACATGGTGCTCATATCAGGTTGCAAACGCAATATCAAATGCCCATTATGCCAGGACGGCAAACCTTTCCCATTCCTAAATTGCTCAGCTAAAAGATCACGTTGGTTACTTAATTGCAAAGACTAACCATATTGCCAAACAAGTTATTTGCATTTACGATATTGTTCGTATTTTTTGCGCGATGTTACAGAAAGAGAAACAACGCAATAGTCTAGATAAATGCAGCGGTTTATTTTAGACAGTTCCGCTGAACACCTATTCAACTACTTATCAACACCTTTAGAACAAAATGCCGAAGTTATCTATTTTCCCTGCAAAGCAGAAGTGCATTATTGAGTTCTATTAACTATGTGTTTTGATTGGACCCGAGTTTCAAAAAGCTGTCTCTGTACCACATAGGCCCCGTATTTTCACACGGTGTAACCGAGGGGTGAATGTTGCAAGTATGATAACGAGCAACGGCACTAATCTCAACAGGGGATATAAAGGTATTTACAGTTGATGTTTACTCTCAGTTGCGCTCTTTTCGATCAAGTAATGATTTATCAATAATCTATCATTTAAATTATTGATCGTCAGAGACTTAATATGTCACAAAAACAGACCCTATGGTGAGGTTCATGTTAGGCGAAATGTCTGCCTATATATGAAAAGGATGCGTAATGACGGACTTGTACAAAGCTTCGCAAACAATACAACACCGGCACCAACGACGATGTGTCAAATGAGATCATTAAAAACCTTGATGATTTGTCGGCCGACAGAAAAGGTCATGTGACATTAAAGAGTCCTTCTGCTTCTTGCTGTTTCTTTTAATGGCCAACAATGAAAGCTGTTTCCGTCCTGTCGAATGGTTCATGTGATCATAAATGACAATGCAGCGCATTGAGCATTCACCTCATATGCAGATGGAGCGATAATGATAACAGTGAAATACTGCGTATTGACTACAAAACGCCATTGCAGACAACCGTTCCCGAACTTATACTTGATCCTTGGTAGCAGCATATCTCATTGTATGGCACGAAATGATACGGTATCGATCATAACTATCAATGCAGCTGACACGTTTTTATACGAAATAAACACATTTGCTTGGTTATCCGTTTTGGAAAATCATATAGTTTCATTACTAGAGTGGAACAATTCAATGGTAAGCATGCGTTTTGTTTGCGCCTCTATTGTAATTCTCTCATACGTAATCATCAAAATATAAGTCCGCGTGTGTAAAGGTCATCGAAATAATTTCCCATGTAGTTTAATCTATGCCTGAAGTATAGTTTGAGGTCGTTTACTGTTTACTATGTTTAGAAGTTTACAGAAAAACATTGAGATAAGGAATGCCTCAATAATTTAGATATTAATTTAGCTGAAGTGTTGTCTTGTTGACTAACCGAAACATTATGTCGGTCACATACATATCCACTACGGATCCAGAAAAGGTTAGGGAACAGTTCAAGTTAATTGCTAAGCAACTGTCGGGTCGGGACACACTTCCATAATTGGCCACAAACGCATACATCTAGGTGCAGAGGGGTGCCTCGGTGTCACATGACCTTTTAAACGGTCATACTTATCAACAAGACTTCACTTCATTCAACTCATTCGCAATACTGCTCCTGCTGCTGCTGCTGTCGGTTTTAGTGAAATCATTCAGTCCGTTTTTAGAGACGCTTATAAAACATCTAGATGCACTTTTTTGCCGTATTCTGAAACACCAAACAGATCAATCAAATGCATGTCAGCTATTCAGTGGTGATGTCGCGACCCAACTTGAAATCCGGTCAATTTTAAAATTGTCCTGACCCAACTTGAAATTTGACCCATTTTAAAATTGGACAGCCGAATGCCTTGAATGCGTCAGTTGAAGAAATCCCGAATGTACACAGCCCATTTTCTCTGACCGATCTTCATAATCATTATTTTAATTATATTCACTTCCTTGCCACCTCAGCCTATTCTGACAATCCTGCTTTTCGATTCCAATAATACACGTAAAGTCGCGATTTCCCCATGGTGAAGCGTGTATGGAGTACCGTGGTAGTCCTTATCAACATAATCATTTGGAAAGGGAACTAAGTGTGTATATACTAATCATATATCAAAGGTGGCTGTTACCTTAAATAAAGCTCTTAAAATGCTAATAATTTATCCTAACCAATCACAATATGCCGAAATATATTGCACAGACTTTAAGTTGGGTCAGCCATTAACTTGCCCCAACTTAAAATAACGGTCAAGGTCAAACATTGCTCCGCGAGGCGTGTTAGAGAGAGCAATGGAGTGCCATTGAGATATATTCATTTCTCTATTGCATTCGTACTTGGTACGTGACCATTGATCCCTGAAGGCTTCATGAAAATCTATATCTGACTTTTCGATATATCTTTGCTAACAGACAAACAAACATTCAGACATCGGGTGAAGACATATTTGTACTGGGCGAAGGTAAATTCAGCCTTACAGGTACATCGGCGAGCGCTCTCTGTATCGCCATGCATTGCGATATACTTTGGGGCAACAAGCCGCCGCTTTCCATACCAGTCGTGCCTGCCAACCCGCCGTCCAATTTTAAAATGGGTCAACCCAACTTGAAAATTTCAAGTTGGGTCAGGACAATTTTTAAATTGACCGGATTTCAAGTTGGGTCGTAACAGTGATAAATAAATGCAGTGTTGAATTGGTGTTCCATCTGTATTCAATTTAAACATGGGTTAATAAACATAATGCTCAAGCAGAAATACTTTTTGTTAATATATTTACACAGCATGGCCTTGCATATCACCATAACATAATGTATTTGACAAGAAACATGGGTTACCTCAACAATTTGTTCATAAGATGTCGTTAGAAAATGGTGTATATTTTCAATAGGACTTCAAGCCATTTCATTGATACTCACTGTATCTGTCCAAACGTATTGTGTGGCTCCTCTTTCATTCGTGACAAATGGCGTATAGTTTTTTTACAATACGGATCATCCAGATATACATTACACTTACTGTTCTTTACCCCACACTAGTAGGATTCAACGCCTGTATTATTTTGAATGGCTTGTGTAACATTTGTTAAGCGTTATTTCCACCTTAAGTCGTTCCTAGACTAAACGAAAAGTATTCAAAATAGATTTAAGCAAGAGGTTAAATATTGTCCCAAAGCTACTATGAAATATGTAGACATGTTGGGTATTTGGACATAAGTATTGGACATACAGAAATAAGGCATATTTTCATTCTCTAATCTAAAATCTCATCTGTTCAAATGTGATGCTTATAGACAGCTTTGAATTGTCATATTCGCCGATAGCATCTGTTAAATTTTCAAGCTACGAGTATTCTACTTATCATAACTTAATTGCAGTCCAAATGATTTATTGGTTGGTGGATATTGGGCCCAGCAGCAATACATGGCTTTGGATTGGTTCACCGCTTCTAATGTTGCACTATTTAAATGGACATTTGATTTTTTTCTTGTCTAGAAAGTGAAGGCGCTATGAGTATGACAATAGGGTGATAAAACGTGCATTGACCTTAATGGTCTGAACAATCTTGATCAAACTCACGTAATAAAGAATAGTCATTCACCTTTCTACGACACTGTTCAACAAAAACTTTTGAGTGACATTCATGCAATATCGCTCAAGCCATTTACGGGTGATCACACGTATCTTAATTGTTTTTCTTTTTTTTACAAATACTATTACCCTGTCGTTAATATTCCTTAACATGTTAAGAAAATAAGGCTTGTTAGCCTCAAGACCTTAAGTGAACAGCATTACCGAAACAGGTTGAATGATAGACATTGTACTTAGCATATGTCCCAAGCATTTTGACCTTAATAAGGTTCCAATGTGTTACAAAGCATATAATCGATGCAGGAGAGGGGTACTTCGCGTGGAAAATTTGGCTGTAAATGTAGTTCAATGCGGGCCAAATTTCTAATCCAGACTGCCAGTTTAGTCATATATACTTGAGGCGGGTTGATGTTAACCTACATGGTTTAATTTCGAATAGCGATGTCCTTCATAAGAATACATATCATATGGCTGGGTACTGGATGGTAAAGGTTTCGCTAATCGGATATATTAATGCAAGCGACAGACTTGCTGAACTCGTTTCTCCTTGCATTGCAAAACATAATTTCTCATATCTGTGTATAACTGAGACATGTTACTATCTGGCATAGTGCGTAAACATGCAAAGACGAATGCAATAGTATTGAGAAAACCGAACAACTCAGCGAGTAGTTTGTGTTTCTGTTTCGTACTTAACGTGGATCTCTTCCAAATCTTAAAGCTAAACACACGTATTTTTCAGATAGAGAGTATTGTTCTGTCGGCGCTGTACATATCATTTTATCACTATTAATAGATAAAGTCGATAAACATGACATGTATGTGACTGCAATATCGGGCTAAATTAGAATCTTTTCGAATCATTCAATAATACCAGTTGTCTCGTATAATGTAGTTTGCTCTTCCTGTTTGATTTCCTTGTGGTGCTTTGTGTGCAGTTCTTGTAAGAGGATGTGAATCTTTCACTGTGGCCGCACAATATATTTCAATTTTATCTGTCCATTATATTACACCTAAGCCAAGCTATAATACCATTGAAGCGGTGGAATTATAGAATGACAAGTTATCAAACACTGACATTTAAGCCAATGGGTTGATTGCAGAGCTATATAGGTATGAATT
>CM067346.1:32103201-32155701 GCA_034190875.2 Urechis unicinctus
AGAACGAAGTACGTACCTTGATCGAGGTACGTACCTCGTTCCCAGTACGGCGCACCTCGATTGAGGTACGCATGATAGCCGTGCCGCCGCCCCATGCTGTTTTGCATTTTATGACATTATTTTCTGAAATGTGATTGGCTTTGAACGATTTAATTATGCAAATATATTATGGCCTACATTTGCAACCAAATCTGTTGTTGTGAGCGATATCGGGCGTTCACTAGAAAAGTTTTTCACGTTCGACAGATTAAAAGTTTTTCGACACACATTAACATGGCAGAGGTAAGGTCTATGTTTTCTCGTTTACAAGTATATCATCTTATTATACATTATATGTTATTCAAAATTCTATGGCATATTAATGAGCTATCGCTAATAATATAACACCCTTGTTGAATGATTCTTCTGAAACAATGGCGTATTGATGCGTTCGTACTTAAATCGAAGTATGGTGTACTTCCTTTTGAATTGGTGCCATAGTCTGATAGTAGATCGTATACAGATAAAAGAATGACACATGATTCATACGACCGAACCGCAGGTCGAATGTAGCCTTTCCTGGTGGTGTTCTTATATAAGATAATTTGTTTTAGAAATTTGAAACGTCGTACTTATGAAGTGACATAGCCCCACTCTGACGGTAGTATACATATAAATAAACAAAACGTCGTGCTCGGCTTGAAGTGTCAATGTCAGTTATTCCAACCAAAAATTATTTACTCTGTTAATAGAGGTAATATAAAAAAATCTCACAAGACTTTTGAATGTTGTGTACTTAAACCATTGATCTAATATTTAATGTATGTGTACTTAAACGATTATTATTATAATGTTATGTATTTCACTAGACAGAGTCTGAATTACTTTGTTTTTTTCCCAGAATTGAACAGCTAATGGCCATGCAATTTTCAAAACGGTGTGCTTCTGAAAGCCTTCATTCACAATGAGAATGTTTGGAAACTGGAAACCTGGTGTGAAAGAAAAACTGTTGCATTCGGTTGGAAAAAAAGAATCTGTCCATTACACAAAAACTGCTCCTAAGTTCTGTCAATCATGCCATTGACGAAGTGAATAAATATATCCAGACTTGAACATTCCTTCAGCCGTTGGTGATGAGTCCGTGCAGCCGCCTTCCAAGCCGCTGAAAATTGGTTTCAACTCTCTCAATGAAGAAGCTATTCCTGTGAGGGGTGTACCAGGTCTCGCCTGAACAATAAACCCATCTTTTATTGTTTTCGTCTATATACTCAACCAGAATATTGCCCTTACACCGCTGAACAAGTTCATAAGACCTTGTACATATTATCCTCTTCCTCTCGTTTCTCCTATCGCGGCATTCAGTACCATCAGATATGTATGCAATAGGTATTTTACCTGTGTGGTGTTTTCACTTCGGATCTCTGAAAGTTTAAATAATTGTTTTCAATATATTCCATTCCAAACAACAGAGACACAGAGAGAATATTTTATTCTGGATTCCATTTTCATGAAAACATAGGTACGGGCGGATTTTGTGCAGAGTCGAATTTGTATACGTTATCGCATAAGTCCTTATCTTTGCTCCTTGGAAGGGAAGAGGCTGTCCCAATTAAATCCAGCGCGGATAAGGTCTGGTAACCAGCGCTTCTTTGTCTTTCGGAATTAGATTTCAACGACATCACATCGATTTGCTCTCTGTTCCAAACCCATCACCCCTTTCCGTTTTCAATGCCACCCCACCTTTTGAACATGCTTTCCTCTAGTTTTGTCATTCAACACTCGCTGTTGTAATATGTATGTCTGTACATGTATAGGTATATCAATTAATCCTATCTGTGTCATGACATATTAAAGTAGCTTTATCCTGTGTTGTGTAACCTGTCCTAGATATATCATAGTTATGTATCTCACTTATTGCATCAACATCATAGGTATACCTTTAGCTGTCAAACAGTCATAACGTTACTATACTTGTTATCATTATCTGTCTCATTGTAATACTGGTAATTGATTTGTAATGTACCTGCACTCGGGGATTCGGTATCCTATTATGTAATACCGAATATTTTACGTATGTGATTTTGAACACAATTTGCTACTTGAGAATTATTTCTGAAATAAAATTAACTCAAACATTGCTGTTCCCCCACTCCTTCACAAAATATGGATCTGCATGATATATTGTTAAAGGCATATGATTTGGCCGATAGAAACTCAATTATTAGCAGCATGTAGGATAAACACAGATGAGGAATATTCTTATGACCACTGTCCACATTGCTATGGAAGTATTTGTAATAAAGCATAGTTAATTTCAATACAATCTTATCGGTGACCCCGTGATTTTGTGAACAATCCATTCCATATCTGGTAAACCTTAAGTATGCTAAAATGATAATGTTCATTACATATGTAATGATGCTCGTTCCCATCTGTAAAGCCTTAAATAATAACCTAACATCCAATTAAAACAAGAACAAAAGTTTTCAAAAACTCGAACAGAACAAGCCAACAAAAGTATGAAAACTTGCTGTTGTGGTGTTTTTGGGGGCATTCTGTTCAATATCAAACACCTGGCTGCTTTGTTATTCTATTTGAGAAGAACATTCATTTTTAAACACAAATGAACACGTATATGAACACTCTCAATCAGACCCGGGTGGACAACAAGCGAGATTTGAAACAATCATTGTACAGCGTACTTCGCAAATATTGGTTGTGCAAATGGATTATTATGTTATCATCCATAAGTCGCAAATATGCCATACAATTTTCACGAAACTATATTTCATATAATCTAGACACTATGCTCCGCAAAAAGTAAGTTTTTAACTTTGCCAAACTGATACAAAATGATTCTTGCCTCATTAATCTTCAGGAAAGTCACGCGATAGCCGCTGTACTGAAGTTTAAAAACGAATATGAAAGCCTTCTCGTGCACGTGCAACGCTAAACATGGTCCCAAATCGAGGCTATGACAACTAAGGGGGTTTCCACGATTTTACCCAACCAAATCTCAGTAAATGATGTCACAATTTGCAAAACAGTTGAGAAAATTAATGTTTATGTATGCATACTTCAAACCAAGTACGCCGTACAAGGAACGAGGTACGTACCTCGATCGAGGTACGTACTTCCTTCTGCGGTCGTCTTTGACCTGTTAATGTACTACAACTTTCTGGTTGCCCTGAGTTA
This sequence comes from Urechis unicinctus, assembly GCA_034190875.2. Taxonomy (NCBI): domain Eukaryota; kingdom Metazoa; phylum Annelida; class Polychaeta; order Xenopneusta; family Urechidae; genus Urechis; species Urechis unicinctus. The sequence goes on from CM067346.1 coordinate 32,106,376, forward strand.
TATACCTGCTTGTATAACGCTTCTGTTGTTTAATCGGATTGTTTGTACTTAATTTATCACGCGAACCCTCTCCTACAAGTGATACTCCGCACACCTACGGAAATCACCACTGTAGCATTATTTGAAATCTACATTGCAGTCATAGTGGAACATGCAGTGGGTGTCTGTGTGCGTCTATTGATATCTTGCTCTGTGCTGGAAATGCAAGTCTTTAGTGATTCGATCGTTATTCAGTACCACACTCCAATGGTTCTTATTCCCCACCCCTGATATCAATACAGCAGGGATATTATCAGCTCAAATATAATCGAGAGACGTGCAAGGATCACGCTTATGACTGAACATTTTGGCAAATGTAAGACACCTCATAATCTTTCAAGTTATAACCATCGCATGTCATGGTGATATTGGGGAATGATATTTTATGCCAATGCTAGCAAGGGTTTTATGAAGGTCATTCAGCGAACCACTTTATTGCCTGGACGTGAGCTTCTCCCCAATTCTGACAGCATAATACATTGTAGTTGGCCATGATATTGAAATTGCAAATCATAAACTACGAGTGAAAGCATAGGGGGATAAACGATACGTTGCCTGAAATAAACATGACGTAATCAGTGGCATTTTAAACAGGACAAAAATGACGTAATCTCATTCGATGGCATCTTAAACCGGGCGAAACAGGACTGCTGTATATCGTCCATCCACAAGAAATTCCCAAACAATTTTCTCATCAGAAACACATCTACAACGCATACTAAGTTTGTGATGACCATAAATTAGAGCTGGTGGTGTTTTCTGGCTCTTTTACATGAATTACCTACGATCATTGTTGACAAAGGGCTAATCACCCTCTGCAAAGAGAAGAGCCTACTCTTAGTGAATTACCTAATCTGATCATGCAAAGACTACATCTGATTGCAATGTTGAGCAATCTTTTCAACTATGGACCATTGCCACCCACTGCAATAAACGATGCTTAATACTTGTCTGTGTTTAGTGGACGTGACCAGGTGCTTGCGCCAAGTTATCATTGAAACTTCTTGATGAAATTCCGCAGGCTTGGCATTTGGAGGTATGGAGTCGCACCGGTATATAATAAATAGGCTTGTTAGATCTAGCCAGCCGTAATTCACATTAATATTAAATTAACGTCTTAATGGTTGCTTTCGTTACAGAAAACAGATTGTACCGGAGCATGGCGATTATTTGCTGCTCGTTGTTTGTGCATGATTTAAATTATAATATTATATCATTCCAACAGATGCTGCTAACTAAATCGATTTGATCGGTGATATATTTGGTGTTCCTTCCTCGATAATGGCTGGTACAGGAATGAGCATCATTTCTAGCCTATCACAGGAATAATTCCATATCATACGGGGTCGACAGAGGGTATTTGCTATCAGTAACGAAACACTCTTGCCTGTAGTAAGGTCACTCTTTTTAACGAATAAAGGAACTACAGACACGCGTCATGGTCCTTCCAACCAAGTGTAATATTCTACGTATATATATATATATATATATATATATATATATATATATATATATATATATATATATATATATATATATATATATAGAGATATATATATATATATATATATATATATATCTATATATATATATATATATATATATATATATATATATATATATATATATATATATATATATATATATATATATATATATATATATATATATATATATATATATATATATATATATATATATATATATCATTTAGCCCAATATAGGCATGCTGTAAGTAACATGGTTTGCCCACTGAAGTTTAATAACGGATGAATTTGCTCACGCTTCCTTGCTGATATTAAGTGTGCTATTACAGCTGCAGTCGCAGCGTTGATGAGATAAATGGCAAGTGCGCAATATATGTCTTTCTTCCTGAGTGTAACGTATTTCGTGGAACAAAAAGCAAAGCACCGCCCAGGCCATTATGCTATCTCTATGTTCTGTAAGCGCAAAACACTAACATGACACGTGCAGAGAAATCATCATGTAAATAGCAGGATTAATTTTTTTGTTCCGAAAACATTGTGTCCGGTGTAGGAAGTGGACCACATATTGCTTTAACATTACATCAACAATCAGTTCTTCGTCAGCCAAAGAAGTCCAGTATAAATGTATAAATTAATCATTTCATTGTCCGGAGGCTCTTTGATGAATTAACCATTGTAACCCCGTCTCAGAGACAACTGTTTTGGTGCAGTGGTTTGTGCCCATGCCTACTGTTTTGTGCCCGTGCCTTAGAAGAAGTTACGGCTTACTTTAAAGTGTGGTGTTTGTAGCTAATATACTTCTGCTCAATCGGTGGGCACTCTTATATCAACATTAGCACAAGGAAAAGCGTAGGGGCCACACAATAAATTGACTTATCTTGAACAGGACACTTTTTATGACCAATGCAATGACGCTCGCGTGTCAATATCTAGGGTCAGATGCATGACAACGTGGAAAACTAAAGATTATTGATTAAACTTTAATGAATGAACAAAACAAGCCTATTTATTGGTATAGTTTTGACTTCTTTGAAACCGTGACAGTATGATATTCATCATCAATGCATCGGTATGCAATGCATGTCGACATATATGAAATAACATTTTGATATCACATTGCGTTTGCGGATCTGCCTGGGGCTATATAACTAATTTTGTACATATTAAACAAAAAGTATTGTGTATCTTGTATTTAACAAAATCTATACTACCATGATATGCAATGGTTATAGTGTCAAAATTGGAAATTGGGTATACGAAAAATAAGTATAGGTGTTCCAATTCGGGGTTTATAAATGAAATGCTATTTCGTTGGGTTTACCATTGCCATTGTAACACCCATTAACTTCAAATTGTACGCCCTCTCTTCAAATTTATATATTTCAGCTCCTCGTAGGCCAAGGCGACGAACCTGATAATTGTCACATAACAACCACTCCTATGATAAATTTTCTACCGTAGAGATTGCAAAAACTAGTAATATCCACCACAAACCGACTCCATTTAAGCCATTATAATGTGCAACTTGTAATATAACTTTGACAATATATATTGCACAATACTATCACCAGCTAACTGCATTCATCTTTTGTGATGATCACGAAATTTGTTGGACCACCTTGTTTTAATTGGTTATCTAGTTGATGTACTAATACGAGATATATGATTTACCACTATGACATTTCACAAATGATCCTAAGCTTATGAACATCTGAGTAGCACCGAACGTGAAACCTTTCGCAGATGTCAGTGCCACAGTACATTTGCTTTGACGAACCAACATGATGTAAATTAGCTTTAACATTACATAAACCTCGGCATGACCGAAACAATCCCCCTGTGTTAATGGTGATGGTAAATGCTGTTATTACAGCTTTTGAGCGAACAGTAGCATCATTAGAGATGAATAGAAACGGGACTATGAGGATATGTGCAATGAATTGTCATATGACGTGCATAGAGACTTTTCAGCCATAGTCAAAACAACAGAACAATGCCAGCAACAACAAACATATTTTTCTCTGCAGAGAATATTTTCCAATATAGTACCATGATATATATATATATATATATTCATATATATATATATATATATATATATATATATATATATATATATATATATATATATATATATATATATATATATATATATATATATATATATATATATATATATATATATATATATATATATATATATATAGTCTGCCTCTTACCGTAACCTCCATTAAATAGAACAATTGGCTTTAACAGAGGTTAAGTCTTTTATAAGCAATTACCTATACATGGTCTAAACAATAAAGTTAAATAATGCGCGGAGTTGGTCATGAATACCAAGTTATTGTCTGTAAGTGTTGGTAAAGACTTGCATAAATTGAAGTGATTCATTGCAGCATTATGAATTACGATACGCCAGTTTTAACTATCACCCATATTGCCTCTATCTTATGACACACTAAGCCCAGGGCGTAACTCCTCAATAAACTCACACCACTTTCTCTTTGCTAAATTTCACTACTGAAGGTAAACTCAATGCAATATATTTGGGTCATTCACAGTCTCAACCCGTTTCGTTAAACGGGGCACTCGCACAGACATCTGTAATACATTCCCTTGACGCGCCGCGTATTTGCTAACTATGCATGCAAAAGATCGACACAAAATTAGTTGTTGCAGCTGCGCTGTTTGTATATTTTTTATTTGAAAAGCACTGTAATTGCAGTTGAGGATACCATAAAGGTTATGGCAAAAATTATCCACCTATAAAATATCCTTGTCAAGCGTTGGGCGTCGCCTAGCGTCATTCTTTTTGTCGTTAAAATGATGACTTATTGATGCAGCTGAGCAAAACCACACGCTTTTCAATCACCCCTTTAGAGTCTATTGGGCTTTTATCATGGGCATGAAAGGTTTTAATTGGTCCCTTATTTCTGACACAACGCAATGCCCTCGGCGTAGGCTAATAATGATAAATCATTAAAGTTAATTAGGCAGCCCATGGAGACAACACTGTCGTGTATTCAGATACAGTGATGTTTTATTCACTCACTAAAGCTTTATCGTATCAGTTATGTTTGTTTATTGACGCAAACACGAAGATCAATAACTTAGGCCAACCCGTAATGTACATGCTCATAATCATGCCCTTTGGTTTGCTTGAACATTAAATAGCGACATCTCTGAAAGCAATCTAGCACCCTTGAAAAGACAACGCCGACGAAGGGTTTGCATATAGCCACAACAAAACAGTGACAGGATTACATTGTATAATTTAACATGTGACATTAATTGCACACACGCTCAAGACCTAATACGGCGTCATAACCATGCTCGTCATATACAACTTCCCATTTACTTATAAATGCCAAAAGCTCTATTGTTTTATATTAGCCATATTAAGCAGGGCGTATTAAGGTCATCGTATTCTAACGAGAGAACAGCAGTATAATTAGAATGACAATAATACTATGCTTCGCTATATGTTTATTTAAATCCTAAGTTTAAGGAATGTACTTGTGGTATGATACAGCAACACGGGTTACTTTACTCATTTTACAAATATACTCTTATTTAACAATCGAAAACATAACAATAACATTCCGGCAATGCATATAAACGCCAGCATTTATGACTAGTTGTTGTGCGCAAAAAGTTTTATATGCAACGTTCGATGTGGCCGCTAGCATATGGTTTCACAAACTTAATCTCTTAACACTTCCACTTTCCCGACGAAGAAATGACAGACAATAATACTGTACTGTGATGATGTAGAGACTAGTGCTATGGAACAGTGGCATAGCGATTAGTAAACGTATTAACTAAAGTCGGTACCAAAAAGTACGAATGTCATCGAAAGTATAATTGTTTCTTTGAAATACGTTCGAGGTTTCACTCTTTAAATACAGCGTCGTACCTTTTCAAATTCCTCCCAGACTTCTATTACTATGAAAGGCATGAATAGCATAGTTTATAACTTATATGCGACTTGCATAATCGAGATAAAGCAGTAGATATTAATTATATATAATCATATGGTTTTCATAAGCTTGAACTTGCCTGTTACTTGGTAAATGTGACATGTACTGTTTAGATAATAATATTGACCATATAGACGCTTATGTCAAATAAGGCAATTATCTATTACTATTATATAAATTATATAAATTTGCGAGTTATATCTGCTTACATCTTGAATTGACATCAATTTCATTCACCACAGCACGCAAGAATGAATGAATTGACCTTGTTTTTTAACTGCTTCGCTGTAATTTTACATGGTGGTGCATGCAGCAATACAAGATAGTGACACAACAGTTTTCGTGTTGCAGCCCATTGCTCATCGTGCAAAATAGTTTTTCCACCACATTATGAAACATGAAACAGTTTACCTGGGATAATAGATAAGCAAGCCCTTTGGTTTTCTCAGCTAACTTGATATGTTTCGTAAGAATAAAGGTTTTAAGTTTTATTATTAGCCCTACTGCTCGATGCGTATGATGCTAAATGGATATTGTATATTATTCTTGAAAACTGCTGGCATTGCTTACATCCTGAATTGACATCAATATCATTCACCACAGCACGCAAGAATGAATGAAATGACCTTGTTTGTGAACTGCTTCGCTGTAATTTTAAATGGTGGTGCATGCTCAAATAAAAGATAGTGACAAAACTGTTGTCGTGTTGTAGCCCATTGCTCATCGCGAAAAATAGTTTTTCCACCACTTTGTGAAACGTGAAACAGTTTACCTGTGATAATAGATTAAGCCAGCCCTTTGGTTTCTAAGCTAACTTGATATGTTTCGTAAGAATAAAGTTTTTAAGTTTTATTATTAGCCCTACTGCTCGATGTGTATGATACTAAATAGATATTGAATATTATTCTTGAAAACCGCTGGCAGTGCAACTATTAAACGGATTTTACAGAGGGGTCATAAGCACCTACGTCTGAGAAAATATGTGATCACGGCATATGTGAGAAGCGTGGTGCTTTGTCATGTCGTCTCTAAAAACCACATGGAATTCGATGATTGATTCAGGGGCGTGGTCGCTTCCAACAATCTAGAGACTCCATATTTTCAAGAGACGCCAAGCCCCGAGATGTTGGATCAACAGTTCAATGCGCTTTTGTTAATTTCATTTGTATCGTCACCTGTGTTTCACTCATTTGTATGTTCACTGCACATCTTACTGAAACTTCTTAGAGTAGCTATAAGCTCTTTTATATCATGAAATATCAGTATTTGCAACAGGTTTGAAAAGATCATGTACACCCGCTTACACAACGCCAGGTTTGGTGACCATAACATGGGGCATTTGTATCAAATTACCTTTTCACAAAGTGAATCATTGTGGATTACTGTGGAAGTCATTTATAAATGTCCAAGAATTAGGTTAGTTAAGCTCTAAAGTTTGTGCAAGGTCGAGTTCAAGTACTGCTGAAGTATATTTATGTATCGGTACATTGCCGTATTAAATGCAAAGGTCGCGATAATTTATCCTATTCCGTTGCAAATAGGAAATTCTGGATACAACTATAGATTATAATCATGAGAGGTGTAGGTGGTTATGGTGAAGAAAGCGATTAAATGACCCAGTTAAACATTTTACAAACGATAAAAATAATAAATAATATATAATATATGTGAAAGATAAACGAGGCGTCCAGGTCTATCAAATATAAACTATCCATGGGGTTGTTCTGCTTCTGATTTGGAAGAGAATCATGACATCAATTGTAACATGCAATGCAAATGGTGCTTATTGAGTTTCCGCGAATGCGAAGGCAAGCACGAATGATTTAGGTTCATATATGTCATTGGCAGTAGGAAAACAAATAACAGAGCCACTCGTACGACTTAGGACGTATTTTTTTTCTACGATACAGCAAGATATATGTTTTCTACAAGCTAAGCGAGTGACTTTATGTATATTTACTTCTCTGAGCATCTGGTATATTTCTCGGGCCATAGGAAGGCAACCGCAATATTTCTTTGATGAACCCAGAAATTGTCTTGCAAACCGGTCTTTTTATTTTCTTAACTGTAAATAAGTCTTGTTAAGCACTGAACCGGAACAAGCAGAATCATGTTTACTATACTTAACATTTGTGTTTCATTGTTTTCTATTTCCTAATAAACAGTTAGCTATTTCGATCTCGCTGAGGGTAACATATATCGCACTTGGCATTCATTAATATCGGAAAAATATTTTTCTTCATTTATTTTCAACCATTCAGGCACACAGGTAAAGCACTTTAACCGACCTCAACAGCAAAATACTGAATGACCCTTTAATTTCCTGTTGAGCTTTTGTCAGCAAATAGAAAAGGTCATGTGACATTAAAACATCCTTCTGCTCCTATGCGGTTATAGCCAGTAATGATTATAAATCTCACTCTGAAGATAAGATTTCATATGTCCATCAACCACAATGAAGCAATCGCCTCATTTGTTGATGCAGCGATTGTGATTTCAAGTCTCATGGTATAAAACGTAGTCTATACCCAAGATGTAGTTATTCATATGCAGGAATGATATATCTCCACTGCTAAATGAAGTGGTTTCGAAGCTGGGACTTTAGTTATTCTCTAATATGCTAGTCTTTCAAATTGTGACATATTTCTATAACCTATTTATTTAATGCCATATTACACGCCATATTATACGCACGCTACATTATTGTTTACAAACACAATCGCTTGGCGTATTTAGCGTTATTGGTAAGATTTATCCCTTGCAATTTTAAAACTAATTGTTCTCAAGTTATTCTGCCATGTGAACTTAATTCATATTGAACCGTATGGACTTATCTTGTTATCATTACTGATGTAAGCATTTCTACGATGAGCGATGAATAGCAACATTATATATGCTAATTTAGTATTTTGTTATTTTCACACAACAGTACAAAGCAATTCAATAATTGATGAGTGCTCTGTTGGATCATATATAAGTCGACTTAGGCTATCAGCAGAGATAACTAACAAATACCCAATCTTAGAATGGGATATGTATTCATTCTACATTTGACTCCTAATACATCCGGATTAGTCACACATGGAAGCGCAAATATGACTTGCCGTCTACAAGTGTGCCTTTTGTATGCAACATTAGTTGATTCTCGTTAACGCCTATAACACTTTTAATTTTTTATTCATAGCTTAACTACATGTTGGAATCAAATGAGATAAAGAGGAGTCACATGGGCTACACTTGGGGTAACTATACTTTAACTGGAGACTATATCACCTAAACATCGCAATTCTTTCTCTCACGGTGATTGACGAAACATCCAATTTAATACTTCCTATAAGCTTGCGTGAGAAACAAAGAACTGCTTAGGCGCCTTTACGCTTCATAAACGTACATAACGAACGCTTAGTAGATTTTGCAATCCTACTTGATATGGTTATGACTTTCCTGTGAACGAGATACCTTAAATTAATCAACTACATGTCAACGAAAGAACGATTATTTGCATACGACTGCCAAAGGAAGAGCCAATGATTAGTATCAAATACGACATAGTTCCTGCAGAACATATGGTGCGTTGTACAGATCCATAGACATGGACAATTGAGTGGGGTTTTCAACGCAAGACTGTCTCCTGTCGAAATGTTTGGTTCAAACAGGGTTAAATTGACAAAACCATCACGTTATTCAGGACAAAAAGAATTGCAATGTATGTGGTAAGACACAAAGAGATGAACACGTTGCTTGTTTGCTCGAATTACAGTCATTTTTAACAACTTAGGCTATGTACGACTAGCAGTTAGTGTAACTCTGAGGGTGGTCACTGCCAGGGAGCACGTCGTCCTCAGGGGATCTTTTACATCCCCTGTCAGAGATTGGACCGATTCATGAGTAGCCAGTAAGGTTGTCACACCGGAAGATCGAACCCACAGCCTGTGTGTCGATAGAGTAAACCACTACGCCACGGGGACTGACTGATGAACACCTTAACTTCCCTTAACACCTATATACCCTGACCGCATTTTTGGACAACTAATGAAGTGACCAAGAACGAGTTCAAGAACGCAGCACCCAGCTTTACGCAACAACATGTGGTTTGAGAATTAGAGTTAGGATAGTAATCCTGATATATGAATATCTTCGTGTTTAGAGAGTATAATCTCCTTAAAATATAGTCGTCTTCCATTCAATAGACGGCGGATTTTCTAATAAATAACTGACAACTTTGATTCCAAGGACACCTCGAGATAAGTAGTGCAATTATATTATGCTAGACGAAAAATTAATGCGCAACATAACATTATTTTTATAGTGGTTGTAATGTATCTAAGCTTCAAAGCTAATTTCGCATTTGATGACATTCATTTACCTGGGTGGGTTTAATTGGAAAACCTCAACTGGTATAGCTGCGTCATCAACCCGTAAGCTCTCTTAATAGTAACAGTATCGTTCAAATCAGATTGTGACCTGCCAATGGCTTACGTGACCCTTAGTAAAACCGAGCATACGCTGTGAACGCTGTAAATGCACTATATAACAATTCCAAGGGTAAGAATATGGCATGAAACGTGATTCGGTGGTCCTATTTCATTGAAACACTTGGTCCCGGCAAGGTAATGTCCAAATATACAAAGATGTTCAAATATGCAAACAAACAACCAGTAGTGTAGAAAAATGATGTACCTTGGTCAACAAATTACATCGATACATATGCTAGGGTAGGATATATAATGGCTCATTTCGACTACAGCCATGGCAATGTAACATATTCTAAATCAAATTTTACGAATTGCAGATTATATAACCTACTAGATTATCTTGATTCCTTTTTGGTAGAGTTAAATAAGTTATGCGAACAGATTGCAATATTCTACAAATGACATGAGTGCACTCATACATGAAATTTAACTCCACGTATTCACGGCACAATATCATGTAAAAACTGTAACAAAAAGATGTGTGTATGTTAGACATTGATGGTGAAAATTGATTACATTTTAGCGTTGGGTGCTAATTATTTTTCTGCTTCATTTGTGATCACTGCCAATTCAAATCAACAAAAAATTATCATTCAGTTCCAATATGCGAAAATAAGTCGTCTGCAGCGTCTCCCAGGAGATGTATCCAGGGTATCCCCCACCCCACAGTCGATCATACAATCAATTTACGTGGTGACAGTAGGAAGCCGTAATTTGCTGTCGACGTCAAAGGCCTAAGATTAAATAGACTTGAAGTCATTCTGAACTCATATCAGTCTTAGTTCCCTTAGTTCTATTGTCTTTTATATGCATTTGCAATAAAACGGTACAATTGAAAAGTTTATTATTCCTAATCTATCCTTGCGAAAAAGTGTATATGTAATATATCATATATATATATATATATATATATATATATATATATATATATATATATATATATATATATATATATATATATATATATATATATATATATATATATATATATATATATATATATATATATATATATATATATATATATATTATATATATATATATATATATATATATATACACAATAAACTATTACTCATAATGAATGTAGTTAGTTTCACATTGCTAGAGCTTTACATCTCTTGGCTTTACATTGGAATTGTTGTCACGCTCAAATGATAAGGTTCGTCCCCTTGACCCGTGCAGCGCAGATATACATGAGTTAGAAATGAGAACATAATATCAGTAGGCTTAGATCACTTGCATTTCCAAGTTAACAGCATATCCGTGGTAACGTCTCGAATTAGAACAGCTACACCAATTGCTTTGAATTCTGGTCCAATTTTGAATAACTTTCGACTAAGACTGGCGTACACAATCAGAATGGCTCCTACCCCGACAATACTTACAATTGTTGTGTAGCAATTTGATACCTTACTCTACTTCAGCATACACATGGCAAACTATTGCGACCCTGGTTTTACTACACAGGTGTACAGATTTGCACCAGTAAACCCTCACTTATGCTATGACAGAAACATCTTGTTGCAGATAAACGACTGGTATTTTCATATGATCTCATGTGTTTGTACTGTCGAGGTTAGAGCTTGTGATTGGCTTACCATTACTAATATTTCAATTAGGTAGTTTTGGTTGACTTCCGTGTTAACCATGTACACCTTAAATGATACCACCACGTGTAGCCTTGGTTAAACGGCTGGCTCACTTATATCAACCAACTTTTCAGGTTGTAGTCGCGCTATCGCACGAAGTAAATACATATGACTCATACGATGTTTTATGGTTCGATTAGCCGTTCCTTTATTGCCATTCTTTCTGTGCCCAGCTGTCTTTACAATGCATCCCACCTACAAAATGCATGTACTTTACATATTATAACAACTGAGCCAAATGCTAGTCGATTGGAGGAATATGGTGTTGATACAGTGCGCAAATACCTTTCAAACAATCTCCACATAGCAGGCTTTCTGGCACAAGTTTATGACTGACGTTGGTTTCCATGAATATCATTCTCAATGGATTAAGCAGTTATTTATGCTGCGGATGACATTTGGTATACCCATAAATGAAGCTCTTATTGGGCAATTACATCGTGAAGTAAGTAATATATATATATATATATATATATATATATATATATATATATATATATATATATATATATATATATATATATATATATATATATATATATATATATATATATATATATATATATATATGTCATAAGTCAGTGAATACTTTCTTTTTTGAGACATCGGACAGAGCAGATTGCTATATGAGGGTGGTCACATGCGTGTTAAAAGCGTGAGTGCTGTCGCAATTTACATGACAATTCCACATTAGTTTCTAACCGCTCGGCAGTAAACCATGATGGACGACTTTTATTTGATAAACTTTCATTATGTACGTACGTCGTCACTTGATCGTATTTTAATGCGTAAAACAAAAATCTTGGAGCAGGAAAAACTCACGCAGAAGGATATATACTAACATCTCGGAAATAATATCCGCCCTTTGATAGTATGCGGGTCATAGTGAAGGTAAAGGTGATATTAAACAAAGTGCTTCACAAGATGGATGATACTTCATCCATTTATCGTCGTTAATGACCGGATGGGTAATAAAAGTACGGCTTACAATGCTTAATATGCTTACTGATATGCAGATGCAAAAGTCGTTAACCAACATAAGAGCTGACTTCATATGTGATGCATTCTGCGACCCCTTTTCACAATATGAAACGGAACAGACATCATTTTCTATGGAAACGGAACAGACTAAGTGTCCGCTAAAGCCTACGTTGGTCACGCAGCCAGAGTAATCCGTCTGAAGTAGAGCTGCTGATATTGTTGTTATATAGATCCCACATAGAATATCACTTGTACTCTGATATTTTGTACGCAAATCATGTGCAAGTTTGACGATGAACATTCGGCATGAAATCCCTTTTCACTAGCAATCAGTATCAGCAGAATGAGTAGGGTGTATTATTGTGTGAACAAATGACTAATTATTAAAACTGCATCGCAGGAACTGGATGAAGGGAGGACACAAAACTCTATCTAAAGTCGTCAGCGAAATACGTCAGCGAATAGGCTGAAGACCTTCTTTAAAACTAATTCCGTCGAGCAAAAGGTTTGTTTCTCCTCATGGCTGTTATCTTCTTCGTGTTTGTTATGTCGTTGACACAAATGGTACTCAAAGGATTGATAATACAGTGTTTGGGAAAGAAATTGATTTACCGGTGTATGTAATTAGCATAAGTTCAACAGATATTGGTATTCTTAAGGAATGTGTTAGATGGTATGAATAACAAACACTATGTGAGAATTGTTAGCATTGTTATCTTGTACACAGAAACGTTAATTAAGTTATTCGAAAGGGAAATATAGAAGCAGCTTATGCATTTTAATGATATCGATAAATCTTAATAACATGTCATCGCATTTATATCTCTGCCTTGTTTCAGTCATTTATATCTTGTATGTTAAAATGGTACAAGCATTTATTTATTCTCAAAGATTAAAAGCCGAACTAATTTCCTTTCAATGAAATCTTGTCTTAGAGTCAATAGAGATGATATGAACTATATAACTTTTTTAAAATTAGCATAGAGTGAAAATAACTCTTGTATAGCGCCTATGTGTATAAAAAGGAGAAGGTCAGGTGAAATGCGATTAGAGAAATAAACGATAAGCCTCGTGTTTGCACAATAACAAATAATGAAAAAAAGGAATAATGGAATAACCCGCTGTTATAATCGCGTCCGCTTTTATAACGAAAGTGTTTGAAAGTGGTTAAAACCTCAGAGCGCTGATTTAGATAATAATGTTTCATTCCTTCCACTGAGGTTTCTTGGTCATTTTTTGCATTGCAAGATTAAAAGAAGGTTTTAGGTACAAACGCAATGACCTTTGACAAATCACTCGCCATCCAAATACGGATTTATTTTGTCGGTTGTAAACACATCCTGAGTGTTGCTCAGGCTACCCTTTTGATGTGACAATGGCTTTTTCCATCGAAGCCAACATAACTCTGAACCGCATATACTCATTGAAAGGCATTTAGCTATGTGTGCCGTGCAACAAATGCAATGAAACTGACTGCCCCAAGGAGATAAAATGGAAGGCTGAGTACACATAATGCCGTAGATAATAGGGGCCACTAAGACTCAGTTAGCGAGTGAAGGTGTGTGATGTGACAAGCTTTGACGTATAATTGTTGTGCGTCTTATTCCGCCAGGGTTACGTACATACTTGATTAGACCATTGTACATGTTCGGCTATATAATGCATACAAAGGTATCTGTCAGGTAATCCTCACCAATATCGAGACTAAAGCAGTTACGATGATGCATCATGTTGTGTATATGCAAGTTGATGTCAAGTCAGATGCTTCACGGCGGTACTTCATGGAATAGGTACCATATATATATATATATATATATATATATATATATATATATATATATATATATATATATATATATATATATATATATATATATATATATATATATATATATATATATATATATATATCATATATATATATCTCTATATATATATATATATATATATATATATATATATATAATAAGAAAATTGAATAACGAAAGGGTGATTCTACTAGATAATGTGTCAGTGATAATGGATGTAGCAGTCAATTGATCTTCAATTTAAATCCAGCACACAACGCAGCGCAAGAGCAGTAAAGGCCAACAGGAATGATTGGACTGACGTTCACTTTACTCTTCTAATGGAGATTTTTTTATTTCAGGCGTGGTCTCCTAAGCACGAACTTTAAGGAGCCCAGGGCCAAATTTAAGGAGCCCTGAACCTTTTGGGTTGTCACAATGTTAGAAATAGCGTGGCTTGTTTGCTTACTTCGACAAGTTCACATTAAAGCAACTCCAGTCTGTTTTACATTTGGCAATCTCAGCATGAGAAAACATGCACCTCATTATTGATTAAAAGCATTTTAATGTTATCACTGACTAATGCATCAGCAAAGAAAAACTATAACGAGAGCAGTACAAATGGGGTGGCTGTGACTCTACACACAATTAATACGTGACGCACGAAGGATGTATTGTAATGCTCACATTAATGTGGGGGGTGCGTTTGGTTTCGTCAGCGTTGCCAAGGCGACTTAATGACAGCTAATCAGAACGAATCTTTCGTACATGAACCCGGTGGGCCAACCAGAGGAGAGCATGCCAAGCTTTGTTTCCGAGATAATTTGCGAAATTGGCCGATAAATCGTTACCTTTAAGATTGGATGAAGCTTCTTAGCTCGTAGCCGGTATGTCTCAGTTATCCTGTTAGCGCATGTTTGGACTGACATATTTTTTTAAAAAATGCCGTCTCCGGGGGGACCTCATATGTGGACCATACCTATGGTTAGGACAGAAGTAAGAGCAAAAAACTTTTCCAATCGCATTGTGACCCCATGGAATAGTTTACCAGCCAAGATTGCCACTTCACGGAACTCTGTTTGAAACCAACTCGATAAGTATTTGAAAAGAATAGCTTTTATGTGATGTTTTGACTCTACCTAATTTAGTAATCAACTATTAGCCGGGTATCTATTGACCTATCGGTCTTTTTGCCCTGACCACCCTCCGCCATAAGGTATTGGGTGGCCATCATTGTTAATTATCGTAAATCATATATATTTGTGAGTTGGCGATGTCATAGAGGGCCTAATGCATTGCAATAACATGGCGTGTCAACACTAATTTTGGTCAGTAGGAAGATTAATGGTCTCATAATCCTCCTTCTTGCAAACACAATTACCATCGTATACGGGCGATGGGTTGACAATGTTGACTGATCTTATGCAAGCGCACTTAGACCAGCAACGTTGAAATTATTTTTTAAATAAAGTGATGTATTGTTTTGTTAATGTTTTTAAAAGAGTTTCTGCATATGTTATCATTGGAAGAACGCAATCTTGGCAAAATTATCTACCACATTGCTGGTTTTCATACGGTCATTCATGCAAGGCAAGTATGCTATTGAGGCTCGATACCCCAATGTAACCCACGATTTGTTGATGCATTGATTATCAAACTGGCTGTCACAATTGCATGATTTTGTTAGACGGACATTTACGTCTGCAGTTGTTTGCAACTGTTTTTATGAGTAAAGGTTAAGTTTATTCTCTTCGGAAGGTTAATGCATAAATCGCATGTTTCTGACTTCCAAAGATACAAATGACGTACCGTGCAATAACGGAATCCAAACGCTAATAACATGACGTTATCATTCACAAACTGATGCAGTAAACCTACGTCGAAAGGATTTTTTCACTATTTGCTGGTATTATACATATCAAGCAGCGTATAAGGTAAAACAATCGTTGTCCGTTTTGGATATTCAGCGACCAAGATCATAATTGGTGTATTTTTCTTGACTTAAGTACCTATAACCAAACACACACGTAAATATAGGGCTCTTATAGCAATCTTTATATATATATATATATATATATATATATATATATATATATATATATATATATATATATATATATATATATATATATATATATATATATATATATATATATATATATATATATATATATATATATATATATATATATATATATATATATATATATATATATATATGTTGTTTACATATACCTACATGTGTTTTTATGTATTTTTATATGTGACAGTTATACACGTTCATACACGTTCTATATATATAAATGTATATATATATGCAAATATAACAAATGATGTGTATCATATATATCGAAACATATTTATATATATTAATATATATATGGTATGCATAAATATTTAAGCATAGAAATTTGTTAATATATAATCATAAACATATTCAAGAAGAAAAATTACAAACAACTCCCAATATCGTAAAACTTGAGAGGGCAGGTTAAATGAGTAACACACCTTACTTTATGATAGTTCATTGTGTCACATAATTGTGACACGCATATATCGTAAATTACGAATAGTTTAACCATATAATACTGAATTCCATAAATAAGCGGGTGAGATAAACGAGAATTTATAGGGCGTAATGATGTATCAAACCATATCTACTTGGTATAATCAGAGGATTGACGGGTCTCATTATCATACTGCATATACAGAGTAATTACAGATGTTTGACTTTACCGCTGCTGCACTGAATGATTTTCTTGAATTAAATGACAAATCAATTATTACAACAGCATCCCTTTTCTCTTACACACATCTTAGAGTATACTCAACAAATCTGCTGTTTTTAAAAAAAATATTCTTTTGACCTTAATGCAGTACATATTTGTTAGATTTGTTTTCATCTGGAATTACATAAGCACAATGTCAGCAGCACTGTCCAGATCACTTACGTAGTTAACATGCCTTAGGACCGACCAATGTGGACAACGCTGATAACGCATGACGAATCGAATTCTGCCAAAAAAATACCTTTATTTGCTTTCTACTACTGAGCCATCTATTTATCCATACCAATGTTTTACAGTAAATATATCTGCGACTCATTCCTTTAGAAGCCGTGTCAGGTTGCGTTCATGTAATGCTGACTTTTGTGTACACTTCGGTACATATCCAAATATATCAACATCCCGGAATTGTACATAAATGTAAAGTTCACGATAATTTATCTTATTACGTATGGTATTTTGGCCATTTTATACCGTACGGCGTCAAGGTTACAAAGCGAAACAGCCAATAAGTAACCGGTCATATAGCAGCCGAGATATACAATGATACAGCCGCGTTCGACCCGCTCGCCTGTTGTCAGACAAAGCAAACTCAAAAGTGCCGAACATGATCGGCTGGAAGACATCGGAAGTATCTTCAAATTTCAACTGGTGATTTACAGCATCTAACCGACATGGGCCTCACTAGCATTAAGTGTACCACACTGCTTCCTAGAATGGACCACACTAACGTACGTATATTATTCATCGCTGGGTAAAATAATCTGTTCAACGAAATGGCTGTTCGATTAGTCACATCTGCCCCCTCTGCACGTTGATTGTTGTTTTATTCCGACATTTACCGTCGGTGCGTATTTAATGTTGCTTCGTGCGATGGCGCTGCTACAAATAGTAAATTGTGCAGCATGTATGATCTCGGTCGCTAAATATATAACATATTGCATCGTACTTCTACATTCATCAAAAAATTCGGGGATTACTAACACTGGAAGCATTTGAGATTATGAATTGTGATGCTACTCTTTTGATTATTAATGCAGTTGTAGTTTTGTTACCTCATCATTAGGTTGATAAGTCATCTTTGCACTATAATCTGTTTAGTTTCCTAACAATGTATAACACGTGCTCGTTCACACAACGGCTACTATGGATACACTATGCTTTAGGGATCAGATGTTTGCGAGGCCATTTCAGTACAACTACGCAGTATGTCGTGTGATCATAATTGCTGGCCCAGCATATCAATCGTACAGCTGTATTATGTTTTATGGCAAAGTATAACCGTACGTCAGGACGGGATATATATTTCCATAATCGGCCACAAACGATTACACATGAATATATGTATATAATATATATATATATATATATATATATATATATATATATATATATATATATATATATATATATATATATATATATATATATATATATAAATTTATATATATATATTATTTATATATATATAGATTTGTACATTTGTAAATATATATTTATATATATATACACATAAAAAATATATATAAATATGAGTAAACCTACATATATATATGTATATATATATATTTATTTATATATATATAAATATATGTGCACATAGTTATATTCACATACATAGTTATATATATATGTATACATGTAAACATATATATATTTGTATTTTAATAAAATATTTATATAAATATTGATCAATGTTTATATTTAAATATGTGTACATATATATTTATATATATATATATTCATGAAAAAATCTATATATGTACATATATATTTATTGTTGTATTTATAAATGTTTATATATACATATATATATATATAATTGTAGGTATAAATATAAATATATACATATATATTGATGTATATATATACATGTAAACATATATATATACACTTTTTTATGTAAATGTAAGCCATATATATAGATGTATAAATGCATGTAAATATGTTTATGTATATACGTATGCATGTATATATACGTATGCATAAACGGTGTATATATTTATAAATATATATATATTTATATATACATGCATGCATATACATATTTATGAGTACATGTATATTTAGTTGTTTATATATATTTATATATATATTAATATATATACATATATATATATATATATATATATAGATACAGATATATATATATACATGTATTTATATATATGTTTATGTGTATATGCATATGTTTATACATCTACACATATGTGTTCATGAATATATATATATATATATAAATACATGTATAAACACATATATAAATGACAAAAATGTATTCATAATTTTACGTACATATATGTCTAAATGCATAAAAGAGGTATGTAAATGTCCATATGTATGAATATATATATATATATATATATATATATATATATATATATATATATATATATATATATATATATATATATATATATATATATATTTATACATATATATCTTAACGAGCGTATAACCATTTGCATAATTTGATATGAGATAGAACGTTTGTCTTAGATATAGTGTTATGTGCATAAGTTTTCGCCTCTACAACCACAAATGTTCCTAATGCTATTTATTTGCCGTGTCCGGGTATTTTCGATAGGTTTTCATTACCATTTCTCGACAAACTGCAATTGATGCTATTCACCGCGTAATATAGAAATATTAATGGCGTGCAGAAAAAAGCATGAAACATTGAATACACAAACTTGTATACTTGCTATTAACACTGTTTTATGGCGTCTGTTGATTCGCAACTGCTGCAACTCTTTGTGGGCAAACAACCACGTGAAAGTGCCGCGTTACTAACGATAAACGTTACATCTTTCGTCAAAGATGGTCACAGGACAATTTAGTAAGTAACCAACTGAGTTCCACAAACTAGCCAACATATTGCATTCTGAGATTTCCATGATGCCTTCCTGTCCTATTATTGCTTATTTGGTGACCATTTTTGGATCATTCGTTTGCCTAGCCTATTATACACAGCACGATTACTATCAAATATATCTTAATGTTTTGTTCATGCATTGCCTTAGAGTAATAGAAAATGCAGTACATCAGATTACTTGATGTCATACCAGAAAGAATGGGGCATTGGCCTGTGTTAATTAACGTCGTGGTTGCGTCAATAAACAACCAACAATGTCCTAATGAAGCTTTGGTGAGCTGATCATACTTGAATACGCTTTGTGTGGATACACAACATTGTTTTCCTTCTATAACTCTCGTCCATCCTCTCGTTCATTCACGCATACAATGTCTTTATAATATCTAGATTATGCTGCGAGCAGTACGCTGTGTTGAAACGAGGGACTTGTTACAAATTTTCTTACAAATTATTTTAACCTTCAAACTATTAGTCTCCCCATCCATGAATTTTTGAAACAGCAAACTCCTGGTATATTAGCACCAAGCATGTTGTGCAAATAGGTATCAGAATTGGTCCAAATTGTAAAATGACAGTAGCTTTAAACGACGATTACCTTTTCCCATAGGTAATCCTAGGCGACATATGGTCATGACGCCTCTAATCAACTAATAAGCGTATAGTGACCTTAGTTGTCTAATGCAGAGGGCTTTTATTCATCACTATACGAGCTAATATAAGCATCACAATCTAGTCGCTACGCTATCGTCCAAAGATAACACAGGAAATGCACAATCAAGAATGTAAAATTAAGCAATTCTTTATTTAAACATAAAGACTGCTCGTCGACAAAGTTCGTCCCGCACCACAAATAGATAATTCAACATTCAACAATATGGGCAACGCCAGCAAGCTCTATGGAAACAAGAAGGGAAACCTCTTTTCTAGCAGATCCTATTTTCCGCAAAGCTCTAAAAGGGTGTACACAGAGGGTCGGAAGGCTTTGTGGTCGGTGGACTGGCCTGTAGGCTGGTACCTGCGACTCGTGGGCCTTCCCTATGGACTCCTGCAACCCGTGGCCCCGCCGATAGGCTCCACGTTTGTAGTCTATTGTCCGGAGAATCTAGCTCTTTGGAGAGTGGGAGACCCTAGGCTAGCTTTGTGTGGCCACCGGGGGGGGCCCTTGGGCTGGCTGGTGGGCTGGAGGAGGCTGAAAATGAATAGCCGAACTGGGTAAAAAACGTATACTTACACAAATGGTGTTTAGTCGAACTGGGCTAAAATACACAGAAGAGGACGAAAATTCACCACTTCAGCGTATTTTGGCCCAGTTCGACTAAAAAATCATTAGTGTAAGTGTATGTTTTGTACCCGTAAATTCTGAGCCTCTGGGTGAAAATCAATAGTGGAACTGGGCTTAAATACGTTGAAATGGGGGGATTCATTAGTTTAAGTAGGCTATTCATTAGTGTTGTTGCATGCTACCGCTTGAGAGGTAAGCTAGTTCCCCCACTGCCTATACTACTATTTGCGATATAATCTATTACTGAAGAGGAAGTTCATGTTACAAAACTGTAAAAGTAACCTTGCGAATTTCAAAACAAGCACAAATCGCTTTGCCGAACCCTGCTAAGTGATGCGGATATCCATCATACAAAAGGATACACACAAAAATGCTTGTTCTAAGCATCAGAAACCTTGGCATATGGCAGAGCGGCAACATGTTATCTAAATCAAACGTACTTTCAGCAGAACGGGCATTTATCTCACATAGACCTTATTTTTGTCCATTTGCAACTATAATGTTAAGGAAACATTCTCTTCTCGTCAATTATTCCTTCAAAGTATTAATCAAATTAACATCACTTTCTTTAAATCTCATTAGGCACATGGAAGACTCCGTATGAAATTCGACGCTGCACAATGGGCGCTTATACCGGAAAATGATTGAACTGCGCATGCGGAATTATTCAAGCTTCTCTTTGTATATTCATGCTAAATTCCAGTTCTTAAAACCAGCTCTTTGAGGAAATCGGACATGAAAGAATACCCATGTGCGCGTCAAGCTGTTCTCCCATTCAATAGGCTGTGTTAGCCAGTAAGTCCCAGACAATAAGACCCATAAAACTTCATAAAGATGTATCTGCTCCACTTTATCTTACGTACACTGCTTGGCTATCAGGTGCTATTCTGTAAGCTAGATTGAGTCGCTGACAAAAAATAAACACCCCGAACAGAAAACAACGTCACGATAAATTGTGAAGGTAAAAGACTGACAATCTCATCATCTGATTTTGTGCTGGTTCTTTGAAGATTCTTATTTGTTTTTTCGAGCCCACGAATATAAACACCTGCACAATACAATGTGACCGTCGCGCCGGAACCTTCATTTGATTGCAATATCATAGTCTGTGCGCTGAAGATGGAAATATAAAGAGCTTATATCTGCTTTAAGAGAACTAACTCTAACCACCCTATGCGGTGAACTTTCAAGCATGGCGCTACCATATAATAAACAAAAGCCCATGGGACTGTTGATTTTGTCAAATGTATTAGATATCTTACTGGCGAAGGCGCCAAAAATTTCCATTTGGATTTAAGATAGACATTATGACAGGCAGGTGGTGCGTTGCCGTATTTGATCGAGTGGGATTTCTCTTAACTTATCTATATATCCAGCCTTCTAGGTATTCATAACGCCGACCTCGTTTATTACGCCCAACCGATAATTTCCAGCATCAGCATAACTTTCCGTCTTGAGCTTATAGCAAAGAGCTTTTAGCTATACTAAGAGTGCTCACTCGCGCCTCCGTGCGACAAATTATGTGAACACGTCATCTGTGAGTAACATTGTGCTTTGTCATAGAGTCATTTTTGATTAATTCGACGTCGTGATCGCCTCAACCAATCCGAAGACTCCATATGTTTAAAACCAGCAGCCAGGTGGCGAGGGGACACCGAGCCCCGAGACGTTGGATAACATTCCCATGTGCTTTTGTTGATTTCATGGTAATCCCTCCTGATGACGGGCGTGTATTTCACTCATTTGCCTACTCACCGTAAAGCAGGTTGGAGTGAGCCCTCTTGGCTCATCTATAAACTCTTATAGCACGAGTCGCTTTCTGTTACAATTTGTCGCTAACAATTAGCCGAACATTTTAGACACATATTAAGCCGCTACACTATCACTTGTCAAAAAGTTAAATATTCATTCAATTTAATTAAACATCGTAAGTTAACTTAGCTTTAGCGCGAAAAAGTTTTTTCAATCGGCGAACCGTAGCTTATATAAATGTGTCTTTGGACTGAAGAGGTAAACCAAGTTACCCAGATATCCGACAGTGTCGTCTGATAATCTATTGTTTCTGTGCGGTAGGATGTTTACGAAAGAAGAAAAGATCAATGTTTAGAAACGAAAAAAATATTTCGTCACATTTATTCTGCTTGACAGAATGTTGTCGAATGACCTACCTTAATAAGCTCTGTTTTAAACTCGGCCTTATTTTGTCATTTGTTTTAGCTGACCCCGTTGACATATCGGTTTAGAGCGTGATATTCACAGCTGGTACTTGAGGCTTTGGAAGTTTAGGCCATTCTTGAGCTGCGACTTAGGCCTTGTGGTTTGGGCTAGCCGTTCCTGGAAGCGGCTCGTGCTAGCATAATTAGCCGCTGCCAATGGACTAAATAACCGAAGACGATGTAACTCAAGCGGCCCGAGGTGGTAGATGAATAGTATCCAAAGAAACTGTGGCCATTCGCCAAAGGTTAATTGGTGACATAATGGTCGTTAGCATGTGTAACAAATGGCAAGATACTACATCTTCGTCCACGAATAAGATTAAATATATCACAATTCCACCCATTGGCTAAGGGCATGCTCCTCCTGTTTAATGCATGCAATCATGATGATAATACATAACACTGCCGACTGTCCATGCGACCAAAGCGAGGGTCTGCAGAATACATATTTGCGCCATATGAACATCAATTTAAACGACATCACCTACAATAAACAACATATCATGCATAATATTCAATGCGATTAGCATTATCCGCTAACTGAGATGGCAAAATATTGATCTATTTCCATAGATATTTGATCCAATAAGGCATCAACATGCATTCATTTTACTCTAATAACTCTATAACGTATGCATATAAGAGTTTATATCTCTGGCATGGGACTACCAACATCGATATGGTTGATTTTGTATCATTATGAATTGGTTAAAACGTGTACCCATTATAGATAGTTTTTCCCGTAGTTATAGCATTGGGTTTCAATCTGTGTTAATTCCAGTTTTCTGAGGCATATACAATATGAAATATGTATATATTGCGTCGGGTAGAATTAATCCTCGGGTGATTACACCTGCATTCATTCGAATACAATGGACTTCCACTGTGGTAATGAACCCGTTGATTGGTAAAATGGACAAAAGACAGAAAACCTAGAATCTCATTTTCACACACCAGCTGGTTCAGCTTGAACGTTGTGCGGATGAGAGTACCTAGTGCTTAGCTTTCTTCTTCTAATTGGATTCAGGTGGATTCAGAATGCAATCATGCCTTATCCCCATCTTCTAAGGCATTTTAAAACAAACAGAAAATTAATTATTAGAATTCTGGTGATGTATTCAAACGCTAGATTGTGACAATATTTTGCTCGAGGGTGTGATATCAGTCATTTATAGTTCTTAAGTGAATAAATGAATTGTAGATAATCTAATTAATCGAGCGTCCAACAATGCACCGCTCAAACATATTTGGCAAAACAGAGAGTTTGTATTAAAATCGCTTCATAAATGATCTGAGCAGTAGGTAGAGCCTATGGGACATGTCAATCCACAGTCCTCACAATGATTTGTTCTTAATCTGTAGATTCTCACTTGACGTTTTAAATAAGAAACAGAGAGTGCAAAAACAGCGATAAACAGTAGTAAAACAGTCTTAAACCTCCCTTCACATTATAAACATTGTCTCATAATACCTTAAGGTTTATATTACTTATCAAGGCTGTCACAGTGAAGCGAATTGAACAAGAAATATATATGGTCCATTAAGTTATAATATATGGTGGGTCAAAATGTTAATCTTAAGCTACGTATACGCAACCAAGGTTAGATGAAATAACTAACTGATGATGAGAATTTAAAGTAGGCTAGCGACCGGATCAATTCACTTGACAACGAACGGCGTAAGTTGAAGCTAATGTTATATGCCTTACGAAAATAAATTCCTGTAATTAAGTACACAAGAATCGTCGCGACTGGTTAACTGTACTCGCTTCATTGGTTGCCAGTGATACGGCGAATCAAATTTTTAAGATTCTTGTGCTTGTCTTTAAATCCGTAGATAAGATGGCACCAACGTACCTCGAAGATTATATCGCTCACTATATTCCAGGAAGAGAGTTGAGATAGGCTAACCAATGCTTACTCCAAGTTCCTTTTACGTTGTCAGCAGCGGAGCAGCGATGACTTTTAGTGTTGCTTGCCCATTCTTGTGAAATAATCTTTCAAGCTCCTTGAGACATATAGACAATGTAGATGTATTTAAGTCACGATTAAAAACATTTCTGTGTACGATATGATGACAGCAAATGCTGATTTCTGCCATTTATATATGTTGCTCGCTGCTATATCCACTGAAAGCATAGAAATGGGAAAATATTCAATTTAATACAAGGGTCAGCTTCTTTTGTTGCAAATATTTCGATTAGCATTTCTAACGAATCGACAAAGGCTCTTACACCAACTCCAAAACAAGTAAGCGGTGTTAAGGTGTAACTCTGGGCTATCATTGGAGCTATTTGTACAAAAACTATTGTGCAGACTACATCGTTGAATTTATTGAAGAAAGATGATTTTCAACTCCTGTGATAGGCCGTTAATGAATTATCTTGATATCGACCTCATATCGCGGTAGAGAAATATACTTCATGATAACTTGGTGAATGGCTGTTCAGATCTTGTTTTCCAAACTGTTACATATTTTATTGTTTATTACACAAGCTAATGCAACAACGTAGGCGTCACTCTAACAACGTAGGCGTCACTTACACTAACTTCAGGGAGATATTGGTCTACAAGAATTAGGCCCACTCTGGCTGAAACTTTACTTGCAAATAATAAGGAATTGATTTATGGCATAGCTTCGGGATTTGAAAATATTTCAAGGAAGTATGTGTATCTGTTTTTCCAAGATTTGACACTGCCTTACTCTTGTCCAGCGATATCCTCCTGCACTTCATCATTCTTTTGTCTGCATCAAGAAGATTGATTTTTTTCAAGGCAGCTGTAGTAAACACAAAATGTTGTTTAAACGCTGCAAATCACAATTAAAAGTGCATTTGTCTGATTTATATGCTCCTGTTATAAAGGTATTCATTCATAGTTAGACAGAAGGACAGAACTCATTTAACGTCAGACAGAATGGTAAATAAACTACAGCGAGGGAAGTATATTTATGATCTGTTCCAGCGGCATACAAGTAGAAACGCAAGTACTAAAATATACCCAGTTACCCAGCTATCGCTATCTATAACGTTCTAGACGTCACCACATCCGCAACATATGTACTGATGTAATGTGCTGTGTGCCGTGCTATTATTTTAAGATGACTATCTGAGCCACGGAGGGACACTGTATTTTGTTAGTGCGCGGATCGAATTCATGACAGGACAAACTCTCAATAAGCGGGTGAAGTTATGCGATGTGACTTGAATTACTAAATGGGCGAAGTGCGCGAACAAGTCATAATATCATGATATAGGTTTGGCTACAGATCATGTTGTGAGGTATGTACTCAGCCACGGTGACAGTTTGTATTGCCTTATGAGGTATATATTTACGATAAGGCATTATGTATTTACTTGTAAATATTACCAGGAATCAAGCAAGTTTAACTGTGTCGGATATTCGGCTACTATCTTTTTTTGCTGGGAGTCCAGTGAAATACCATTCATATGCTGCAGATATAACCTTGTACTGGTCATATCTGTATTCACATTTAAAACGGAGTCTGTGTTGATCTAATAAATGATGCGCAGAACTCGGTGAAGACATTAGTGCAGATCCCTAAGCATGTAAAACACATTTGTAAATTGAATTTATTGATATCGATAGTTGTAGTATATTTTACAAAGCAAAGCAAATGATTGTACAACATATATTTTGCAATGTGTTATCGCAAAGGATGTGAAACGTCAGTATAATATTTAAATGCTTACCCACCACTCAAAGTTCTCAAAGTTCAGCACTGATAATTTCAATTCTGCATTGAGATGAATCATGGCTGTATGTATGTATGTATGTATGTATGTATGTATGTATGTATGTATGTATGTATGTATGTATGTATGTATGTATGTATGTATGTATGTATGTATGTATGTATGTATGTATGTATGTATGTATGTATGTATGTATGTATGTATGTATGTATGTATGTATGTATGTATGTATGTATGTATGTATGTATGTATGTATGTATGTATGTATGTATGTATGTATGTATGTATGTATGTATGTATGTATGTATGTATGTATGTATGTATGTATGTATGTATGTATGTATGTATGTATGTATGTATGTATGTATGTATGTATGTATGTATGTATGTATGTATGTATGTATGTATGTATGTATGTATGTATGTATGTATGTATGTATGTATGTATGTATGTATGTATGTATGTATGTATGTATGTATGTATGTATGTATGTGTATGTATGTATGTATGCTTATATGTATGTATGCATGTATGTATGCATTCATTCATATATATATATATATATATTAGCTCTATATATATATATATATGTATCAATGCATGTATGTATTTATGTATGTATGTATCAATCCTTTAACTTATGTATCTATTAATCTATCTTCTTATCTAGTTATCTGTCTGTCTCTCTCCTTTTGTATTGATCTATTTATCTATCTACAAATCTATCTTAGCATATGTAGTGAATATTGTTTGCCAGGACAATTAAGCCAAGAAGCTATTTTAATGCGTTACTGGCGTTCGTATGAATATCTTCATATGCTCTTTCGAAGCTCTTCTTAATTGAAGTCTATCTGGCAATCCTTGAAGTCGATTTGCCCAGGCACCTTTATGTCGTTAAGCCTTGTGCAGCTTTACGTGCTTATTCAACCGCATCAATGCACCTGTTGTTTTGTTCTGGAGTATTCGGCGAATATGTAAACGAGATACATTCATAGCATAATATCGACCAGTTTTGCCTTTAGATATGCTATGTATCCCATTGAAATAAATGTCTACTTGAAGCATTGTGTGATAACGGAATCCTAATAAGTATGTCGCGGAAGGCCTGAGGCAAATAAATTAGCATGGTTAAATAACAGTTACGATTTCACCTATCATGAATAATAAAAAACCCTAATAGGCAAAACTGTAATAAATGGCGTGGCATCAATACAATATGTGCCTAGAAAGCTAAGTTAGTTTGATGTTATTTCAAAAACAAAGGAATGAATTGCTGCATATGTCACCGCAGCAATCCGATCCTTGTAATGATAGCAACAAAGGGATCTATCTTAGTCAAAATATGGTGGTCATTTCAGCCTGTTTGTCACAAAGTCTTCACTCCGTAGATTGAAATCAATGAATTATTAACATGGAAATAATCCCCTAATTTAACTGTGGATTAATATAAGAAATGCGACATTTTTTATGCACCAAGTGCATGTATTGTCCACACCAGAATCAAATAGATGTTTCTTAAATACTACTATTGATAGCAATGTAATCGATTATCGTCTGACCTCTGTCTGAAAGCTATGTCACCACTGTACCCGGAAATCGGGACTAGATGTGGTCATGAGCCAAAAGCTCATTTTAATTAACCGTCAACGTATGGTTACAGTTTTGGGGGTTTTTTTTCACCAATGTAAAACTGATGTTTGTTCTGCGATATTGTTACAACTACACTCAAGTTGCCAAATATATTAGGTGCCAATACATTAATTAATAATCAGTGGTTGATATCATGTTATTTATTTCAACTTTTGCCGGGTTCTCATGTTTACAACATTTTATGGCATTCTTACAAATGACATATTCGTTGCTCACAGGACCGTTGGTGACCAACACAACGGCTTATAACTTATTTCAAGTTGCTGATGTAGTTTATCTGGCGATATTTGGAATATTGACCTCTTCGTTGAAGGGTAGTTTATTGGCATGACGACCCCGGCACCATGAGGGAAGAAGCATGATAAAGATTTTTTTAAAAAATACAGCTTAAATTGCTTCAAGCACATTCGTATGCTTGGGATTTCAAAGCTCCATAATAGCACATATCGGCAATATGGTATTTTTATTTATTGTATGGATTACACGACAAGCGTAAGCGGTGAGGGTTTCTCAACACGGTTAAGGCAACGGTATTTATGTGGAATTAATAGGATCATCCGCGTAAATCACCTGAATGGTGTCACCTTGTACATTTCATTGCAGTTTAGAACAACGGGACGTTTACAGCTTACTGCGATCATGAAAAGTGAATGGTTTGAAACAATGTTTGCTATAATACGTATTCAGGAAACTGGACATTAATACCTGCGTCTGACTCCAATCCAGTTCTCAATTTGCAAGTGTAATTGCTAAACGATATCAAGTAATGCTACCAGGTATGCTCTTGTGTTTAGTGGATCTTCGTTATTCAATACAGATAATTTAATTAATCTTAATACTCTACACAAGTTGTATTGATTAAGAATTCCCTATCCCATTAATTCATTAACAGAACAGCAATGATAATGGAATGTCTTACAATTAGGTAACTATCCACTTCGAATAAGTCTTATTGTACAGTGCGGCTCAATAATGTCATTATTTATATTAAAGTAAAGGGATAACAATCATCAAATGTAGTCTTAATATTTTACTGATGGAAGTGATGCTGGTGATCCCTCAAAACATTTCATATGCTACATGTCATAGAATCTAGCATTTCACAAGATGTATCATGAATATAAATTATAAAAGATGTAAAAAAATGCTTGTTTGTACTTACTTGACCTTAGCCGACCCCCGAGTCGTGGTGCTACGCTGCGTATTCGAACAAAATATTTTCACAGCTAACAAAAAGCAACAAATATGTATTGGTGCCTAGCATCTTGATTCGGATCATCCAATACACTAGCAATAATAAATCCTGGCTAAGGAATAGTGTAACCGTGCTTCTTCAGTGGCATCGTCTACGTGACATTAACACGGTGCTCATATCAGGTTGCAAACGCAATATCAAATGCCCATTATGCTAGGACGGCAATACTTCGCATTCCCAAATTGCTCAATTAAAAGATCACATTGACTAACCATATTGCCAAACAAGTTTTTGCATTCACGATATTGTTCCTATTTTTTGCGCAATGTTACAGAAAGAGAAACGTCTAGATTAATGCAGGTTTATTTTAGACAGTTCTGCTGAACGCCTATTCCACTTTTACTATCACCTGAAGAACAAAGTGCCGAAGTGCAGCATTGAGTTCCATTAACTATGTGTTTTGATTGGACTCGAGTTTTAAAAAGCTGTCTCTGTACCACATAGGCCACGTATTTTCACACGGTGTAACCGAGGGCTGTATATAAATGATAATATCTTTCATGTTGTTAGGCATAATCGATGCAGAAAGTCGTTTTTGCAGTTGTCGAATAATTATTCTATTGTGAAGGAGATTTCCTTTCTGTAACATTAATGCGCTACGATATGGAAAAAGTAATTGCAACCGTCAATTGACATATAAGAAAGACACAATAAACTCCACGAGCAAACTAATTGCATGTCGTGTCATGCATAGACACTATTGCCGCTTGTCCTTAACAACGCTCAGATGTTGATCTCACGCCTTTGTGTTTGTGAATGAAGCTTGCAAATGGATATTTTGCCATCAGTAACCTGGTTAAATACACTCACTCCATAATAATAGTATTAGGAATTTCGTGACTTGCGCATGCATAGTGTACAAATAGCATTTTAATAGCGTGCGCCGCATGCATAATATTATTATGCTACATATATCTGTTTATAGACTGATGTGAAAGTATAACCGTCCTTGTTGATGCACTGCCACTTTCTGGTTATACCTGCTTGTATAACGCATCTGTTGTTTTATCTGATTGTTTTCGTTTGGTTTATCACGCGAATCCTCTCCTACCAGTGATGCTCCGCACACCTACGGAAATCACGAATGTCTTCCAAGTAGCATTATTTGAAATCTACATTGCAGTCATAGTGGCGCATGCAATGTGTGTGTTGATATCTTGCTCCCTGCTGGAAAATCCAAGTCATTGGCGATTCGATCAGTATTTAGTACCGCAGTCTAAAGGTTCTTATTGCCGACCCCTCATATCAATACAATAAGGATATTATCAGCTCAAATAAAACCGAGAGACGTGCAAGGATCATGCTAATGACTGAAAATTTTGGCAAATGTAAGTCACCTCACAATCTTTCAAGTTATAACCATCGCATGTGATGGTTGTATTGGGGATTGATATTTTGTGCCAATGCTAGCAAGGTTGGAACTCAGTAACAACTAGTACGCATGCTTGTGATTCTGTAGGCATGTGTCTGTGTTTGATACAAGTAGCGAAACACTTCCAAAGATACTTTGTCTACGCTGACTGGATGTAATTCGATGCCTCTCTTAAGAAAACAATAACCGCATGGATTTGTTAGTCTTGTGGCTACCTGTGTAGATCTCCAACGAGAAGCTTTGGTTACAATTTATATCCTGTTCATAGTCTAGTGACAAATGGAATCATTACAATGTCTTACCTCAGCCCACCTTTGTCACAGAGAGTCTGCATCATTTCAATACATAATGTGGAAACAAAGACAAGCGCCGGAGTAACTGAATTAATGCTGTTAATATGCAATGGATGCGTATATTACGTGTAGTGTTAGCCAAACCATTCGTATATACAATTTATATAGTAATCCATATTAGGTTTAGATTATTTCTACGAGCATTACATGCTCTTTTATATATTGCATGCTACAATTTTGTTCCGATGTCAATAAGAAAATAACATTACATATTACCCAAGACCCTTCCATCAGTGTTGCAATTCACCTGAAAAGGTTTTTATGAAGGTCAGTCAGCGAACCACTTTATTACCAGGACGTGAGCTTCTCACCAATTCTGACAACATAATACATTGGAGTTGGCCATGATATTGAAATTGCAAACCATAAACTACGAGTTTAAGAGGATAAACGACACGTTTCATGAAATTAACATGATGTATTAAGTGGCATTTTGAACAGGACGTGTGTACCTTTGCATTGTTGCCAGTTATTGGTGTTGCTCTTGGTGAATTACCCTATCATTGATTAAAGGGTCATGCAAAGACTACATCTGATTGCGATGTTGAGTAAACGTATCATCTAATGGCCAGTGCTACCTACCGCAATACACGATGCCTAAAACTTGTCTGTAATTAGTTGACATGACTAGGTGCCTGCTCCAAGCTATCAAGGAAACTTTCTTGATGGAAGTCCGCACGCTGGACAATTGGAGTTATCTTTCACAATTCTAGAGGTATTGTGTCGCACCAGTATATAATAAATAGGCTTGTTGGATCTATCCTGCAATAATTCACATTCATATTAAATTAACGTCTTAATGGTTGCTTTCGTTACAGAAAACAGTAAGATTGTACCGGAGCATGGCGATTATTTGTTGCACTTTGTTTGTGTATGATTTAGAGTACAACATTACATAATTTGATCGGTGATATAATTGGTCTTCCTTCATCAAGAATTGCCGGTACAGGGATGAGCATCATCTCTAGCCTATCACAGGGATAATACCACAACATACGGGGTCTGCTGAGGGCACTAATGACAGGTATTTGCTATCTATAACCAAACACAATTAGACCGCACTTTGATCATTGTCTCTAGTAAGGTGACTCTTTTTAACAAATCAACGAACTACAGACACGCGTCAGGGTCCTTCAAACCAAGTGTAATATCTTCAAAGACATATATATATATATATATATATATATAGAGAGAGAGATAGAGAGAGAGAGATATAGAGATATATATAGAGAGAGAGATATATATATCTATATCATAGTATATCTATAGATATATATATATATATATATATATATATATATATATATATATATATATATATATAGATATATATATATATATATATCTATAAAGCGTGCTATATATATGAGATTAATGGTATAATATATGTCTTTCTGCCTCAGTGCAACGCATTTCGTTGAACAAAAAGCAAAGCACCTTTCAGGCCATTATGCTATCTCTCTGTTTTGTAAGCGCAAAGTGCAGAGAAATCATCTCGTAAATAGCAGGATTAATTTTGTGTCTCGAAAACATTGTGTCCGCCGTAGGAAGTGGACCATATATTGCTTTATCATTGCATCAACAATCAGTTCTCCGCCAGCCGAAGAAGTCCAGTTTAATTGGATAAATTAATCATTTTATTGTCCGGAGGCTGTTTGATTAATTAACCATGGTAATCCCGTCCCAGGTTTTTGTGCCCATGCCTACTGTTTTGTGACTATGCCTTGGATGAAGTTACGGCTTACATTATAGTGTGGTATTTGGACATGTTTGTAGCTAATATACCTCTGCTCAATCGGCGGGCACTCCTATATTAACATTAGCACAAGGAACAGCGTAGGGGCCACTCATTAAATTGGCTTATCTTGAACAGCACACTTTTTTATACTATTCATACTATCAACATCTAACAGCATTTCTTTTGTGATGATCAAAATTATTAGACCACCTTGTTTAATTGGACCATATCTCTTGAGGTTGCAATACGCCACAGTTCATTTGCTTTGCCGAAATCAACATGTGTCAATTAGGTTTATCATTTTACATGTCCTCGGCAAACCATTGTGTCCCCCGTAGGAAGGGTGATGGTTAATCTTTTAAGCTAACAGTAGCATAGTAGAAATGAGTAAAAACAGGACTGTGGAATATGAGGATATGTGCAATGAATTGACAGATGAAGTGCATAGAGACCTTTTAGCCATAGTCAAAACCACAGAACAATGTCAGCAGCAACCAACATATATTTCTCTGCAGAGAATATTTGTGACTATGCCTTGGATGATAACCATGGTAATATACCTCTGCTCAATCGGCGGGCATTCCTATATTAACATTATTCACAAAACCGACAGCGTAGGGCCACTCATTAAATTGACTTATTTGGAGCACACTTTTTTATATATTGATCTTATCAACATCTAACGCCTGATTCATCTCTATTGTGTGATCATCAGCAATATTATTAGACACAGCGTGGTGCTTTGTCATTGGTTATACCTTGAACCACATAATTTTTGACAGTTCATTTGCTCGCTTCCAACCAACATAATGTCAATTATATTTTCAATATTACGCCAAACCCGATTTTGGAACAATCAACAGTTTTTAAAAAACCACATGGAATGCGCTTTTGTTAAATTCATTGTAATGTCGCCTGTGTTTCACGCTTTTGTTAAATTCATTTGTATGTGTCATTGCACATCTCACTGAACCCTCTTAGAGTCGCTATAAGCTCTTTGATGTCACGAAATATCAGTATTTACAACAGGTTTGAAAAGGTCATGTATACCCGCTTCCACAACGCCAGGTTTGGTGACCATAAAATGGGGCATTTGTATCAAATTACCTTTTTTCAATGTGAATCATTGTAGATTACTGTAGAAATCATTTGTATATAGATCCAATAATTAGGTTAGATATATATCTAAAGTTTGTGCATGACCGAGTTAAGTACCGCTGAAGTATATATATGTATCGGTACATTTCCATATTTAATGGAAAGGTCACGATAATTTATCCTATTCCATTGCAAATAGGAAATTCTTGATACAAGTATAGGTTGTAATAATAGAGATGTAGGTGGTTATGGTGAAGAAAGCAATTAAATGACCCATTAAACATTGTACATAAAAACGATATAAATTAGCAATAATAAAGAGTATATGTAAAAGATAAACGAGCCGTCCAGGTCTCTCTTATCAATAAACATTTAATTTCAACGGTGTATTATCTAAACTATCCATGGGGTCTACTCTTCTGATTTGAAAGAAAATCATGACATCAATGGCTAATGCAAACAGTGGCGATTCAGAATCATATATAGATATACACACACATATATATATATCTCTATATCTCTATATATATATATATATAGATCTATATATACTATCTATCTATATATATATATATATATATATATATATATATATATATATATATATATATATATATATGGTCTAAACAATAAAGATAAATCTTGCGCTGAGTTGGACATGAATAACAAGTTATTGTCTGCATGTATTAGTAAAGACTAGCAGAAATTGATGTGATTCATTGCAGCATTATGAATTACGATGCACCATTTACTAACTATCACCCATATTGCCTGACACCCATATTACTTTATGACACACTTAGCCCGACTGTGGTCGTTTTGCAGGTCTTTGCTAATCGCGAAAAATAGTTTTTCCACTGCTTTGTGTAACATGAAATAGTTTACCAGTGATAATAGATTAGGCAAGTCCATTGATTTCAAAGCTTACTATAAATGTTTCGTAAAAATAGAGGGTTGAAGTCATATTTTTAGCCCTACTGCTCGATTTGCATGATGCTCATTCGATATTGTATATTATTCTTGAAAACCGATGGCAGAGCAACTATTAACCGGATCTATTAAAATAAACTTGGAATGTTTGTTAACGTCTTACTCAGAACCTACGCCTGAGCAAATATGTGATCACAGCACATGTGAGAAGCGTGGTGCTTTGTCATATAGTCTGTACAAAACCACATGGAATTGATGATTGATTCAGGGGCGTGGTCGCTTCCAATAATCTAAAGACTACATATTTTCAACATACGCCAAGTCCCGAGATTTTGGATCAACAGTTCAATGCGCTTTTGTTAAATTCATTGTAATGTCGCCTGTGTTTCACTCATTTGTATGTTCATTGCA
Source organism: Urechis unicinctus (assembly GCA_034190875.2). Classification (NCBI taxonomy): domain Eukaryota; kingdom Metazoa; phylum Annelida; class Polychaeta; order Xenopneusta; family Urechidae; genus Urechis; species Urechis unicinctus. The sequence continues at coordinate 32,142,459 of CM067346.1, forward strand.
CATCTCACTGAACCCTCTTAGAGTCGCTATAAGCTCTTTGATGTCACGAAATATCAGTATTTACAACAGGTTTGAAAAGGTCATGTATACCCGCTTCCACAACGCCAGGTTTGGTGACCATAAAATGGGGCATTTGTATCAAATTACCTTTTTTCAATGTGAATCATTGTAGATTACTGTAGAAATCATTTGTAAGTGTCCAATAATTAGGTTAGATATGCTCTAAAGTTTGTGCATGACCGAGTTCAAGTACCGCTGAAGTATATCTATGTATCGGTACATTTCCATATTTAATGGAAAGGTCACGATAATTTATCCTATTCCATTGCAAATAGGAAATTCTTGATACAAGTATAGGTTGTAATAATGAGAGATGTAGGTGGTTATGGTGAAGAAAGCAATTAAATGACCCACTTAAACATTGTACAAACGATATAAAATTAGCAATAATAAAGAGTATATGTAAAAGATAAACGAGCCGTCCAGGTCTGTTTACAATAAACATTTAATTTCAACGGTGTATTAAATATAAACTATCCATGGGGTTGTACTGCTTCTGATTTGAAAGAAAATCATGACATCAATGGCAACATGCAATGCAAACAGTGCTTATTCAGAATCATATATATATATACACACACATATATATATATATATATATATATATATATATATATATATATATATATATATATATATATATATATATATTTATATATATATATATATATATATATATATATATATATATATATATATATATTCATATATTAATATATATATATAAAATATATATATCGATATATATATATATATATATATTTATATATATATATATATATACTGATATTTATAACTTTTCGTAAGGATTGGTTATGATTAATGACCTATATATGTATATATATATATATATATATATATATATATATATATATATATATATATATATATATATATATATATATAGTATATATATATATGGTATAGATATCCCACCATTGAAAATTATATATATTGGTATGGAGACCATTGAAATATATATATATATATATATATATATATAGATGAGATATATATATATAGAGATATATATAGATATATATATAGATATATATATATATATATTTTTTCAATGTTGGAAAAGCGGGATCTATATCTATAGATAGAGAGAGATATATAGAGAGAGATATAGAGAGAGATATATAGATATATAGAGAGAGAGATAGAGAGATAGAGATAGAGATAGAGATATAGATATATATATATAGAGAGATAACAGAGAGAGATAGATATATACTATATATATATATATATATATATATCATAGAGTATATATATAGATAAAATATATATATATATATATATATATAGATATATATATATATATATATATATATATAATATATATATATATATATATATATATATATATATATATATATATATATATATATATATATATATATATATATATATATATATATATATATATTTCAACCATTGCAAATTATTTTGAACAATCGTTTGTATATTTTGATCAGAATCGGAAAGTTTGCCTATGCACTCAAAAGATATTACGTTACAAGCACTTCAAACTGCTGGGATCATATGCGTAAAGAAACTAATTTAGACTCAATCTAAGTCTGCGAACTTTTACCATATGCATAGGACAATATTTTCAATAATGTCCACCTGCTCAATGCTGTCAAACAGTAAACAAAGATTATTGGCTGTCACTTAAGTCTGATATGACTTTGATTACAACATTAGTTTTGTGCAATATCTGCACCAGCAGGTGAGACTATTCAGTACATATGAGTACATATGTCCAAACGCTAGGTTGGCTAGGTATTTCATGGACAGCATTAACCTTTACCCTACACACACCTTGGTCCTCTCGGTCATCATCAGCGGCATGCCAGATTATGAACGCAACTGATCCAATCATTTCTCTGGTGCTGTTGCGCCGGCATATTCTCAGAAGTATTATGTGGCATATATTGCTCTGCGTGCAAACAACTGGGTACATTTGCAACACCAACATAAATAAGCAGACGTTTAATGGCATCGCTATCAGTCATCCCACAATAGAGTTGTGATCCATTACACCTGAGCCATTGATGCAGTAATAGCGAAATACGGAGCAGAGTTTTACGTCATTTTGTCAGCCTCATGATATCACCACGGTGATGGATGGTACTATTATGATGCTAGATGAGCCATTGCCCCAATAACGAAATTGGGAATGCAATAATGAATGTGAGCATATACCAGCTAAGGACTACTCCCACATTGGCGTACAGCGTATTTGTGACATTTTCGGCCCAAGTGCAGGGTCCTTTGGTGGCCTTACTAAAATGATTTATTTCGTCTGAAGCTGATATTATATTTTACGTGCAGAGGTTTTAATGCTCAGCTTTTCAAAGAATGTTGTATATTCACGAACAATGAACCGATATAGTATTCTTACCTTGTTTGCCATGTATCAATAATCATCCACCCGCAAGCCGATTAAGATCGACTTACTTAATTTGTGGTTTTGTGGCTTGACACCGAAGAAAACGAACTGCTGCACGTGACGACTATTCCCACTGGTATCTATGGTGTATGTGTACTAATGATCTTCTGGCATGTGCATCTAAGATTAATTAGCGACATTGCATGATTGCGTGTGTCGAATTACTGATGAATAATCAGAATAAATGTCAAGCGATGGTCAGACTATTGTACAGGTACTGCCAATATGCCCAACGGCTGTTGTGCAAAACAAGTATTACAAACTGAAAAAAATAAGACGTCGAAAAACGTATTAGATTCGGCTTCTGGATGACTATCAAAAGAGAGGAATTTGCATAGCGACCTAGCCAAATGAGTGTTATCCATAAATATCCATAGCTGAAAGCGTAGATGAATAGACACAATTCAACAATTCAATGGTATGTGTGAAAACGAAGAGGGTTTAACCTTTAAATTAAGTGTACTCTAAATAAATTGTTTGTCATTCCTTCGGGGCGTTGCACTTGTTTACAAAAAATGGATATAAATATGTGTAAACATATATATATATATACACATGTATATACATATATATATAGATATATAGATATATATATATATATATATATATATATATATATATATATATATATATATATATATATATATATATATATATATATCCGTATACAAATATATGTATATATATATGTATATACACAACAATATATATTTTAAATATATATATTTATATACAAAGATATATATATATATATATATATAAATATATATATATATATGTATTAACATATATATTTTTATAAACATATATATACATATATTAACACATACATTTACATATATATAAGATATATATATATATATATATATATATATATATATATATATATATATATATATATATATATATATATATATATATATATATATATATATATATATATATACAACAAACTATTACTCTTAATGAACGCAATTAGTTTCACATTGCTAGTGCTTTCTATCTCTTGGCTTTACATTGGAATTATTGTCACGCTCAAATGATGAGGTTTGTCACCTTGACCCGTGAAGCGCAGATGTACATGAATCAGAAATAAGAACATAATACGAATGGCCTTATATCGCTTGCATTTCCATGTTAACAGCATTTCCGTGGTAACGCTTGAATTTAGTCTCAAATTAGAACAGCTGCACCAATTGTTTTGAACTTGGTCCGATTTGGAGTAACTATCGACTGAGACTGGCGTACACAATCAGAATGGCTCTTGCCTCGAGAGTACTTACGGTGTAGAAATTTGATCAATGAAACGTATTGCTCTTACTCTGCTTCAGCATAAACATGGCAAACTATTGCGACCCTGGTTTTACTACACGTACAGATTTGCACCAGTAAACCACCACTTAGCCTATGACAGAAACATCTTTTTGCAGATACACGACTGGTATTTCCATATGATCTCGTGTGGTTGTACTGTCGAGGTTAAAGCTTGTGATTGATTTACCATTACTATTATTTCAATTTGGTAGTTTTGGTTGACTCTCATGTTAACCATGTACACCTTAAATGATGCTACCATGTGTAGCCTTGTATATATATATATATATATATATATATATATATATATATATATATATATATATATATATATATATATATATATATATATATATATATATATATATATATATATATATATATATATATATATATATATATATATATATACATATATATATATTTATATATATGGGCCATTGTATAGAATCATCATATTGAAAGTATTGTATGGCACAATGGGTATTGGCCAACGCTATATGTCACTTACAGGCAGAGATTCTAATGGGATACCAAGGTTCTAGCGTGAGCTAAGTATCGGCTTCACACATTGCAGAAAATTGTTCTTCGAAATAATGGAATTAATGTCTGAGTGCGGTTATGTTTTTTTCTTACACTAGCATTATGCTGAGCCCTTTTTTTCGCAATGTTAGTGAATATTGTCATGCATGGCTAATTATGACTCTTAACATGTTGTGCTATGTGCTTGTTTTTTGGGGGGTTTTTTTGCAGCGTATTAGGTGCAATATCTTTCGCTGCCTTTTAGCACATGCAACAAGAACATTGCTTAAAATGGAGTCCAATGACTTCATCATATGCCATTGTACGATAGAAGCCATGGCGTGTAAATAATGATATGACACTATACTTTACCCAATCCGCAGAATCTTCAATATAATTGGTCCATGGGTTATTGAAGTGTTGACATATGATACATATATTGTGATCTTTGCATTCCTCTTTCGTGTGATATTATCTCAGAAGCTGTCTTTTAAAATTTCAACATTGAATCCAATATTCTAGCGTATTGGTGATGGTTGCGGGTGCGCTTGGCTTGTCTTATTTCACCAAGCAGAAGGCATTTGTCATTATCCTCTCTACAGCCACGATTGCCATCCATGCATTGTTGCCATCATTGTGACAATGTTGACTATTTTTCTCTATACAATCAAATGGATAATCTCAGGTTTGAGCTAATTCAGCGCTTGTAGCATACCAAAGCGACCTGTGACATTCAATGAAAGGACCTAGTCTGATCAATGTGGTTAATGAGGCCACATTATTAACCGACCACGCGACCATTTCAAAGATTGCGACTAGCGGTTTATATAAGTGTACGTTAAGCTTGATGATATTCTGACTATAGCAATATGCGGATAGAATGATGCAGATGATATCAATTATGATATGCATTGTAAAACCTATTAACGGGGCAATGTTTTTGCAAAGGCTATGGTTAAATGAGAATCACACATATATCCCACAAAACCCTTCGTATTCGTTAATTAATTAAGGCGCAATAGCGATCATCTTAAAGTAATATAGCAACCTCGGAATGTGTTTTTTGACGTGATATGCTAGTGTATGCAGAACGTTTTAATCTTATTATACGCAAACTGAGAAGCTAAATACACGGAAACTTTGCCAAATATTATTCTGTCATCACGATAAAGCGCTAGGTGTTGTTTGCCAATTACTTTTCACAGCGGACGCCATATTTTTTTTGTACGAGTGGAACAGCTTGGTATGAATTTGTAACTGCTCTAAGCTCGAACATGACACCGACAAATTCCTCTCACGGTGTCTAAAGATCGTCGTAGGTTTACTGCATCAATTTCTTAATGATAACGTCATGTTATTAGCGTTTGGATTCCATTATTGCACGGTACGTCATTTGTATCTTCGGAAGTCAGAATCAAACGATTTATGCATTACCCTTCCAAAGAGCATACTTGCTTTCCTTCAATCAACGTATGAAGACCAGCAATGTGGTCGATACTTTTGCTAAGATTGCCATCTTCCAATGATAAAACGTGCAGAAAATTTTAAGTAACATTAACTTAACAATACGTCATTTTATCTTGGAAATATTTTCAACGTTCCTGGCTTAACTGCGCTTGCGTAAGATCAGTCAATATTGTCAAACCACAGCCCGTTTACGATGCTAATTGTTTTATGCAAGAAGGAGGATTATGGGACCATCAATCTTCCTACTGACCAAATAAGTGGAGATACACCATGTCATTGCAATGCATTAGGCCCTCTACGACATCACCGACTCATTGATATATATAATTCAGTCCAAACATGGGCTTACAGGCTAAACAGGATAACTCGACTTCTTCCAATCTTAAAAATAAGGAATTATTGATTTGTCGGTTAATTTTACAATATATCTCGGAAACCAAGCTTGGCTTGCTTTCCTCTGGATGGCCCACAGGGTTCGTGTACGAATGATTCGTTCTGATTAGCTGTCATAAGGTCGCCTTGGCAACGCTGACGAAACCAATGTTGAATACCATGCAGGGTTCGACACTAACGGTTGTCCGCTTGCCAGTGACAAGTGATTTGGTCGACCGGACAAGTAATTTTTATGAGCCGGGCAAGCACACTGCAACGCCCTGATTTGTTGTTTCCCGCTGAGCGGCGCCCTTGATCACACAGTCGGCGAGAGAAGCACACACTCAACCGGTCTGTTTTACCGACACTATTACGTATACATATTGTTATGCAGACAAGTGATCACAGCGCTTGTTTATGACCCCAATTTGAAACTTGGTTAATTAATGTCAAGATCTTATGATCGACACGTGACCTAGCATCAAACCACACTGTGCGCGGGCTGTTGGTCAGCGGCACGATGCATTTACTTCACTGTCTTCAAAGCTGCAATAATTTCACCCTCCCGCATCCCCCACATTGATGTGTGTATTACAATACATCCTACGTGCGTCACGTATTAATTGTCGGAGAGTCACAGCCGCCCCATGTGCCTGGCCTGTACTGCCCAGAACACTCGTTATAGTTTTTCTCTGCTCATGCAGTAGTCAATGAGAACATTAAAATGCTTGTTATCACTAATGAGGTACATGTTTTCTCATGCTGAGATTGCCAAATGTAAAACAGGCTCGAGTTGCTTTAATGTAAACTTGTCGAAGTAAGCAGACACGCCACGATATTTCTAACATTGAGACACCCCGAAAGGTTCAGGGCTCCTCAAATTTGGCACTGGGCTCCTTAAAGTTTGTGCTTAGGAGCCCGGCCGGCTCCCAGATTTCAAAATTTAATTTGCAGCCTGTGGTACGTTTAAGGAATGGTGACCACGCCTGAATTGATAAAATCTCACTTATGAGAGTAAAGTGAACGTCCGTCTATTCTTCCCTGTTGGCCTTTACTGCTGTTGATCAATTATGACAACTAAATCCATTTCAACGGACACATCACATCACCCATCGGCATTCAATGTTCTCATTTTCCCCCCGACCTATCTACACGCATATATATTTATACATATATATATATATATATATATATATATATATATATATATATATATATATATATATATATATATATATATATATATATATATATATATATATATATATATATATATATATATATATATATTCTAAATCTGTACTATTCCATGAAGTACCACAATGAAACATCTTACTTGACATCAACTTGCATATACACTACATGATGCATCATCGTAATTGCTTTAGTCACGCTATGATATTATCAATATATATTGGTGACGATTGCCTTACAGATATACAATGGTCTAATTAAGTGTGTACGTAACCCTGGCGGAATTAGACGCACAACAATTATGCATCAAAGCTTGTCACATCACACACCTTCACTCGCTAACTGAGTCTTAGTGGCCCAAGTTTCTACGACATTATGTGTAATCAGCCTTCCACTGTATCTCCTTGGGGCAGTCAGTTTCATTGCATTTGTTGCACGGCACACGTAGCTAACTGCCTTTCAATGAGTATATGCGGTTCGGGGTTATGTTGGCCTGAATGGAAAAAGCCATTGTGGCATCTAAAGGGTAGCCCGAGCAACACTCAGGGTGTGTTTACAACCGACGAAATAAATCCGTATTTAGATGGCGTGTGATTTGTCAAAGGTCATTGTGTTTTTTCCTTTAACCTTCTTTAAATCTTGCAATGCAAACAATGACCAAGTAGCCCCAGCGGGAGGAATGAAACATTATTATCTAAATGTGTGCACTGAGGTTTTAACGACTTTCAAACCCTTTCGTTAAAAAAGCGGACGCGATTATAACAGCGGGCTATTCATTATTCCTTTTTGTCATTATTTGTTATTGTGCAAACACGAGGCTTATCGTCTATTTCTCTAATCGCATTTTACCTGACCTTCTTTAAATACACATAGGCGCATTACAAGAGTTTTTTTCACTGTTAATTTAAAAGAACTTACATAGTTCATTTCATCTCTATTGGCTGTGAGACATGATTTCGTGGATGCGATGGCATGTTATTATAAAGTACAGTTATACTTCCCCAGTTGCCAATCTTGAGAAGAAAAGAAGCATTTTCTTGACGGATATAGTTTTAAAGAAGGTCTTCAGCTCATTCGCTGACGTATTTTGCTGACGACTTTAGATAGAGTTTTGTGTCCTCCCATCATCCAGTTCCTGTGATGCAGTTTTAATATTCAGTCATTTGTTTACACAATTATACACCTTACTCATTCTGCTGATGCTGATTGCTGGTGAAAAGGGATTTCATGCCGTTTGTTCATTGTCAAACTTGCACATAATTTGCGTACAAAACATTACAGTACAAGTAATATCCTATGTGTGATCTATGTTACAACAATATCAGCAGCTCTACTTCAGACGGATTGCTCTGATGCGTGACCAAATTAGCCTTTAGCGAACACTTAGTCTTCCGTTTCTATAGCAAATAATGTCTGTTCCGTTTTATATTGTGAAAAGGGGTCGCAGAATGCATCACGTATGTAGTCAGCTACTATGTTTGTTAACGACTTCTGCACCTGCATATTGGTAAGCATATCAACCGATGTAAGCCATACTTTTATCACCCATCCGGTCATTGACGACGATAAATGGATGAAGTATCATCCATCACATCTTGCGAAACACTTTGTTTACTATAACCTTTACTTTCACTAGTGCCCGCACACTATCACAAAGGCGGATCTCATTTCCGAGATGTGAATAGTTATCTTTCTGCGTACGTACATCGTGAAGGTTTATCCAAAAACATCTAACACCCAAAGTCGTGTATATTTATATATTATATATATATATATATATATATATATATATATATATATATATATATATATATATATATATATATATATATATATATATATATATATATATATATATATATATATATATATATATATGTATAAATATATATATATAAATACATTAAAGGTGCATTTTTTCAAAACAAATGGCATGCGGTGTTTTTGCTCCATTTAATAGAATAACTCTTATAGAACCCAAATAAACCATTTTGTGGACTAGTTCAACACTATATCGTCGATTACACCGTATCGAAATCTGTCGGTCACACCCATGTTTACAAACATGAGCACATGTCGATGGGAAAATGACGCATGCGTATTGAAGGGTCATTTGTTTACAACACATAGTCGTCACGTCACACGCCGCGCAGATTCGACAGAAATTGGAAACGCATGTAGCCGAAATGGTGAGTGTTTTGATTCCTACATTTCTTCTATGACTCTTCTTTGATTGGAGTTTTCGAATGTTATATAAAAAAAAGAACCCGCCTCAATAAAATGAACACTATCGGTACAATAGATTACCGTAAATTTAACAATGGATAGCGTTACACCTGCGAACAAACCCTGAGGTAGCCCTTAGTATATTATATTTATACTACCGTTCGACCGGTGCCCTGAGGCTGCGCATGTTCAATGCAATAAAAACGATATTCTTGACTAGTCTGTCACGTTTTGGAGTGTAAAGCCATGACACTTGTTCGAAGTTTGATTATTTCATATCCAATTATCGGTGCTTTTTCATAGCAAACTATTGGAATATTCCTGAATGAACTCATAAATTGTATTATAAATCAAGGGACTGGGGTCTCCCTCAGGACGTCTACGTTATCTGGTTATAGTGAACTGAAACAGGGATTTGAATTGGCTGGCTGGTCGCTATCTTCTATGCATACATAAACCCTACAGAGAAGATAGCGGCCAGCCAATGCAAATCCCTGTGTACTGAAACGTCCGCGCTAGGAGTTTGGGGTGGTATGTATCATCGCATGGGTTTGGCTGACTTTTGCAGCCTTTTGGCTCAAACACTGTAACATTATTGATTGAATTATTCTTGTCATGTTCATTCATTAATTAAATTGAACCAACCCACTTTCAAATTTAAAGGAAATCAAAACGCCAAGGAGGGGATCATGTACAAGAAGAGGCAGTGGAAGGGGTCATGGTACAGATTCTGACAACGTGTGTGGAACTGAGGTTTGTTCCTTTTTTATTTGATTCTTATCAGGGGTATTTTATTGAACTCAATACATCCATTATGACTGGGAAGGATGTGTTTAATGGTTTGAAATTGTTCACCATGACACAGGTGTCCAAGTTGGTGGAGGTTGCAGACCAGCCTGAAGAGGTGGCAGAGGAGCCCCACCTTCTTCAAACAAGGTACTTTTGGGCTTGCATTACCTAATTGAATCACTTTGTCAGTAAACAGGTCCAATGTTTGACTTATCGAACCATAAATTTCCATTGGTTCTCATTTGTTTGTAGACCTCGACAGGCCGAAAGCGAGTCAATCTTGTTCGCAGAGGCTACCTTTGCAACACACCAATAACTAACCAGACCCTACAGCAGAGTAGAGTGGCTGCTAAATCTTTAGAGCTGTCACAGAAGGAGAAATTGAAGGTATTGTACAACTCAGCAGTTAGCACTCTTCAGCTGCTCCAAAAACCAATTTTGGTCACAATGAGAGATTTGCATTGGAGATATTCAATCCATCAAAATGAAGACTTTTGATTACTCATATTTTCAGAATTTAGTGCGATGGCTGGATTTGGATGGGGTGCGGCAGTTGCTGGTTAGAAAGACAGCCACAGTTTGCGCTTACAATCACCCGACAACCCACACCGCCGAAAGAAGGATTCCACCCTCCATCAACTACCACTTCACCAGACTGTTGCATCTGCCTTCAATGTAGGGAAATGTCTCCCCATGTGGAGCGGCAATGTTGCACTAACAGCCCAGACATTTGCACATATGCACTACCTCAGATGGAAGGAGTTGTGCTTGACCCGATGGTCATTGAGGTTATTAACAGGTACCGGGTGCACTTGCTATGGGATGCGGTTGTCGAGGACAAAAAAAAATGCTTAGACACGGCGCCTATCAGCAATTGGTTCTGTGGATTCATGGATTCATGGAGTGCAACAGGAGGGTAACTCTCTCCGGTTGTTTAAGGAAGATCTGAGACCTCTTCCTTAACAGGTATTGACAGTATACAGGCTTAATACAAAATAGGTTTTGGTAAAATACTAAGCTTAAATGTTATAATTTTTTAAATTTTAATCATGAAATATCACATTGTTCTGATTGGCATTTTTGTGTGGATTATAAATTGCCTAGTCTCACAAAACATCTGGTATTATTTGTTCTGAACATTTTTGCTTCAACAATTTGATAACTTAGTCTATTTGTTTTATGGAATGAGCATTCATATATTAGTAAATTTTTTGTCTCTCAAACACACAAGAAAAGAATTATGCACACATTATTTTGTCAATTAGTCATGACACTTATCTTCAGATTTGACTTTTTATGTTCATAATTCTAGCCCTGATAAAAAAAGAATTACATGAGTTCTTCTGTTACAGTTTGGATTGACAGACAAAAGAATGTGACTAATAAAAGATTTGTACATTTCAACAAAAACAAATTTCCAAATCATATTTTTAATCAAAACGAGACTCCTGCAACTGTTTCTTGGGTAGATGGCCTGGCACAGGAGCAATGTTCAAACTGATTTTGCAGGGTCATCAGCAGAGCGTTGTGGGTGTTGTTTTGATTGCTGTCGCATTGCTTGGGCCTTAAGATTTCTGTCATCATATCTGGTATATGGGCGTAAGTCTTGGCCTCTAAACCGATGACCACATCTTTGACTGTTTGTTGAAGCGAATGCTGTACCTGTAACACAACAAATGGCAATATATGGCCAAATAGCTAGAACACATTACATGTGCAGCATCAGTATTTTGTTTTCTGATAGGACATTTAGTCAGTGCATAGTTGAGTGGTCTTGAGAGACTTACATTGGCTGACCAACCCTACTTGAGTGCATATGTCCTATCCCTATGCCTGTTGTGGTCCATTGTCACAACTTGATGCAGGCAAGGTATGACGAAAACCTGATCACCAGCCATTGAATTAGGTTCAAGAGGATGCAATAATTTCTCGACCTGAAATTTACAAAGTAAGTAAGGTATGTTTGCAACAACAATTTACAAATCTAAATGGTGCAATGGACTTAGGCCCTTAGATTTTATTTGATCGGTGACATTTACACAAGTCGATTCAATACAGACCGATTCGATAGCAGGGTATTCATAATACAACTTTGCAGCTTCTTCGTTTGTCACACTCCTCACTTCCCTGAATGCCTATCTTAAGACACCCTCGTGTTAGACCGCAGCTGGTCTAGCTCCCGCTTCCTTTTCTTAGTTGTTGAATCTATTAACAGCTTCTTTCTCCCTCCACCTTTTCTTCGTTTCTTGGTTTGATCGTCCATTATCGCAATGAAAATAGCGCAAACTAAACCTCCGCCGGCGGCGATCGGCACAGAGTGATGACGTTTCTGCGCTTCCGGAATTAATAATACATGAGCTTCCAAATATGGTCTATTTTTGCCTGGAAGTGAAAAATAAGGAATTGAAAGTTTATTTAAGAACAACAAGATATAAGGCCATTCCAACTGTGGAATCCAGATATCAGCACCATTTAGGGTACTCTTGCAGTTAGCAACTTTCTTTTCGATTCAAAATCGAGTGATTTTTTGATGAAATGCACCTTTAAGTAGTGAACAGGCTCAGGACCGACCAGAGTGGACAACGCTGATAACGCATAATGAATCGCATTCTGCCAAATATAACACCACTATTTGCCTTCTACTACTGAGTCATCTATTTACCCATGCCAATGTCTTACAATAAATATGTCTGTGACTCATACCTTTAGACACCGTGAGAGGAATTTGTCGGTGTCATGTTCGAGCTTAGAGCAGTTACAAATTCATACCAAGCTGTTCCACTCGTATGAAAATATGGCGTCCGTTGTGAAAAGCAATTGGCAAACAACACCTAGCGCTTT
>CM067346.1:32160701-32190701 GCA_034190875.2 Urechis unicinctus
CAGCACCGACATCAACCCGTAGTGCGAGGCGAATTTACTGAATTAAGGACATGGATGAGCAGCGTAATAATTCATCTCCTTCGCTTATTTCTGGCTCAGAAGTATCAGACAGCATGGTTTGGTACATCATGTTGCATAGATAAGCCAGAAATTTAGATTATCTTTCCAAAATATATTTATAAATAAATTAATGATTCAACACAAACCCACAAACCCATGTAGACATCGATTATATCCGATCGCACATTGTGACTATAGCGTCAGAATGTTGACATATTTCTACACTTTAAAGAGTAGTAGATAATACAGCCTACAACATTATCTTGATTCTGGTCAGGTTAATTATTTGATTACCATCCACCAGCGAAAATAGGGATGTACGTGTGACATTGACGTTGGTACACTCTCACATTAAACTCTATTCCACGCATTTGCATGCATCACCAATAAAGTAAAATGACATACATCATGTGTTAGAAATGAACGCTCAAAAGTAATTATTGTGATTATTATGTATGTGGCGTCGTTATTAAAATATCAATCAATTCACTTACGAGATACTAATTCGTCTGTAATGTCTCTCAGCTGATATATTCAGTGCACCCGACTCCAACGACAAAGGATGAGACATTCAGGATGTATAAACCATCAACTCAAGGCTAAATCTTTTAAGTCTTCCCACCAGTGACCCTGATGGTTGCCTTTGTCTATAGATAGTCAGTTATTGTTGTCATTGTGACTCAAATATGAGAGCCGATGATTATCTAAACTCCCCATGAAAAGTCATTTTGAATACATATTGTTATCAAAGTAAAGTGCAATAAAACGCATGAATATTCTTTAGTACCTTTTGTTGTATTCAGATGTGCATTTGCCATATATTGGTAGTGTTGCAATCAAAACCTATTATTGGTAAAATGCGTTGCCCCCAGCTTTCCATAATGAAGCATTTTTTTTATTAACGAGTATATATCCATTTGTATAATTTAATTAGAGCTTGAACGTTTGTCTTAGATATAGTGTAATGTGCATAAGTTTCCGCCACTACAACCACATGAAAGTGCCATGTTACTAACGATACACGTTACATATTATAACTAAGATGATCGCAGGACATTTTAGTAAGTAACCAACTGAATTCCACAAACTAGCCAACATATTGCATTCTGAGAGTTCGTAATGCCTTATTATTACTTATTTGGTGATCATTTATGGATCATTCGTTTGCTTCGCCTATTAAACGCAGCATCATTTCTATCAAAGATTTCATAATGTTATGTTCATGCATTGCCTAAGAGTAATAGAAAATGTAGTACATCACATTATTTGATGTCATATCAGAAAGAATGGGGCATTGGCCTGTGTTAATTAACTTCATGGTTGCGTCAATAAACAACCAACAATGTCCTAATGAAGCTTTGGTGAGCTGATCATGCTTGAATATGCTCTGTGTGAATACACAACAGTGTTTGCCTTCTATAACTCTCGTCTATCCTCTCGTCCATTCACGCATACAATGTCTTTACAATATCTAGATTGCCCTGCGAGCAGTATGCTGTGTTGAAACGAGGGACTAATTACCAATTTTCATCCAAATAATTTTAACCTTCAAGGTACCCATTAGCGTGGGTTGTATTGCTTTGTCCAATAGCACGAATCACCGTCATAGCGACGATATGGATGCCATATACCGTCGCCCACACTGCACCATGATTACAACGTAGATTGACTTACTTGTACAGCCCAGAGTCTCTGATGATCACACACACCAGCGATTTAACGACAAAAAGACCTGATAAACAACAGAATAATGAATAAGGTGATAGCAAAGTAGCAAAGTACGGTAATTGGATATGTTTTGATCAACTGAAGAAAGCAACATAATGTCATGTTTTACCATTAGGTATATGCACCATTTATCATAATGATTTAATGACAATATTAACATTATCACCCTCAGCACATCAGACTCCTCTTGAAATGGCGGGAACTCCCCCATCCTCATCCATCAACACCGCTACCCCCACCTCGCCCAAAACCCACATACCCCATCAAAATCCCCAATCCTCGCCACATGCACACACACACACACACACACACACACACACACACACACACACACACACACACACACACACACACACACACACACACACACACACACACACACACACACACACACACACACACACACACACACACACACACACACACACACACACACACACACACACACACACACTATCACACACTAACACACACACACATGCGCACACACACACGCATACACACACACATGCACAAACACTCATATCGGTGAACACACATATGGGGTGGAGTACCGTAATAATTACCGATCAATTGACAGCTAATCGACGGGTGTATTCACCTTCTGTTTCGGTACTATTTGAGTGACTTAAAGAGTTATAATCGCCAAAGCATATACAAATCATGGTTGTAAGTATGAGCAGACATTTATGAGTTGCCATTGCGCTGTCATGACCTACCAAATGATTCGTTTAAGAAATGCAGCGTGGCCCTGTAAAACTAAAAGCCCCACAAACAGCTTACTAATAGTGCCTCAAGAATCTATAATAGATGGGTTACTTGGATAATTGCATCCTCATATACACAGACAAGAGTTATTCAAGTCATCTCTTGTCGGTCTTTTGACCGAATAATTAGACTAACGTGGAATGTCAAGGGCGTTTACGTGTGTAATGGACGTCGTATCACACGTCTGTGAGAGTGTCCTGTTTAAATGCATTGCATGAATATATGAATAACAAAGAGTTCGCGTTTGCTAGTGCATGCCTCAGTATACCCACCAGCACTTACATGGTCGTTTATGATGGAATGTAAATATTATGTTTTCTTCAGGAACATGGTATTGATGTCCCCTCTGATAAATTTGCGTAGGTTTTCTCGGAGGCTATAGATGCTTTTGTCGCTAGACAGAATATGTGAGTTTTGTGTCGGATATGTCTTGACAGATATACCAGAAGGTTCATTGATGATTGAATAATAATACTAGTTGACAACTAGTACGAAGTGCAATGTACGATATTGTCGTATAATCCAAACAATTGATCTATAATAACAGGTCTTCATCGATTGTGGTCTTCAAACATCCAATAATGAGCTCCACATCATTGCAATTATAATGCATATTCCCACGTACTATCAGCATTCTGACAAATATCGCCCCACAACTAACCATGCTACCTGGTACATAGAGACAACAAAGCGTGTTGTAAATACTTTATTGTGGGTATCTCATCAATCCCGATGATATTTAAAGTGAGTGTATGTGCGATTATTTACTGTATCAAGCGTAGAAATCGATAATGTTAGGGTTAAGCCAAATCGCTTCAATTTGCAGGGGCAATTATGAGGTTATTATCAATAAGGGTCTCAATGTATAAACAAATGGAGTTCAATGCCATCATGGTCGCTATATCCTTGTGTTTTCACAAGATAACATCAATATCGAAAAATTATTGAACATTTCCATTATGACGAACTGGGATTAGAAGATTGCTTTAACATGAACACAAGACAAGACAATTCATAACTTACACGGAAATACCATATCTATCATATTCTCTAAGTCTTTTTATTTTGGCCGCCTGTGGAGATGCTGATGAAACTTACTTTGATTAAGTTTGGAAATTAAAAGCTTCTGTACTTTGTAGACTTTACTACTTGGAGCTTTTATTGTATTGTTCGTCTTAATTCTTTGATGTAGGCTGATCTTTAGCGTCAAGCATCCATTACAACCAACATACAATTCAATATATATGTTTTACTCTTTATTCTTAATTCCTTGCAAAGATAATATTCACAATCTGCGGCTATAAACCCGAACTACCAAATGTGATGGAGACTTTCAACTCTCATTGCAATAGCAGATTAATTTAATTTATTCGTTTTCACAACGGACAGGACGTTAGTCTATATGATTTAGCTTCACGCTTTCGACATCAAATCAGGTCAATCTTATCTCTTCTTATTCATCCCACCAATCGAGGCGCTATGGTGTGCCGTTAAACCCTGTACTTACTTACCTAGGTAATGCTGTGCAATAATGACGCATCCGATTGAAGAATAAAGGCTGTGATGATAATAATGTGGTACGTATATACTTTTAATGGCGTGATGATGCTTTGGCCTATAGATCCTTGTTACCTTAGCAGACATTTATTTTTCATATGTTTTTCTCATGACATCCACCTACAAATGCAATGGCTAACTACTTACAATGTAAGTTCATTAGAATGTTAGACAGTCATCACCGCTTGTACAGAAGTCACAAGGGCGTTGCCTTGGCTATCGCGTATCTTGGTTTTCCAAGATACGCTTAAACAGCCAATTTTGTAGAGCAGCAGAATGCTATAACAGCTGCTATGATTAATGCTCGGATGGAGATATAGCCTGGTGCAACGTATCTTCTATTCATACAAACAGGAATTGCGTAGGCTCATTGTTTGAAAATATATTGAATTCAAGAGGATGGATATTTTGGCGATTGTCGAATGGCTTTATGTGTCGTTTAGTTGTTTGACCAGTATATTCGCATCACACCAAGGTCACCGACAGGGCAATTAACATAATGACTAGAGAAAATACCGCTAGAATAGGATCATTGGCATAAGTGATTAAATTATGTTATTATAGTTGCGGAAGGAGTATTTGTAGGGAACATTTAATGCAATACAAACAATTACATGCTTCGATAAACGTACTGATGCTCGTCCAATATTGATGAGTCCGTTGTTCTGCGGTTGACGAAAGCGTAACGTGGGTTTCTGCTTATAAACCAAATAAACGTGTAAGCGTATTTATACCTCTGAGTATGGATTGCGTAAAAGAAACAGCTTTTACTTACAAACGTATTATGAAATACTGTTTAACTGTTCACAGAACTATTTTGGTTATGACCATGATTGCATGCATATGAGGATTTTTATCATCATGTAATATGCATTAAGATCAGTGCCATAATGCAAGATGTGTTACGCTGAATACCAATCTTGTTGATTATTCAGGTGTAAGAGGGTGATGTATTGCAGAGCTCCTTGAACTAATCAGTACCGTTCACTTTCACGTCTCTGTCTCAATATATCATACTCAAGCGACAAATATTGTAAATGTTTTAGCAGATGTATGTTAAAGACCTACCGTTTTTTTCATGAATGACGACAACTCGTAAATCTATTATTGCACAATAATTAACTTTCCACGTTGCTGAAAATATGTATTGTAATGTTGAGTGATGAAACTTTTACAAGGTCTCACGGGCGCTCATGCATGACGCACAACACTTGGGCGACACCCGATCCACATACCCATCTTATACTACGATATAGAGTGGTGTGCTGTCAGCAATTCGGGAGGATGTGAACTGCCATATTTTGTTGCGTGCACCTTCTCTTTACTTATATAAAGCAGAGTTGTCTCATGGAAAGTGTCACTCGGTATGGCATTGCACGGTTCGAAGTTGTCGAACTTACTGTATGTGTGTATTGTGTAAGGATAACCATGGGTTTTTATACAAAATATATTTACTACCTCGTGCCTATAACATCACCCCTACCCATCTTATAAGTTAGCTGCATGGGCCTTGTGTGCTTAAGCCTGGATCCCCTTTTTCAACTGACGAACTTAGATAACTTTTTAAGAATTAGCTTGCATTCTGCATCAGAGAACCTCCCCTTGGCAAGCGGGGTAGATATATGACTTGTTATCGTGTTCAGCATTCTGTTGGCTTTGACCAACAGCCTGAGGCTTATACACTTGCTTGTCACTGAGAGGCCGCCTCCGGCCATGGCTCCTATTTCGAGCCCGAGTACAATGGGCGACATGACAATGGTGGACAGCATCACCCTACCTGTCACACCCATGCCTAGGCTGACCGATACAATGGCGCCGTCTAGTGTGCTAACCACAATGCGTTATTTTTTTGTAAACAATAGCTCGCTTATCCCTCTCATCCTGTAGCTGTCTTTTCAGCTATGTGATCTCTCAAGGGTTAAATTACTGAGCTGGATCAGTCACTGGCTCGGCCTTATGAGGTAGCTCAGTCACTGACTCGGCTTCATGAGGTAGCTCAGTCACTGGCTCGGCTTCATGAGTTGGATCAGTCACTGGCTCTGCTTCATGAGGTAGCTCTTTCACTGGCTCGGTTTCATGAGGTAGCTCAGTCACTGGCTCTGTTTTATGAGGTAGCTCAGTCACTGGCTCCGCTTCATGAGGTAGCTCAGTCACTGGCTCGGCCTCATTAGGTAGCTCAGTCACTAACTCGGCTTCATGAGGTGACTCAAGATGTAACATTCTTCAGGTCAAGTTCAATTAGGAGTGACGCAATCAAACAGGCCGCCTTGTACCAGCTGTAAAGGTTGATCGAAAGATATATCAGCAGTCCGTTGGCCAGCTGGCTTACTTATCCCTACCGCTTGATTTGTTCCATTTATAACAGGGTCGATTTTTATAGCATCAGTTTTAGCGCCAGCACCAGAAGACAACCCCATAAGTATGTTCATACCATGATAACATGGTATATCAACAGCTTCTTTCTCATGATCCCTGGTTCCATCACCAAACGAACACTCATATCCCCTGCGTTGTGGGACACTTGCTTCAGCACGAATAGTTGTTAGGGAATTCTAATGTGAGCCTATATATTCTCTCATGTCCTTGTGCTGCTGTCTGTGTCGCGTGTCAACATTCGTTTAATTGGCAGCTTCCTATGGTTATACTTGGTCCTCCAGCCCAAGGACCTAATTACCATTCTGTGTAATGGCACTGCGTTCAACACCGTAAAGCAGTTTTTGGCCAACTAGGAAGACGTGATTGAGTGCTGTTGACCTACCAGTTGCAATAAAGCAGTACTAGGACTTCCTGAAGTTGGCAGGGTCCAAGGTGGGCTTTCCACATTGCGCCTAGCATCATGGATCTTCATGTAGGCCAAGGCGTTTGGTACAACAACCTGACTACCATCGCAAGTGACCAACAGCAGATTTGCAACAAAACAGACGTTAACATGACATCGCCGTCCCTGAAGGAGGCTTTGACACCAAATGCCACAGGAATGACGATTGCTAACCTAACCGCAGTGAGGATGGATGCGAATATAACCCCTTGCTCTCGGAACCGATTGCTAATACGCTCGGCTAGCGTTGTGTCCTCATGCAGAATTATGTGGATTGTAGACCTGATGTGGTCTGCAAATGTTCATGGTTTACACAGGCGGCCTCAACACATATATACTTGTATATTTTCGCTGAGCCGTGCTAGGTTGTTGACCAGCTTTCCTAGCTGAGTATGCATGACCTCGTTAAGCCATGTGGGCTCTCGGAATGTAGGTTCCGACCTCAAGAATTTTATGGACGGCATCTGTAGCCTATGTTACGACCTGGTCTAGATCGTGCAGTGGTGCAGTTTCAACAGCCACAGGGGCATTTGAAAGACCTTCATGTATAGTCTGGAGGGCTGCTGTTGGTGCCCTTTTTGATTGTTCATGGATAGCCCCAAGTGCCCGGGCAAGCTGAACACCTTAACTCTTAACGACATTAGACGAGATTAATAACTGCAGATAATGAAAAAATTTATGACGGACATTGCTTTCAAGTCAACGACGAATTACGAAATTACGTTGTTTTGTCACTGAATGTAACGAGGGCGAGTAATTGTCAGCTTTTGTATGTAATAGGTATAACATAATATCTTAATGACTGGCACAATAGTCCACACTGGGGACATCCTAGGCTTTGCGTTCGTTAAAATGTGGGACAACCTCAGCTATTGAGCACTCGCATATTATGCACAATGCGTGGGTAAATCCTGTATGTGGAATACTTAAATTGGAACCATCCTTTGTCGCATCACTCGTCAATTTTGAGAAGAAGGAGATCAGGTGTTTCGGGTGTCAGGCAATAAACAATATACAAAGGCAGCGTTCTTTGCTGCGGTCGGAAAATATATTCTAATTGACTAGTACCCTAGATAATTCTCACACAGTCACCATTCTTCGCCTAGCTGTTTTAGATACAGCATAATTTACTTTGCGTCACCACATTATTCGTTGCGATAAGTTTTATTTAAATGATATCCAATTTCCCTTCTTTATTGAATATAATGATATCACAGTAGTGTGCGATATAATATATTACTGAAGAGGAAGATCACGTTACAAAACTGCTTGCTTAAGAGATAACTAACGATGCTAGCGAATTGAAAGTAACCCTGCGAATACAAAACATGCACACATCGTTTTGCCGAACCCTGCTAATTGAGGCGGATATCCATCATACAAAAGGATACACACAAAATGGTCGTTCTAAGCATCAGAAACCTTGACATATGGCAGAGCGGCAACATGTTATCAAAATCAAACGTACTTTCAGCAGAACAGGCGATGGAACCGTCGAGTTGTATATGTCTCAATTGTGTTTTAGACGCAGATATATCGGATTTACATATCGTATGAGGCAATTCGTGTCCACTATTTGGGGCGATGGCCACACCATGTGTAGGGCACTTCAAACTCAAGTTAGGTGGTCTTTCATTGCGCAACATGCCCCTTATATCAAATGTGCAAATTTCAAAAGTGTGGAAAAGCTAGTTTGGCGATCTCTGCCGACAACGAATGACAGAATTAGTGGTATATTTCTGTCAAAGCCAAATCAGTCTACTGTTATTTATGGCAATATGAATTCCACTTTCTGTTGCTGCTTTGATATCACTTTAAGGCATGAATCAAACCGGACTTAATAAACCCTTGGGTTTTCCTATGCAATATAGTTACTATTGTGGATAATACGCGTCATATAAATGAAATATGCCTTAATTGTACGAGAACCTGCGCATGCGCATTCATTTGCTACGAATTGAAAACACATTGGAAGAAGGTGGTTAGTGCCAAGCAAGCATTGGATTATGTTGCTCTCTGCAAGCATCATAAAATCTCTCATCCATCATCCTTACAATATTACATCGTTGTTTCACTCCAGCTGTCACAGATGCATATATGATCGAAGTGTAGTCAGAGGTATCATTGATGTATAAGAATGACATAACAAGATATAAATTAATGGTGCAGAGCCATTCTTTTCCTTAGCCACAATGCTTGCCAAGTGGTTGATATCGAAGACCCTATCGGCTAGGGCCGAATAACCTAAATAAGTGCAGACATCATGCAGTTTCTAATGGTGATCCAGCGTCCTGTATGTTCGCCGTCCTGGAGTACACCACTGCCCAGTAGACAGACCGCAATTGCTGCTTTTGCGTGGTCTGCCAGATGTCTCCCTAATAAATCTGAACTTGTCTGGATTGGGAGAAGCGTAGATCATTTGTCCAGGTGTGCCTTGACCGTTGTGTGCGACGAACTCTATCTGCTGTATTTTCTGCCGTCGGCCTCTGAGAGCACCTTCAAAGTAGCATACAACCATCGTGGCGATGCAGTAACGTTCACCATCGCGGAGCAGCTCCAGTTTGGCGGGGTCAGGCTCACGAATGGGATACAAACCGTACATCACTAATCTGACTTGGCAGGCATTCCGGTAGAATAACTTATCGACCAGTAGTACTGGTTTGGTGGAGAGGGTGATATCAACAAAGTGCTGGCCATTCATTTGCTCAGCCCGGACCGGGCCGACCTTGTCCTCTTTGACCCAGACGCCCTCAGCCTACTCGATCAGAAACTTGATCCTGAAGAGGTACTCGCCATCTGGCAAAGCCTCTAGGATCTTTGTATACCTCACATCGTCCAGGGTGGCAGCCATGTCAGGAGTCTTCCATGTAGAAAAAAACCATAACAGCACCCTCAACCTCAATCTTCCTTTAAGTTATCGAACATTTTGACACGCGGTTCGTTGGGCGGGAGGACAGTCTCTGATTTCATCTGAGAGCTCTTTTAAGAGATCGTCTATGTCATCCCCCCCATAAGCTTCCTTTTCCGTGAAAGTGAAGCACGAAATTTAGCCAAAAATTCATTGTAGATACGAATCTCGGCCGGACGCTCTTCAAGTGCTTGTAGGGCCGCCCGTGATTTGGTGTATGGGGGATTTTCCCCTTTATGCTAGGAAAGCTCTACGAACCTGTGGTGCTCGCTGTGCGTGTGTCATAGAAATACCTACTGACAACGAGTATCTAATTGGGATTTTCGTACACCCATGTGGCTATATCCCTTATCGAGATTTTCGTATACAAAAAGTCAGTCGGCCATTTATTCAAGAAGGGGCTGTTCAGTTAGCAGTTCACTCGTGGTCAACTTAAACAGGCGAGTAGAACGAACCTGTATAGTTTGTAATCTGTTCTGAACTTTTCTAGTCCCACAATGCGGACATATCTGTGATTCATTGCAGGTGCCTACTCCACACTTCCGACAAGGAACTGGGAGTGATAAATCGTAGCGCTTCAAGCGAGCTCTATGGGCTCTAGTATGATCATTCTCGCATCTGATTCCGCTTGTCTCGGTGGTACCAATTCTGAGCCAGTTACAAGTGCCTAAGCACGTTTATCTGCCATAATCGATTTTGTATAGGCTGCTCTTCTCTATGGTATAAACGGAGTACAAAGCGCATTGCTGAACCTGAAGGTCAGATAAAAGTATTGAAGGAATAAGTTATCTGGTGGAAGAGATCTGGTAGATTTGGAGATTGAAGGATACTGTGACTGATTTAGAGTCTACGAACGATGACCTGGTGGAGAGTGTAAAATATCTGAGAGGAGCTTGTTGACTCGGGGTTTCGTCCACGACATGTGTAATTGTATGCATTACCGCCGATTTCCCGGGCCAGCCAGGGTGGTGGGCCGTCCTTATGAAACATTGCTCAATTTGCAAAGATGCAATGCATCTTGTTATTCCGACTTTTGCAACGAGTTGCTCTTGTAGCGTTGCTGGGTTCCGTGAGATCTCTGGCCAAAGTATGCTTATCTAATATGCTGCAGATACTCACATAATTATTACGCAAGCGAAATGGAAATTACATCACCTTAAAATTATCACATTGAATCAGGTACCTGCTTACGTTGATTCTTCGAATTGTTTGTGTTGTATAATCACCGTCACCACGTTGGATCCTTTTACGATAAATGCTGATATCAATTTTGATTTAGCTCTATTAGCTGACCAGATATGCGCAATCCTACCGTTGGTACAACTGCTATTTATTTAACTTCGCTGTCATGGAGAATTTGCATTGTTGCAAGAACCTAAATTTTATCAACCAATGGCGTCACCCTTGTATTGTATTATATTATCTATTACAATCGCTTACAGTTCTACTTTCTGCAATATGAAGTTATCATATCGTGTTTATCATTCTCATTCAGCAATGTTACCATCGACTGCACATATATGCAACTGTGACAGGTGGAGTGAAATACCATGTCATTGTACCTCTTTGTACAACGAGGTAATATTGCAAGGATGATGAATAAGAGATTTTATGATGCTTGTGTTGAATGGGAGAGATAAATAACATAGTGAAGCAATTGTTTGATATGCATGAATACTTTGGCTACCAGAATGTGTGTCTTGTCTGCATTATACTTTGATTCATTCATGAGTTGCAGTATATTGAAGTGGTGCTTTTTTATCATCCTCTTGCATCGTAGGAGTGTGATAAAAAGGATCTACGGATGCACCAAAAAAGCAGTTATCATTACAAAAGTAGGTGCATCAGTACATTCGACTATCAGCGGTAACTACCTTATTTAAAAATGGTACAAATTCAATTGTATGTGGGTGGAAGAAAAACCAACTAGTTAGGTAGTTTTAAATATAGAGACAACATTTTTCGTTCTTTTTGCTTTGTGCCAGTAGCAGAGTGTAAATTGC
The DNA here is from genome assembly GCA_034190875.2 of Urechis unicinctus. Lineage (NCBI taxonomy): Eukaryota > Metazoa > Annelida > Polychaeta > Xenopneusta > Urechidae > Urechis > Urechis unicinctus. Next base: position 32,172,544 of record CM067346.1, read on the forward strand.
AATATAAATTTTTGTTAATTATTAACCAACATTTTAAGTTTGCTTTCAAAAATTTTAAATGCTGCGATAGTGACCGTAATTTTGTGTATAGTAAATAGATCTGCAAACCATCGTTAGAACTAACTGACGGATCGAGTTTAAATTGTGTATTCCACTGTCAACATTGGTTATTTACGTTGGTTAGTACGATATACATCCAACACAATTGAGTTTGCACTGAAATGCTTCCTATAAAATATTGCAAAACTGTACGCATCCCCCACACTAACGTAAGTGACAGGTCAGTTCGACTCAGTTGTGGTACGTCGGTTATGGAAGCACAAGTTTGAAATGTGTTTAGATAAAGCTCGCAAATGGCGAATTCGAGGCGTAAACATTTGAGACATTTTGTTTATCGTCACATAGGCCTTCTTTTTGTCCATTTGCAACTATAATGTTAAGGAAACATTCTCTTATCGTCAATTATTACTTCGAAGTATTAAACCAATTAACATAACTTTCTTCAAATCTCATTTGGCACATGGAAGACTCCGTATGAAATTCCAAGCTGCATAATGGGCGGTGTTTGAACGCTAATACCGGAAAATGATTGAACTGTGCATGCGGAATTATTCAAGCTTCTCCTTGTATTTTTATGCTTAATTTCAGTTCTAAAAACCGGCTCTGTGATGAAATCGTAAATGAAAGAATACTCATGTGCGCATCAAGCTGTTCTCCCATTCAATTGGCTGTTTTTTCCAGTAACTCCCAGAAAATAAGACCCATAAAACTTTATATTTCTTACGTACTCTGCTTGGCTATGGGGTGCTATTCTGTAAGCTAGATTGAATCGTTGACAAAAGAATAAGCACCCCGAACAGAAACAACGTCACGATAAAATGTAAAGGTAAAAGATTGACAATCTCATCATCTGATTTTGTGCTGGTTCTTTGAACATTCGTATTTTTTGTTTCGAGCCCACGAATATAAACACCTGCGCATAATTCAAAACAATGTGACCGTCGCGCCGGAACCTTCATCTGATTGCAATACCATAGGCTGTGCTCTGAACATGGAAATATGAAAGAGGTTATAGCTGCGCTAAGAGACCTAACTCTAACACGCTATGCGATAAAAAATTCCAGCATGCCCACTGACTGGTGGCGCTACCATATAATAAACAAAAGCGCATGGGAACGGTGAATGCTAGATAACGTATTCAGCTGTGGTCTGTTACTAGTGCTACCGTATTTCGATAATTAATCTTGAGCTATATTGGAACCTTAATTATTATTAATTTGCATTATTAAACTTGTTAATGTAGTTTGATGCCTTAATGAATATCGGAACATGCTGAATGACGTATATGCTGTATGAGCATATGATTTGTTAACATTTAGGATTAGAGCATCAACGTATTTGCGCCGCATATATTGCGGTTGACAATTATAACTATGGGTTGTCATAACCACAGCCATTACGCACTCCATGGAAAGTTGTTCGCCGACCTATGATATATACCAATGTACAATTTGCCATGCAGTGATAATATATATATATATATATATATATATATATATATATATATATATATATATATATATATATATATATATATACTATATATATGTATAGATATATATATATATATATATATATATATATATATATATATATATATATATATATATATATATATATATATATGTGTATATATATGTATATATATATATATATATATATAGTGTATATATATATATATATCTATATCTATCTATCTCTCTATATATATATATATATATATATATATATATACATATATATAAATATATATATATATAAATAGAGAGAGAGAGAGAGAGATATATATATATATATTTATATATATATATACATATATGTATGTATATATATATATATATATATATAGATATATATATATATATATATATATATATATATATATATATATATATATATATATATATATATATATATATATATATATATATATATATATATATATATATATATATATATATATATATATATATATATATATATATATATATATATCGCACCACGTCCAAAGTCAGTTTTCAATGCATGTACTGCGCAACAAACGGTGTTGCATGTGGTGTTCCTAATTGGACAATTCAACATGAATTGCAATACCACCTGATGACACTAAGATCTATCTTACATTTAGTTGTATGCAAGAATATGTAGGTGATGCACAGATCAAATTAGAAAATGCATTTGACAGATACGTTCATCGATGGCAATCATTTGTTTTAAATTGAATATCTCGCTACAGATTCCAGTCGTCTTTTGATCCAATCAAAATTGGGGAAATGACTGCACTAACAAGGGGACTCAAACTACACGCGATAACCCATCGTTATAAAATCAGCTTTATAATTCTCGTCAAATTAGAAAGTTAGGCAATACCCGAACCAATCTACAACCGCAATCCTTGTCCATGCATTTACATCATCTCGACTTGACTATTGCAATCCCCTGCTGCATGAGGCCCATTCATTACTAATCGCACAGAATATTGCCGCTTGTATTGTTGTAAGAGAAAATAAGGGTACAACAATGTACACATCGTACAGACCATGCGTTGGCTATGTACCGAAAAGCGCGTTTTTACCACATTTTCGCTACTCACATTTGGGGAAATTAATAGACCTCGCACCAAACCACTTACGGGAACTGATGTTTTGAATACCAACCTATAAGGGCTCTTCGAGTTATGGACAAACATATACTGCAAGTCCCCAAATCGACAAACATGACTTTCTACGGTGCCAGAGCGTTTGGAAATGTCACATGCCAGTTTATTACACTTGATTCATTGAAATCTAATCTCAAGACATTTCTTTTGAATTCGTAATATATTCATGTCTAATTTGACTTATTTCTTGCCAAACAGTTAACTACCAGTTTTCAGCACCTTTCTTGGAAACAATCGCTTTACAAACCCCTGGTATTAATGTTTGAGTATGTCTTATTAAAGGACCTTAAATGAGGTATTGTAATATAGTACCCATAGTAAATCAATACGCATGTACATTTGAATTGTGTCACTGCTACGGTATTTTGTAGGGTGCATAAATCGTTGTCTATTAAACGGTAATTAAGGCACTATCATGTATTTGGTAAACAATGTTGTCATGAACTCAGCAAGTTATGCTTGAGTAAGCATTCCGTCATTCAAAATTTTCTTACTTCAGTTGTTAATCTGACTGACCTGTAATTTGGAGGCCGGTGGTGATTGCGTTAAGTTAATATTGGCGTACCATTAGCACAATTGCAGCAGTATGTTACATTGCCTTCGTTAATGGTCGGTTTGTAATATAATAATGAGCGGTTGTTAAAGTGGTTTAAGAGGCAAATGAGCTACAAGAAGCATCATTATACTGTAACGATATACGCCGGTGAACGATTACGCATAAATAAAAGAAACCCACAATGCTTGGTTATGTGAAGTTGATTTGTCATGACATAACATTGGCTTCATTGTGATATTTCTCATTTCCCTGTGAGGTTCACTTTTTCTGATTAGTGCTTACGCATGGCACCTCATGATCGATGGCCTCTCCTTTGATGAAAATTTCAGCTCGTGGACACTCTTTTTACGTTGATGCAGACGCGGACAAATTAGGCATGGCGAAGCTTTATTTCGTCAAATCTGTCCCCGGCGGTTTGCGTTCATTGCATGCGCATTAGATCAGACATTACAGCAACAACAATTTGGCTGATTGTATTAATTCACATTGTGGAACTGAATAGGTTTATACCGTAAGAACAATTTCAGGTTAGGAGACATATTGGTTAGAGATTATAACCATGTCTGCCGTGAAGATTGCCAAATAATAATTGTTCCATTACTGACAGTGTACTACATACGTTAGCTTTCACCATTGATGATGTCAGTTGGAAAGTGTGATACAGAATGATAGCAGCAGATAATATGCTGCGTGGTAGCGCCTCTACAAGCACTGGGTATGATTCTCGCAAAATACCAAAAAACTTACGCGTTTACAGCAATTCCTCGAAATTTATTATAACTAAGAGCATGATGCAAAATACGAAGCAATCAATTGTTGCTTAAGCTTTCTGATGAATGCAAATTTCATCATTGTAAGCTGCTCGGCCATTATACGATTCCGCCATGGTTAATATTTTCTGTATCATCGCCTGGATAAAACATTTCGATTGATATGTACCTGAATGCGACAGAATACAAAACTAGTGATGTATCTAGGCTCCGTTGATGGTATGTATATAAGTAGTTTGCTGACATTTATCTGGGTAACCAACACTTGTTTATATTCACACTGGCTGTTCGCAGTGACCTTTGACACGTCAGTTTGGCGCCCTTCCAAGTGCAGCAACTTTACTGGGCCATAAGGAATTCAAACATTGTGCCAGTCTGTAAGCTACAGGTCCCTGCTAGAAGAGAGTACTACAGTTGTGCTATATGCTATGGCATAAAAAAAATGTTGTATGTACAAAAGATAATGTACACGTCTGTTGCAAAAACAGTATATGGATAATATATTAGTCTGGGTAACATTCAACATATCATTTGCGTGTACATTTGCTGAACCACTGAAAATATGATCTTTTAGTACCGCTCATAAATGTCTGTGATGTGTGCACTTATGCCATTCGGAGCCTAACACTTGCATTATCATTACAAAACCTGCCTATTTCTTTCAACTTAATTATAGTCCATAATGAAGTTGTGGATGCTTTAGTGAGGTCTTCGCTGGTGGATATATGACAAGGTAAATTTCGTACTTTCAAGCTAGCTGAGAATCCTCTCTAGGATTTGGTAGTTTAAGAAAACACTGTTACGTGCGTACTAGGTCCTTGTGGTGCCATTTTCTGCAGGAAGTTAAACATCACAGCAAAGGGCAACAGGAATATGGAGATAACAATTGCATAGCTTAAAGACAGACAAATGAGACCATGGAATTGGAACGTAGCTACAAACGTTTACATTTTATTGTTGATTGCGACAAATGATTGTGCTTTGTCCGCTTTTGTGTAGCTAACAAGATAGCCTACCTGTGACATGACTCATCATGCTCCGTACAGTGTAATTGTTATCACATTTATGAATTATTCTTGACAGCTGTCATGGCAGATAATTCAAATCCTTATCATCGTGCTTCCTAATTAGGCGGTTAGAATTTCTCAAATTATACCACTACAAATGTACATATTGTTAAGATTAAGAGCGTAATTGAGCACCACGATGTGTTACACAGGGAATACTCTTCACAACGGGCCTTGTCTACTTGGCAGAAATACAAACCGGCCGTTGTAATGAATTGTGGATCTGAAAATTGATACAGAAAGCAAATTTATCTCTAGCTGCAAGACCTACAAACTTTGCTATAAGGCTATAACAAATTTGCAGTGTCATAGGAGGTGACCTATCGCCGAAATGTTATTTGCAGTAAGTTCTTAATCGATGGATATATCAAACATTCAGGCAATTTTCCTTTCCTTTTGTAGTAGACGTGATTGGTGTGTGATTTGTAGTCTAGGCAACTTCTTTAATGAAGATTCCAGTCTTTGAATCTTTGTCTCGACTCTACACTAGGCCTGCATTGTCAGCGTAGCTTAGGAATGGCACGACGACGAGTCGCTCGCGCGCGTACCTCAGTGTCGTGCTGTTCATGCTACACATTTTGCCATTGGTTTTACACATTCGGGTGGAATTGCCTTGGCTGCATTGTCCCTTGTCTTCAGTGGACATTTCCAATCTTTAATTGTGTTGGACAGCTCGTCAGTCCTGGAGTATCGAAAATTTAAAGGATCTTGAAATATCTCTTATTATGGTGCTTTTCAAAATGTGTCCGTCAGTAATGCCAGTGATGATGATAATACGTTTATAACAACAGCTAAAAACAATCATGTAATCTTTCTATGCTATATTGCTAGTTGTATAAAGAGATACACGCCGTATGACCTACCGTCGCGCTGCCTGTCTAATTGTGTTATCTGATTCACTTTGGAAGCATTGTTGTGGGGTTTCTGTCGTCATTTTTTCATCATTTACATTTCATATGAATACAAATACAATGGAAAGATTAACTCGTGGATAACCATTCGGTTTGCTACCTATCAACTGCAAATGTATCACATCAGAATCTTCAAATGATTTCGCAATGGCTCATAATACTCATCTTAATCATGTACATTTTTTCCGTCTTCAGCAAAATTATGTCATACTCATATACTTTACCATAAAATAATGTTTTATTGATCCCATGACTTCAGCAAATCTGATATAATTCAAATAGTCTATGGGATGCTTTACTCAGAATAATGCGTGCAATATTTCGATACTTTGAATACAGATTAGATTATGTTCTATTGGTCTAGTGATATCATGCAATTTCATTCAGAAAATTGGTACTTCAACATTTTGGCTCGCTCGACTGGCTTCATAAATGACATCAATTTAATGCATTCATTATGTCTGCACGACAATTGATATTATTGTAAATAGCGTGCATGGAAATTGAATGATTAAAGACTGATCAAAATCTGCAACCCTAATATGCTGTCGTCACTTAATTAAATAGTTTACTGATAAACTCGCAACTAAAAATATAATGATCATGTGTAATAAAAATAAATCCGATCATTTGTAATATCCACGTTTCCGCACGAGATTAACGAGAGTCCGAAAGCCATCTAATCAGCTTGATATGATATGGTGAATGGTGGGCGCACACTGAAGAATATGCTGATGGATCATATATATTCTATATATATATATATATATATATATATATATATATATATATATATATATATATATATATATATATATATATATATATATATATATGTGGTAATATATATATATATAAATATATATATATATATATATATATATATATATATATATATATATATATATTATATCATATACAATATATATAGATGGTAAATAATATGTACATACAAAAAATATGCATATTATATCGAGTGAATTCAATTATATTTTATTTGCTCGAAATTTTCAAGGTTGAGCTTCCGTTAACTAAAGTACCTGATCTTCAGAAACCTCAACAAATAGATAAAGGGGGTTTATCTATGAAATTAAATCAGTCGAACATGTCAAAACGAAAAATCTTTGACGTTTAATATTACGAATACTGATTAACTGACGTTGTATTTTGGAGAAAAGGAGGATCGAGTGAATTTTACCGAGTTAATCATACAACTTAGCTGTCAAATATCTGTGCCATATGCGGTTGATAATGGGTGAAATTTTGTTTTTTTCAGTTGACGACATGGTAAGCAATTTGTAATGTTATCTAGACAAATTAAGGATCACAATTATGGTATGGGGTCCCTACAAGAGGTAAACAACAGTGTATGGAAGAAGTTTTTATGAAGGATGTAAGCCACCTAGTCCCTTATAAGACGCAACAAGGTGTGTATTTCAACGACACGATAGACAAGATCGTTTGTATCCAACTATGTCCTTATTCCAGCTTTATATGTAATGTTTTCAAGCACATGTTTTAAATAAGAAATTACGTATAACTATTTGTTACAGTAAGAATATCATTGTTTACTGTTTTCACGGTGTTGTTGGATATAACTCTTCCACAGAGTGACCTAATAAACATCCGTCGTTCACAACAAAGCAGCTAGTACACTAAGTAACTCGTTGAAATCCCTCTGTGGGAAAAAATGGTTCCTGCAAAGATTGGTACGCACAAGCCTATTGTTAATTGCACGAGCTGTTAGTGTCCATTCATAATGTATTTATGTCACTTAAATATAAGAATGGAAAGAAAACATAAGTGCGATATCATAACAGCAACTGCCGATTTCTACCACTTTATATGTTGCTCACTGCTCTATCAACTGGAAGCATAGAAATATGAAAATGGTCAAATTTATACAAGGGTCAGCTTCTTTTGTTGCAAATATTTCGATTAGCAATCCTAACGAATCGACAAAGGCTCTTACATCAACTCCAAAACAAGTAAGCGACGTTAAGATGTAACTCTGGGCTATCATTGGAGATATTTATACAAATACTAGAGTGCAGACTTCATCGTTGAATTAATTGAAAAAGGATGATTTTCACCTCCTGTGGTAGGCCGTTAATGAATTGTCTTGGTGACATATCGCGGTACAGAAATAAACTGCATGATGACTTGGTGAATGGCTGTTCAAAGTTTTCTTTCCACATTGTTACTTATTTTATTGTTTATTACACACGCTAACACGACAACGTAGGCGTAGCTCTAACAAGCGTAACCTTGCGTTACACTTATACTAATTACAGGGAGATATTGGTCTACAAGAATTAGGCCCACTCTGGCTAAAACTTTACTTGCAAATAATAATGAATTGATTTATGGAATAGCTTTGGGATTTGAAAAGAACCGCGGGGCAAGTAATTATTTGTCTACCGATCCGTTCTCGAACAAGTTAATTGGCTCGGTGCATATATGAAAGGCATTTACTACTAACTATATTTTGTGTTTGATTGGGGTTTGGTCTAACAAGGGTCTCTTTATCAGATAATTACTTTTGAGCGGCTTGGTGATAAGTATGTGTTTCTGTTTTTCCAAGATTTGACACTGCCTTACTTTTGTCCAGCGACATCCTGCTGCACTTCATCATCCCTCTATCTGCACCAAGAAGATTGGATTTTTTCAAGGCAGCTGTGGTAAACACAAAATGTTTTTTGAACGCTGCAAATCACAATTAAAATTGCATTTGTTTGATTTATATGGTTCTGTTGTAAAGGTATTCATTCAAAGTTAGACAGAAGGACAGAACTACAATGAGGGAAGTATATTTATCATCTGCTACAGTGGACTTCTTTGGCGGCATACAAGTAAGAACGGAAGTACTTAAATATACCCAGTTACCCAACTGTCGCTATCTATAACGTTCTAAACGTCACCACATCCGCAACATATATAATGATGTAATGTGCTGTGTGCCGTCCTATAATTTGCAAAATGACCATCTGAGCCACGGAGAGACACTGTATTTTGCTAAAACGCTGATCGAATTCATGCCAGGACCAAGTCTCAATTAGCGGGTGAAGTGACATGAATCACTGGATGGGCGAAGTGCGCGAACACGTTATGATATCATGATATAGGTTTGGCTACAAAACATGTTGTGAGGTATGTACTCAGCCACAGTGACATTTTGTATTGCCCCATGAGGTATATATTCACGATAAGGCATCGTGTATTTACTTGTAAATTTTACCATGAACAAAACAAGTTTAACTGCGTTGGATATTTGGCTACTATGAATTGTTTCAGTAAGTCACCCTACTTCATGGATATTTGCAAATATCACACTTGGTCTGTTTTCTTTGCTGGAGTCCGGTGAAATATCACTTATATGCTGCAGATATAACCTTGTACTGGTCATATGTGTATTCATATTTACAACGGAGTCTGTGTAGATCTAATAAATGATGCGCATTGCCCATGGAAGCCATTAATGCAGATCCCCGAGCGTGTATAACACATATGTAATTTAATTTATTGATATCGGATAGTTATAGGATATTTTGCAAAACAAAGCTTATGATTGCATAACCTATATTTTGCAATGTGTTATTGCAATTGATGTCAAACGTCAGTGTAATATTTAAATGCTTACCCACCAGTCATTAACACTCAAGGTTTTATAAGTTCAGCACTGATGATTACAATTCTTCATTAATATGAGTCATGGTTGTGTGCATGTATGTATGTGTGGATATATCTATGTCTGCATGTATGCATGTATGTATGTATGTATGTATGTATGTATGTATGTATGTATGTATGTATGTATGTATGTATGTATGTATGTATGTATGTATGTATGTATGTATGTATGTATGTATGTATGTATGTATGTATGTATGTATGTATGTATGTATGTATGTATGTATGTATGTATGTATGTATGTATGTATGTATGTATGTATGTATGTATGTATGTGTGTATGTATGTATGTATGTATGTATGTATGTATGTATATGTATGTATGTATGTATGTATGTATGTATGTATGTATATGTATGTATGTATGTATGTATGTATGTATGTATGTATGTATGTATGTATGTATGTATGTATGTATGTATGTATGTATGTATGTGTATGTATGTATGTAAGCATGTATGCATGTATTCATGTATGAATCTATTAATGCATGTATGTATATATGTATATATGTATTTATGTATGTATGTATCAATGCATCTAATTATGTGTCTATTAATCTATCTTCTTATCTAGTTATCTGTCTGTCTGTCTGTCTCCTTATCTATTTATCTATTTGTCTATCTACCAATCTATCTTAGCATATATAGTGAATATTGTTTTGCCGTGACAATTAAGCCAAGAAGCTAGTTTAATTCGTTACTGGCGTTCGTATACAAATCTTCATATACACTTTCGCAGCTCTTCTTAATTGAAGGCTATCTGGCAATCCTTGGAGTCGATATGTCCAGGCACCTGTATGTCAACAAGGATTAAGCAGCTTTACGGTACTAGATATTTATCGACAGCATTTATTTATCGGCATCAATGCATCTGTTGTTTTGCTCTGGAGTATTCGGCGAATATGTAAATAAGATACATTCATAGCATAATATCAATCAGCAGCGGCTCTTGTAATTAAGTTCGCCTTCAATTATGCTATATATCCAAATAAAATAAATGTCTACTTGAAGCATTATGTGATAAAGGAATCCGAATAAGTATGTCGTGGAATGCCTGACGCAAATAAACCAGCATGAAAAAATAACAGTTACGATTTCACCTATCATGAATGATCCCAAAAACATAATAGGCAAAACTGTAATAAATGGCGTGGCAGCAATACAATATGTACGTAGAAAGCTAAATTAGGTTGATGTCATTTCAAAGACAAAGGAATGAGTTGCTGTTAAGAAGCTTTTAAGAAGCTTATGAGCTTTCGTTTTCAATCAAAATCACGAATGTCCAGATTACCTACCTTGAGTAAAGATTGAAAGACGTTCCACGAATAAGTATTCGGCAGCCTTTTACACACACGTAATTAGATGCGTGCTTGAATACGAAGCCTGGATTTCTTGCTTTTGATTGTGTGGCGTCTACCTCAAGCATTAAGACACACCACATTGTGCTTACTTCATGGAAAACAGCCCAATCAAAGTTGCATAACAAATATATTCAAAGGATTTATGGTAATGGTATTGCTATAAATACACACATATCACAGCAAAGAGGTTATTTCGCAAAAGTGAAAATGATTAATAGGTTTGGGGATTTGAAAGCAAGACGGTGATGTTAAACACGATCTTTCTTATTATATACAGGTTGAAATACACCTTATAATCATAAACTGCATTCACAAACTAATTTCCAGAACGCATAAGCTTAATAATTTATGATTCTACAAAACATTTGATGATTGACTGAATCACAAAGCAGGTGCTTATATAGGTTAGCAGGAGTATTAGATAACTTTCACCATTAAAATGCTAATAGCAATTTGTCACCATCAGATATGAATATGATAACGTATATGATAAATAAAGAATAAGCAAGCACTAGGCAATGGCAAGCAAACTATTAGGATATTGAAAAGGCTAAGCCTTTATGTAGAACAAACGACACGTTTTCTTCTTGAAGATTTGTTTTAAGCTCCCCTCCATGACATGACTACTGCGTAACACATTCGTTAAACGAATCTACTCTGTGCATTTTAGACTATGCTCGGTCTTGTCGAATAACAACTGTTTAAAATGTATCAGTGAATTAAGACGATATATATGGGTGTTATCTCCAAAGATTGCATCTTGTTCAGTAGGGATAATCTATAAATCGGTTGTTTAATGAATAGGTCCGTCAATCGGTGTTCATTTTAGTGTGCAATCTTGAAGCAAGCGCCTACTGCTGAAATATTATCAGCTTTAAGATTAGTGAACATTCTGAATAGTTGGAATGATGCCTAAGTCCGTGTGGCATAGTGGTAGGTTGCCTAACCTCTCAACTGACAGGTGGAGATTTTGATCCTAGGTTGTGACAACCAGATTGGTTACTCTTCACCCAGTTGGTCACGTTCAATGCGATCCCATCTTTGAACGGGCATGCAAGGTTTTACAGCCTAGTCTGGACTTTTGGTTCGTCCCACATTAGCGCTTGCACTTATTTTGGAGGGGTGCCCAAGCAACACAATCATCTTTATCCGTCACCGTCGCTATATCACTCCGTTTCTCATAAAACCCCAGTATAATATTGTATTACTTTGCAGATTTGAAATTTGCTATTTATATAGATGGTCAAGTGAGTCATAAATGAGCCATCGCCCAAAACTATATTTAATACAACCATGCCTGGTATTGCTGAAAATAGGTGACAGCAATCAACATTCTCGTACAACAGTTTGTTTTCGTAGATGCTGAATATGTACGTTAAATCTAGAACTTTTAAGGAACGAGCGCATGGCACTTATGCAAATCGCAGCGTTTTTCTTCGAATCATATAAACCTCAAATAAGGCGCAACCTCCACTCCACACTGCTTGACCTATTGTGTTTATTACCGTAAGATATGTACGGTTGTCCTCATGCAGACCTTAATGCTGATAGAAATCCATGCATATTGATACTTCGCTTTGAAAGAACTATTGCAATATATTGCTGAAATAGAATCGGTTATTCTTTAGTAGATATCATTTTTGTTTTATATGCTGTACTGCAGTTCAAACAGCAAATTATCTAACATATACGAAGGCGCAAATAAAGAATATTTGAACTACCTTCGAGTCATATTGCGATGGTTTATATAATGGTATCAATTATAGCCGACGAAATTGATTGATATTGCTTCAATCTGAAAATTTTAAAGGCATCGTATGTCACCGCACCAATCCGATACCAGTAGTGATGACAAGAAAGGTAAATTTTATAGTCAAAATATGATGGTCTATTCAGCCCGTTTGTCACAAAATATTCACTCGGTAGCTTGCAATCAATTATTATTGACATAGAAATATTCCCTTGATTCAACTTTGGATTGATATAAAAAATGCGACAGTTCTGTGCACCAAGTGAATATATTGTCTACAACAGAATCAAATAGATGTGTCTTAAATATTACTGTGTAACCACTGTACCCGGAAATCGGGAGTAAATTTGGTCATGAGCCAAAAGCTCATTATAATTAACCGTCAACGTATGCTTTTGTTTTTGTCGGATAATATAGCATTTGAATTGCTTTGGGCTGCATAGGTTTTTTTCACCCATGTAAAACGGATGATTTTTCTGCGATATTGTTACGACTACACTCAACTTTTGCAGGGTTCTTATGCTTACAGCTGAAAATTTCTCAACATTTTATGGCATTCTTACAAATATCATATTCGTTGCTCAAAGGACCGAAGCTGACCAACACAAAGGCATATAACTCATTTCAAATTGCTGAGGTAGTTTATCGGGCGATATTTGGATTATTGACCTTTTCGTTGATGGATAGTTTACTAGCTTGACGACTCCTGTACCATGAGAGAGGAAGATAAAGATTTTATTTGTCTATGAAAAATAATTTTAAAAATTGTGTCAAGCACATTCGTATGCTTGCGATTTCAGAGCACCCTAATAGCACACATTGGCAATATGGGTTTTTATTTGTTGTATGGATTCAACGACAATGCCAACGAAGTATCACGTGAGCGGTTTCTCAACCCGGTCTAGGCAACTGCAATTATGTGGAATTAATAGAATCATCCTCGTCAATTGTCTGAGCGGTGTCACCTTTTTCTTTTCATTTCAGCGGGATAACGGGATGTTTACAGCTTACTACGATCATGAAAAGTGAATAGTTTAAAAAAACATTTCCTATAATATGTATTCAGGATAAAAAAAAACCTGCGTCTGACTCCAATCCAGTTCTCAATTTGCAAGTTTAATTGCTAAAAGATATCAAGTATTGCTACAAGGTATGCTCTTTGTTGATTAGGTATTCGTTATTCAATACAGATAATTTAATTAATCTACAGTTGAATTGATGAACTATTCTCAATCCCATTAATACATTAACAGAACAGCCACGATAATAGAATGTCTTACAATTAGGCATCTATGCAATTCGAATAGGACTAATTGTACAGTGTGGCTCATAAACATACCTGCCCAGCTCGCTATTGACTCACTACAATGCCATAGAAGTGATTAATAATCATATTTAGCAATGCGATTATTCTCCGACGCCAGATTTTAATTTCCGTTATAAATGAGTCGACAGCATTATTCGTCAACTTTAAAAGACTCTGGAGATATCAATCATGTGCTCAGCAGCTGTGAAATGATTATATTAAAAAACATTTTCCTTCTTCTGGGGGTATTTTAGCAGGGTCACATGCACTTGCTTTCATGATGATTACTGACGCCTGCCAAGTAAACATTTGCGGGTAATTGTGGCAGCCGTTGGGATATGTACATGTAGGAAGGTGGTCAAGTTCATCCAGCGCCTGATTGCGGTTGAGTATTAGTCACGCTCTCACATATCTGTCTTTATCAAGTCATAGTCCCAAAAGTGTAGGATATTCGTACCGTCAAAGCAAAGGTCACCCATGTATACAACAACATAAGAATCAATTGTAATTATAATTGTTATAGATGCGGGTGATTACAATTGACAAAACAATAATTAATAAAACAGCAGTTGGAAAGCATCTTAATGAGGAAATATGTTGTAGGACGGGGAAAAATTCCTCATTCATAACTGCATCGGCCAGATTTAAACTCCCCGCTTTCGACCAGCTTAAGCGTCCGGCCGAAAAAAGCACACCGCCATTGGTTTATGCTTATGACGTCAGTTCTGGAACGCAAATATCTGGCGATGTTCGGCGCCATTTCGTTTGCTAGTGATTCAATTTGTCAATTATAGTACTTTTTTCATATTTCGTAATTGTCAAGCGTTGTGGCATGAATTTGTGAGTCAATTCCGTACAAAATGGACCCAGTGCAAGTGTTTTCAAAGAGTAAGGTTGTCAGACATCAGTGGGTACAGTTTGTGACACTGAAACCGGGCAAGTACCTCCGTGAAAAGTCGATCTCTAGACTACAAAACATGATTTGAGAATGTGGGCCCCCGTAGTTCAATTTCGCTAATGAATTTTGTGCTCACAAATTCCGTACAAAATGCCACGACCAGGTTGAGCTGTCCATTAAAAAACGAATAGAGAAGGGCTTTGTTCCATTTGCAACAAATTGCGCAATTGTAATAAAATTATTTATATTAATAAGTTAAGGGATAACAATTATCAAATGTAGTCCTAATATTTTACTGATGGAGGTGATGCTGATGATCCCCCAAAACATTGGATATGCTAGATGTCATACAATCTAGCAATTTACAAGATGTATCATGAATATTAACTATAAAATTCATCCCGATCCAAAGGTGTGAAAATCTGACTTGTTCCCCCAACTCGGGTGATCACATTAAATGTCGGCCCCAACTTTAAAATTAGCAGCGTCCGTCCCGTGGTTCAAAAGTCCCGTGCTAGATCTTCCTCCCGGTAGTTTTTATTAGCCCGCCATATAATCGGCCATAAATTAGAGTCGCGGTCAATATACATCGGCTTTTTCATTTGCAAGCGGTCTTGGCCTTCGTTTGTCAAATGCATATCAAACGTATTCGGGTGGATTTTAACCTAGATGGTTTAATTTCGAATAGCGATGTCCTTCATAAGAATACATATCATATGGCTGGGTACTGGATGGTAAAGGTTTCGCTAATCGGATATAATTAATGCAAGCGACAGACTTGCTGAACTCGTTTTTCGCTGCATTGCAAAATATAATTTCGCATATCTGTGTATAACTGAGACATGTTACTACCTGGCATAGTGCCTAAACGTGCAGAGACGAATACAATAGTATTGAGAAAACCGAACACCACAGCCAATATTTTGTGTTTCTTACTTAACGTGGATCTTTCTAAATCTTAAAACTAAAGACACGTCTTTTTCAGATAAAAAGAATATTGTTCTGTCGGCGCTGTACAGATCTTTAAAATCACCATCAATAGAAAAAGTCGATAAACATGAAATGTATGTGACTGCAATATCGGGCTAAATGTTTTAAAATCTTTTCGAATCATTCAATAATACCAGTTGTGTCGTATAATGTAGTTTGCTCTTCCTGTTTGACTTCCTTGTGGTGTTTTGTGTGCAGTTGTTGTAAGACGATATGAATCTTTCACTGTGGCCGCGCAATATATTTCAATTTTATCTGTCCATAATAACCATGGCTATAATACAGTTAAAGCGGTTGAATTATAGAATGACAAATGATCAAACACTGACATTTAAGCCAATGAGTTATATAGGTATGAATTGCCTTTTGAAGCCGCATTATGATATATTTATAAACAAAGTGACAGTCTCAACGACGACGTCATTTTCTCAACTGCAAAGTTTCCATATATTTCATATGGACTCTGATATCTTAATGTAGATGCGAATAGTTTGACAACATTGTGGCACTCCGTTTACCTGCTGCTCACATTAACCACATTACCCACAGGCGATGTCTTTAATGCAATGTTGAAATGTCGATGACGACTATGCTATATGCATAATAGTGGAATGTAGGCAAATATCTCACATTTTTGCAGAAGTACCAAATATCGTGAGTTGATACTGGTTATTTCCTGTCTGCAGCTTATGTTATGAAATTGCATTCCGACTTATTTGTAAGAGAAGAGTTTTTCATGCCCTTTGTAGCAAGCAATTTTTAGGCCAATATCCGGTACGTGCACGATGTCTCGATGATACATTGTACATTAAAACCACTTAAACTCTATTTTGAGGGAATCTGATTACAGTCATAGCATATTGAGTAACTCTCCAAAATGAAAATGTCTATGCTTTCAATGTTTCATTTTATACGTGAATATTGCTTTGTTTTCCGCATCCGCCTATATTGCGATGGTTATCTATATCTATCATTTGCCAGTAGGTTTTCAGCATTTGGTATAATTTAGGGTTGTGGCGATAAAACGTATAGTTAATACACCATACAGCATATATACTTCGAGTTGAACATTACATACAATAATATATTCATCAGATATTTATTTATTACACTTATTATAAATACATGCTTCCGTGTGATTACTAAATTCACACATTTAGATTTTTCTTATGTAGAAAATGCCATGATCATATAAATTGTCCTGTATGATGAGCAAAACCATCGAGCTTTTATAACTGATCACGCGAGTAGTCAGGGTTAACTTTATCCTGTATTAGAACCAGTAAACCTTATAACCTAACGGAACAACGTTTGGGTTCATTATTTAACTTTTATTCCCATTTGAAAGGACTCACTGAAGGCAAAATGACGCAGCCTGAGACTCGATAATAAATAACAGTTGTGAAGATACTGATTACAAAGATTAAGTTGAAGCCCTGTCCACACTGAGGAAGGCAGACTCAAATGTATTATCCGCATTCACAATATATCTATTTGACGAGGAGGAGCAGGGACTAAAATCGACAGAGATGGTGTGTAGTTACAAAACATTACACTGTCAAACGTTACATGCAGAAATTATTTTGCCTCAGGGTACCTTCCCTATTGCATACGAAAGAGACAAGTATAATGCCTTTCACCATATTGATTTAATTGGTTATACAATTTTACAATATCCGACATCAGCTCAAGTACTGCAAACGATTTTATTGGCCTTTCGTGACATCGTAAAGACAAAAGCTGTCATCGCCATCGGACGTTCATATATATATATATATATATATATATATATATATATATATATATATATATATATATATATATATATATATATATATATATATATATATATATATATATATATATATATATATATATATATATATATATATATATATATATATATATATATATATATATATATATGCATATATATAGGTGTCTGTGTGTGTGTTAACATCTTTCATGATGTTGGGCATGATCGATGCAATAAGTCGTTTTTGCAGTTGTCAACAATCATTCTATTGTGAAGGAGATATCCTTTCTATAACATCAATGCGCAACGCTATTTTGGCGGATATGGAAAAAGCAATTGCAACCGTCAATTGACACATAAGAAAGACACAATAAGCTCTAT